>NNCF01127482.1:247646-271381 GCA_002313205.1 Laupala kohalensis | reverse complement strand
GATATATATATATATAAAATTCACCCCTTGAGGTTCGCGTGAGTATTTTTGCAAAACCACTTTCGGGGAAAACCAATAATCCGATGTTCGCATCAAATGAACACATAATCAATTAAAAGAAGAAAAATGAAAATCGTATTTTCTCATTAGAAAAACGAGGTTGTAAGCGTTTAAATTATTCACACGATGGCTAATTTTATTAGAAATATTTTCGAATACGAGTGGTAGTTTCATAACAAGAAACGTTCTTTAATCATTCATCCTATCTTAAATCATTGACGAGATATCGACAACTGGATGACTACATTGCACATTCGTGTTTCATTGAGGTTAATGATGCCCAATGGTGACGGTGAAGAGGGATTTTCGATAATCGATTGAGATACTTCAGACAATAGACGGTGACGGTGGAATTGTTCAACAAAAGTGTCCGCGACGAAGGTTAACCGAAATTATCAAAATATTAATTATAAAAGATGTTATCAATAAATTCCAGCGATAATACTTCAAAGAAAGAGTGTAATTTAGATAGGGCATTTAAATCCTTATTACATTAAATCGATCATTCTTTTCTTCAAAATATATACTGCCTTTAATAGTTCATAACATATGATTCATTATACGCGGGGATGATCCATCAAATCCGATCTATTTAACAAAACACAAAAAAGGTTATCGAACTATAGATTATTCAGAATACATAAATCGTAACTATTAAAAAAACTAAATTCGAAATTAATTATTATAAATAGACAGCGGTCCCCATACAGTACACTAGGAAGCAAAACATAGACCTGTTCATCCATGCATTACATTGCATGCAATTCAGACAGTTATCAGAACAATCTTATTAATTACTCATATTCTTATATTGCACCTAAGTCGGACTATATTACAATGAGATTACAGAGAACTCCACGCACGAAACAGATAACCCGTTTATTACAACTGCATTAAAATTAAAATATATTCAACAAAAAGACCAGAGACATTGTTTTATAATATGAAAACTCAATATATGAATAAAAAAACACTTTAACAAAATGCATCCTCCGGGCCGGATTTGAACCAGCGACCTATGGATTTCTGTTTCAATGCCACCTACAGTCCACCGCTCTACCAACTGAGCTACCAGAGGAACATACTCCTCAGACCAAATTTTGTGAACTTAAAGAACAGTAACGTAACATTTTACAAAGTATAAAAACTGAGTGTTCCTGGGATATTACATTACATCTTCATTATAATGACATAAATAACATATGAATCAATCCCAAACGTTACAGCTCACCCGCTCCAGGAGTCATCCCACGGGCAAAATTTGACATAGATGCGACACGTGAGTTTTGTTAACGCCCAAACTAAAGTAAAAGTTTCAATGCGGCTAATAAGAATAAAATCGATTTCACATACATCATGAAAAGAATGAATGACAGGTATCCCGCGAGGTACAAAATGGACTGTTACCAACCGCGTGATAACTATCCTCCCTGAAGACAAGCAGAGAAAAATCAATACTCCGAAACCAGTAGTAGCCTCAACTTACCTCAGCAGACCACTCCAGCAACGCCCAAATGTTTACACTCACACAGAAATCTCACACATCGAAAAGCATGACAGCACTCACTATAACGAACTAATTATACACAATGAGCCGGAATTTCAGCGCAGCCAACTTGCCCTAAGCTAAAAATACGGCAGACGTCACTTATTATGACTGCAATCGTTGAACATCGATTTATATCGAAACGAGAACCAGCACGAGACCTACCGAACCCTAGCGGGTAAGGTTGGTACTGAAGTGGCGCTATCTTCGTTCAACCCACTGCTGCGAGAGAGCGCGACATTCGAATTGCATATTCAGTCTCGTTAACTGCTCGTAAAGAAGATTTGCCAATAAAATGACATTAAGATACAAATACACTACAAAATTTAAATTAGTATATTGACCGCAACATTAATTAATTTACTCGTTCTCCAAGTGGTCAAATGCAGTTTGTAACTGCTTTTTCGAAAATAAATTTATTTATTTATTTGCAATTTCCCACCTATTCTTGCGAACTAGTCGAGTGTCCTGATGACCAGTCGACAAATTTATATTTAATTCGATTATTACAATTTTCTTCTTCTGATATCATACTCGTGTGTAATTATATTTCATGTGAATTTACTATGTGACAATTAACAATTAACATTATGCAAAATCAAAATAACTAAGTAATTGAAAAACGTACTATATATTTTGTGACATTAAGTTCATAAAGTTTCGACTTTTTGCCGAAGTCGTCGTCAGATGTACAACACAACTTAACCTACAGTAACTTAATTCAGTTTTGCGTGTTGAGACTTGATGTAAAATTGGTTAAGTTTCGAATTATCAATTATGAGCATGTATTGTTTTGTGAATTGGATATAATTTCTTTGTTGTTATTATTATATTATTTTACATCTTGTCGTATCAAAATGGTTTGAACGTGACAACTTTCGGTCTGGTGAAAATAAAATGGCGACGCGCCGGGAATCGAAGCCGGAAGATCTGCGACACATTTTGAACCCGATACAGGAGATAAGTGAACCTGTGTGCGCTTCATTACCGATTTCACACGAACCCACGTGTTAAGGTTCGATATGCATGGATTTGTAAAAACATAAAATCTTTTTCTTTTTTTCTTCTTTTAATATGTGTAAAATATTACTTTCTGTGGACAGTTTCTGCTCGCACTTTGCGTCATTCGCGTCGGGGATTTTTCTAGTGACCTTCGTATGAAGGTTCTCTCGTCGCGATTGAAGGTCACTGGTTTTTCATGAGATGCAATATTATTTATTCGTAAAGGGAATGCCAATACTTTTTCAGTTAAAATTTCATGTTGAATAGCTTAAACTATGTAGGGTTATATATTTGTTATATAAATTTATTGTCAAAAAACAGTACAAACTGCGTATGACCACGTGGAGGGAAAAAAACAACTAATTTACTCTCCGGAAGCAAGCAAGGGACCATCCCATCAATTCCGATCAAGGGCCCTAAGGCAGAGGCGGATTCAAANAAAAGTTAGCTGCGAGTTATAATACATATATAATGTCAAAATTTAAGCAAAAAATTACATGTAAGTTATTATCGAACTATAGATTATTCTGAGTATAGTGTTTAAAAATCATAAGAATTGAAATAACACGAATTTCACGATTTATTGTTACAATAGACACGCCCCTAGACAAAGCCTAGAGAACCTCTATGATAAATCCGCCTCTACCAGAAGGAAAAACGGAGAAAAACCCGGGCCAGGATGGGGCTACAGATTTTATGTACACAACCGTGCCAATGTTGAGTACACATAAAACTAAATTAATATGAGCCATAAGACAACTCAATCATGCAAGAAAATAGTTTTTGAAATTGTTATAAGTTGTTTAAAAAGTAGTACAGCAATGGCGTGATAAAGTACAAGACGAATTTAACTTTTGTTAAAATCAATAAATACTTTTACATTGTAGAAGCAATGGTGCAGGAGGTAGTTTTTAACCGCGGATTTGAAGATATTCAATTTCATAATATCTTTTATATTCTTGGGCAGGGAATTATATAGAACGATTCCCGAATGGTATGGTCCCTTTTGGCAAAGAGTGGTTGACACTCTAGGGCGATGAATATTACTACTATTGCGTGTATAGTGTTCGTGAACGAGACTGTTTCGTATAAAGCAAGGGTGGCACTTCAGTAATTCGGTCTTAACAAACACGACCGTTTCATAAATATAAATGCAGGGAAGTGTTAAGATATTTAATTCCTTGAATAAAGGTTTACAAGGTTTAAAGGTTTAAAGGTTTGTAGGGTCATAACGGATTTTTATAAATTGCAAAAAAAGTTAAGGCAATTGCTTTAAAAAAGGAAAATCGGATTCCTGTGTGATTGAACTTCTCGTTTCACAAGTTATTTGCGTAGATATGAATTCACAAGCAGAGTATTACAATTTAATAATCAGTAGAATGTCTACTTAAATATTGTAGAGGAATCAGTCCGCGAGAACGAAACCGTAAGATCTATTCGAATTGCATCGAACGCATCGTGTAATCCACAATTTTCATTTCGCTTCTTCAGTGTTTAACAGAGTTCAGACAAATGTCGCACAAAGAGAATTCTGTATAATATACACGTGCAGCAGCAGCCGCTACTAAGAGGATATTCGAGCGACGAGATCCTCATTTGAGTCGCATTAAGAAGACGCTTCACCGCGTCACCTGCGCCCCTCTTCAGTCAAAAGAAAAGTTTCATTGCACCATGTTGCCGACTCTCAAAGATTGTGCTATGAATTCGAGATAACTCTATTTTAAATATTATAACTTGTTACTGACGAGATTTTCACCAACACCCAAAAGTATGCGCGTTATGCAACAAATAGGGTTCAGTTTTATACTTTCTCGTCAATATCCTATCCCTGACCATACAAATAATTACGACGAAAGTCCAAAGCTTCAACATTCCAGTTTCCGTCTTGTTCTCCCTTCATAGAGGAATTCGATTATAAAGAATAGCAAGTCAGAACATTCTTTATTCAATGAAACACAAATTAACCACTTGGGTCAACACAACTTACAATGTCACTTTAAAACAATGACTTCGATTGTTTGCTAATAAACAACTCTGATAGATAAATAGATGAATGTGAAAAATGAACTCGTTACATGTCACATGAGGCAGAATGGTCTCTCGCCTCTTGATGCCTCAAAAATAGTGCAGCACTGGCGGAATGAGCTTCGACGGCAGCGCGTCAGGGCCGGTTGCATATGAAGCGCATATGGAGCGCATTTCAATTCGAAGAAAAGAGAAAGAAAAAAAACCCAATCACTGACGAATGAAGAACTGTAAGGAGACAACAGAAGGGCTGTGGGTTCCATCAATCGCTAAATGACGTCTTAGGTTTCGGACTGTATCACGACATACAGTGGAACAAAAGGAGGATAACAACGAACAACAATATTTACTACTAGAAGATTAACAATTGGGTTGCAATAATGTACTTCGTATTGAATTACCACGATTGAAAATAAAGCTAAAATTTCCGAAAAGTTCTCTGTATAAAGTAGTTAATGCGAGAAAAGACACAATCGAACTATGGATGGTGTTGGTGACGTTTTGTTGGCGTAATTCAGAATGAAATTGATTTTCTTAGTCTCGCCAACCGTATATTTATTATTATTAAAGCTAACTTTCGAGTGCATACCAGTCATCTTCAGTAATCTCCCTCCAGACAAGGAAAAAGTGACACAAAGGTGAAAAGTTAGCTTTAATAATAATAAATATACGGTTGGCGAGACAATCGTTAAGTAACTGTTCATGACACTGACGGGCGCGAGCAATTTACCCGAATCAGGTGGAGAGAAGAACATTGATATTGTCATTATCAACTACGTTTCAATATTTCGTTTCACGATAAGGATAATTATTTTGAGTTTGTGTTTTAAAATTCACACAATTTGATGGTGATAGTTACCCCAAAAAATGTGCAACAACAGTGAAAGCAGGCACTACTTTGTTCTTCTTGTTGGAAGGATTTTTTTCCTCAAAATTTATCTCGCAAACCAATAAATAATTCCGACCTGTGTCTTACGTATACGATTTGTTATAACAAAACAGGAAGAAGGTACTAATTAAAAAATCTTACGTGGGGGTACAGATGTAATTGAAAATACTGTCTTCCGTAATTTTCAGAGAACCTCTAAGAAATATCGATTTAAATTGCTTTTCCTGTTTTATGCTTTGTCTGAAAAACCAATACGATATTTTTTGCAAGAATAAATGCACATATGTTCCTCATTTTAAAACAAACAATCAAACACTTTTATTACCACGTGTCTTATTCACAGATTTGCAGTTTCAGAACATAACCTTACTTTATTTACCTATCTTNTGGGGGGGTGGGGGGTTTGTGGGGCTTTAGGGCTCGTCAACGTCATGGTCATTAGAACCCTTTGATCTTTTGATTTTTTCCCTATTAATCCATTATTAATTATCCTTTTAATTTTTAATCTTATAAATTTTGAACCATAAAAGCCGTGGTAATAAAACGACGAACACTTGTTTTTCATTGAACTTAACTCTCAACGTCTTGAAGTTATTTGAAGCTAGTCATTTGCAATCATAAACGAATATTTCGAAGCGGGACGCTAACGGTTGTACTTGACAAGTCAATCTGTGAGTGTGGCATCAAAATGGCGTCGTGTGCGTATGCTCCCCTTTACAGAGCTTCAGTGTAGGTATTCTCGGTCAGATTCAAAAGCAAAATTTGCGTTTCCTGTGTTATAGGGAAAAAAAAGAAGAGTAGTTTCAAAGGCTGAGTCGTTCATTTCAACTCAGTTTGCTCTGTTTAAAATACTTTGATGTATTTGCGCCTAAAGGAAGGAACAAAGCGCCTTACTAATTGCGTGGGGATTGTATAAGTTCAGAGCACTGGCATTACGAAAACCACTGGAGATTTGTGATCTCTCTCCTGATAAATCAACTAAAGGTAAAGAAACGAAGCATTTAAAATTAATATTTATACACAAAATGAAAAAGAAAAGAACTCCGGTGTCGTCAACCGAAGTCATCACGCTGCAATTTTTAGTAGCACGTTTATTTACTCTCCGGAAGCAAGCAAGGGACCATCCCATCAATTCCAATCAAGGGCCCTAACGAAGAGGCGGATTGAAAAAATTCAGCAAAAATTCCTAGATAAAATAAAATCTTAGCTACGAGTTATAATACTAATAGAATATCAATATTTTTATAATTAAACACAAATAATTTATTTTATATGAACGGAATATTATCGAACTATAAATTACTCTCTGTATAGGGTTTTAAAATCATAAGATTTCCACTAAATTCACGATTTATTGTTAGAAATAAACACACCCCTAGACAAAAGCCTAGAGACACAGTATAAGAAATCCGCCACCACCCGAAGGAAAAACGGAGAAAAGCCCCGAACCTGGATCGGAAGACAGAATTAATGTACACAACCAATGTGCCAGGATAGAGAAATTGTAATAAGTTATTTTAAAAGTACTACAACAATGGCGTGATAAAGTACAAGACGAATTTAACTTTTATTAAAATCAATAAATTCTTTTACAGTGTAGAAGCACTGGTGCTGGAGGTGCTTTTTAACAGCGGATTTGAAGACATTCAATCTCATAATATCTTTTATATTCTTGGGCAGGGAATTATATAGAACGATTCCCAAATGATGCGGTCCTTTTTGGCAAAGAGTGGTTGACACTCTAGGCCGATGAATATTATTACTATTGCGAGTATTGTGTTCGTGAACGAGACTGTTTCGTATGAAGCAAGGGTGGTACTTCAGTAATTCGGTCTTAACAAACACGACCGTTTCATAAATATAAATGCAGGGAAGTGTTAAGATATTTAATTCCTTGAATAAGTGTTTACAAGAGTTTCGGGGGTGAGATTTACAAATTATCCGGACTATCCTCTTCTGAATTCTGAAAGTTAAAATATTCTGACCGGAATTGTCCCAGAAGGAATGACGTAACATAAAGATAAGTACATGTTTGCAAAATATACGTAACGGGAAATACGTGGACTAACTACGTCAACTAAGATTCGGAATGCGTAACACAATTTGCTTAATTCGGAATTAAGATTGTCAACGTGCCAATTCCATTTGAGGTTGTCTTGAATATGGAGACCTAAGAATTTTGTATTCGTAAGTTTCCAATTGTGTTCCGTTTAAAGAAAGAGAAATCTGGGGTAAAGATTTTGTGACACTATTGTGAAATGTCATTGACACTGTTTTGTCAGTGTTTATAATAAGACGATTTGCAAGGAACCAAGTCGAAAAGTTTGACAAAACGTTTTGAGCGTTGGCATGTTTACATAGTAAAAGAGTGTCATCAGCATAGAGAACCATTTCGCAATCTGATGTGGATGATATGACGTTCACATACAATAAAAAGAGGATAGGGCCAGTATTGAACCTTGGGGAACTCCGAAAGTAAATGGCTTTGTTTCTAAAAGACAACGCTGAAGTACTTTATTGTAAAATATTTCGATCTGTTCATATCTATCTTCTAAATAAGAAGTTACACATTGATGTGGAAGTCCTCAAATGCCTAAAGAATGCAATTTGGAAACGAGAATTTCGTGATCGATGAAATCGAATGATTTGTATAATCAAGAAAAACACCCGGAGGATTTTCCAATGTTAAGAGATGTGGTAACATCGTTTAAGAAGGAAAATATGGCGATTTTAGTGGAAAAGGACTATTAAGTTTGTTTATGAGTGGATTTAATAGAACGTGGGACGAAAATTTAACAATACATTCGGGTATATCATCTACGCCTTTCGAAAATTTGTTTTTTAATGAGCTGATGATTCTCATGACTTCACTTGCGTTAGTTTCGGAAGTAAACATAGAAATGTGGCAGGTGGGTGGATATATTCGGAGGACATTGGTTTTGAGATACGGAATTAGTCATTTTATCTTCATCTGGGATGTAAGAATGAAAGAAATTTGCGATGTTCTGAGGATTTGATACTATTTTGCCATCGTTTTCTAGGGGATTTTCAGAAGTTGACGTGCAATTTTTAACATTATTTCACATGACTTTCGTCCGGTTACTCGATTTTAGTACCTACCTGTCGTTTTCCATTACTTTATCGGCATAAACTACTTTTCGAAGAATAGTCTTATATTTACGAAAATAATCGTGGAATTCGGGTGGTTGGTTACAGAGTTTTGAAAGATAATATAAACGGCGTTTGTTTTTTGAAGAAATTCTTATCCCTAGGGTGATCCATCTATTGTATTTTTTTGTGTTAATTAACTTGCGTTTTATGGGAAAACTAGAGTTGTAATGTTTTAGGAATGTTGAGATAAATACATTGAATTTGTCGTCGGTGTTTTGGCAATTGTAAACATCTTTCCATGTTTCTTCACGCAAATAATTTACGAATATGGATTTATTTATGTCATTAAACTCTCTTGTAAATTTGTAAAGGATTTTAAGCGGTTTTAGTTTATTATTAATAGTCAATACTTGAGCAAGGTGATCACTGTATCCGGCGATAAACACTTCAGAGAGATACGAGATTCCATTGTTGACTATAATTTGATCTAGCAATGTTTGAGATGAGCCGGGGAGGCGAGTGGGGTCGTTTATCGTAGTAACAAGGTTGAAGGAGTCGATAATATTCTTGAATCGATTAACTGGTGAATGTGCAGAGTCGGATGTACTCAAGAAATCGATATTGAAATCACCACATATAACGATAGATTTAGTAGATTTATGTGCGATATGTTCTAAAACATTTTCGAAGTTCCGAAAAAATATGTCAAGATCTGATTGAGGAGGTCTATAAATACACAAAACAACAATACCGGTGTCGGTCAGTTCAACTGCAGAAATTTCGAACACACTATCTACGCAGAAGTTCTCGTAGCCTGTCAGTGGAGAAGATAAAATATCATTACGAACGTAGATACACGTACCTCCGTGGGGATTTTTGCCTTTAAAATTTTGCCGACAGTAAGAACTTGCTAAATAATAATTAGAAATAGCAGTATCGTTGATGTTGTTAGTTGAAAGCCAATGCTCTGTGAGGCATAGCAAATCGAATCGACTTTCGTGTACCAGAATTTCAATGTCTGTCAATTTGTTTGAAAGGGATTGGACATTATGATGAAATATAATTATTTTATTTTCGCAAAGAGTTAGTGACTCACGAGAAATGGAATCGACGTTAAATTGTGGAGAGGAATTTGAAATTGGTACAGCTTCTAGTTCCGGATCAAGCCCGCACACTGCACCCGAACGCGATTGTTACCTTCGAGTACCACAGTAGCACCAGTACGAGTTAAAGAATGCTATAGTGTCCATTGTTGTGAGAAAGTTAGCAACTTAACGACAAAAGCAAATGAGAATACACGAAAAATGTCAACTAACACTGAATGAAGGATATTAGTATAATAATATATTTATTACTACGGAAGTTACAAATGAAATATTAAATAAATTAAATGTACAAACAAACCGACGACAAAAATGATTGAAATAATTATTTAGGACAACAACTGGAGATTAAATAAATCCACACATTGATTAGAATAAAGACTAATGACGTAATGAAAATTGAATAAAACAATAAAACTAACTAGGGAAGAATATCGGAAAACTCGAAAGAGAATATTTTAGCTTCGAAGATCTTTAATTCCATATTTTCTTAAGTAGTAGGGAAAGTAAGTCATTTCCTTGTTAACTCTGTATCGGGATTTTAATTAAATAAATCGAATGAAAGCGGATACAAACTGCGTGCAGGGCAATAAACTAGTTTACTCTCCGGAAGCAAGCAAGGGACCATCCCATCAATTCCGATCAAGGGCCCTAAGGCGGAGGATAAGGATTTAACATTTTAGTATACTCTTAAGATAACTGTAAAAATAGTTCGGTACGTGTTATACTATTAACATAATACCAACAAATAATGTATTTAATAAAACGCAAAAGAGTTATTTCACAAGTACGTATTATTTTATAGCGTACATTTTATTAATATTAAATAGAAAATAGAATACACAGCGCCGAAATGAAAATGCAAAGACTAAGGCGCGCGGCGTAACAAGAAACATCCACATCAGAGTGACCAGAAGGACCGACCGCAAAGAAATGGGAATAAGGCCAGGTAAAAGAAAATGAAGTATTATTTTATAACGATAGGTTATTTGGAAAATATGTGGTATAAATGGAAAGTATTAAAATAATTCTTAATTCCCAATGTGCCAGAATTAACTTTTTCCAGAGAGATTTTGTTAATCAATCAAGCGCAACCCCGGTTGTAAATTTATCCCGCTTCGCGCTCATGGGTTTCATTTCCATTTGAGATCAAAAGCAGGGATGTGGATGGTCCTCAAATTTGGACATTCGTAAGCCAGGGTTTTTGTTTGAAATGCACGCGTTTATTTTGCTGCATCAATCGACGTCGTGCGCAGCAGCTGCAAGAGAGAAGCCAAATACTCAAAAGCAAAAGCGTAAACACAGGAAGTATCTGGTATCGAGTTATTCGAATATCTTTAGTTGCTGCTCGTGCCGGTGAAGGGTGAAGGGTGAAGGGTGAAGGGTGAAGGGTGAAGGGTGAAGGGTGAAGGGTGAAGGGTGAAGGGTGAAGGGTGAAGGGTGAAGGGTGAAGGGTGAAGGGTGAAGGGTGAAGGGTGAAGGGTGAAGGGTGAAGGGTGAAGGGTGAAGGGTGAAGGGTGAAGGGTGAAGGGTGAAGGGTGAAGTACGACAATGTCAGAGATGTCTGACTGTTGGCGGACACAAGTTTTTAAGAGTTGTTGTGAACATTGTATTGGAGACAACTTCGAGCGACAATATTGTTCGTCTCAAAGAAGTCTACAAAAAAAATTAGGAAATGTCTATCTACAAAAATTAACCTAAAAATTATCGATAAAACTTTTTATTAAAAGTAGAAGTGTCACAATGCTTCAGTTTAAGAGAGAAATTTAAGAAGGAAAAATCATTCGTCATCAAATTTAATGGATTATTTGTCTTGTGCATTTAAAATAGATAAAGCAGCCTTTAAGTAGTAAAATTTCGACGAATTTCGACAGACGCGGTTCCCGCGAGATGGTGTCACGTATTTTTTTTCTTTTCTCTCTCTTTTTTTTTTTTGGTGGGGTTTTACGGCTCATGTCGACATCAAAGGTCATTGGAGCCCGAAAAACTTGTAGAGGTAGGGAAAATGCAGTTACGCACTAGGGAGAGCCAACATGACTCTCCCCGCGTGTGGGACTCAACCATATACCCACTAAAAACCCTCCTGATCTACAACATATCAAAACACATCTCACAACATACATCAAATGGAGGGGGGACAAAGAATAAGGGGGGACAAAAAATGAGGGATAGGACAAAAAATGAGAAGAAAGAGGAAAATGAAAGATACCCTAGCCTTGATAGCGTCGGGATCGAAAAGAACAAGAGGTGACCAGGGGAGGTCAGGAAAGAGAAAGGAAGGAGCATGGCACAAGTAAGTGGAAGTAATGCCATACTCGACTCGGTGCCCCGTGTTCGCCAAACACGTACTTACTAGATGTATGTCCCCTGGGGGGTTGTGTCATGTAGTGTATACAGTTATGTGTTTGTATTAAATTATTATTATTATTCTGAATTTAAAAAATTACGATACAGTTCAGCTATTTAAAAACCAGTATTCTACAGCGAGTACACGTACAAGTATGTTGATCTTACGAAACAGTTAGATTTTATATTTTCTTTAGTAAAAGAACATTAGTCGAAGAAGAAGAATCCTCTGAGCAACGCCGCATAATGTCAATGAAACTCATTAATTGAAAAACAAATCGATTCTGAAGGTATTTTTATTCGATAATTTAACACTTTTTAACAAGTTCCACAATATCTCATTTGCTTGAACGTACTTCATATCAAATAGATCTGATAGCTTCAGCACCGTTTTCCAAATGATGCCTCCATTGAGAGGTGAATATGCTGAGGATTCAGAAGAGAAATAGGATTCTCCAGCAAATGTTCTGAGGCCAAACGCAGATGTTTGTTTCCATCCCACGAACAAGAAGATCTCCTCCTCCTATTTCTCTCTCTCTCTCTCTCTTCCTCCGTTTCCCGTTTTGATCGCGACGTGTGGCGTAAAGGGCAGAGATCTTTTTCCCTTGAGAGTCGCAGGAGAACCCTTTCAAATCCAGAAATGAACATTCGAGTCCTTTTCTTTTTGCTCCATAAAGACGAAGAAATCGCTTGGAATCGACGCGCAGACGAAAGAAACATTTCTCCGTCTTCAAACATTCAGATTCGTCTCTGTGACACATTCTGTTCAACTTCACACTCCACCGCACACGCGATCCCGACACTTCCCTTCACGCGCACTAAACGAATCAACACGAATGATCTAGCGGTTCTATTTTGAACTTATAGTTAAATGAAGCGACGGCGTATTAACATGGAATGTCCGGTATATGGGTTTAGTAGTCTGAGCTTCCCAAGCACACTAGCGTTCGCTGAACCTCCGTAGTACTATCGGTACATTCAAAGTTCTATTGAATACTTTCCTACGCAAATGTTAGTTGCCAAGTCATAAAAATTTCATTTTCAAACTATAGTACATAAAATGACATTTTCTGCGCGTACACCGGTCCACATGCACATATTCTAATTTATCTCTAACATTTGTTCGTTGTGCAATTGAAAATTCTAGTGGAAGAATTTAGTTGATTCAAGTTGGGATCCTGTGAATCAAATGCTGGTGTTGTGGTAGAAAGAAAAACCATTCGTTTGGTTTCGCCCGTCTTGTGCCTGTTTGTTAGTCCTGGAGTTACTTCTGAAGTCATACCCGGCACGGGATGTGAACAAAATGTCCTCACAGCTTGGTAAAAAATACGTTTTTGAAAATATTTTATTTTTATTTTAGCGAAACAAATATAATTGTATCATCAAGACATTCGACGATCTAAAACTATAAACTCATCGAATAAGTAAATATATTTCAAAAACATATTTCACACGTGATCTAGAATCTTTTCTCCTTCTGAAAAATGCAGAAATTGTATTTTAATCTGTTACATTAATTATATTAACTAACTGTAGTACTATCTCTAGCAAATAGAAAAACTATCCATACCACCCATACCATCGAGGATTAGCGAGCCCTACCTAGGGCCTGGTTTTTAATTCCATGTAGCAAAATATCCTGCTTGAAACCACATTGAGAAGTATTGTCATAATTAATGAATAGACGGTTATCTTTCTACAATGATCAAATTTATCCTCTGGACCATTCCATGTGAAATAAACCACTTATAACCAGTCATGCCTCAGAAATATATATTTCTCGTATGTAGATAGACGGTATATTATTGGTTTATGCGAAAAATACGCTATTTTGCGTTTTTTTCCAAATCTTTCATTGTCTGTATCTTCAAAAATATGAGCCATTCTCTACAGATTTTAATAAGATTTCATGAACCCATTCTCATCCCAAACCATTTTCAAATTTGGTATACGTCTTTGGAAATTATCTGAAGTGCAATTAAAAAAAAACATTTCGAAATGAATTTTATTTTTGTATTTTTTGCGTAATTTAACATTATATGGATGCTTATTATGCCTCAAGAAAATAGCGCAAATTTAAGTTGAGTAAAATAGTTTAGAAGATAAAGGAATTTAAAGGTTTCAAATAACGATTGAAATAGCTTATTTCCGAATTTTGAAGGTCCGTAACAAAAAAAATCGGATTGCTTCATTTTTCACACAAAGTTTACACAAAGTGAGACCTGAAGGTGAGAAACGGTTGATTTGACAAAGAAGGACCCCATTGACAAACTATTGTGAATGAAACCTCGCATGATACTTTTTTTTAAATTATTGTAGTATTTATAGTAAATGGGAAATGTAACTTAGTGCTATTGAAGCTTATCTACATGGAGCGCTAGAAGGTAGGAGGTGGACGGTAGATGCTTTTATTAGCTGGGTTTTTCTTACAACTTGGCCCACGTGGAGGGGTTAATAGAAGTAGTTAGTAATAGTTCGAGTTATTGATACTAGGAGCAGAAGAAGGAGGGTTCGCTTTTCAGTAGTCACAGCTGTATATAAATAGGGACATTACTGTGAAAAAGCTACATTAATTTTTCCTCACCCCACCGGGAATCGAACCCGAAATGACTTCTTCTTTTTTTTCGGGAGGGGGGGGGGTGAGGGAACACGCTAACGCCTTAGTGAGATGCAGGATATCTAAAGGTCTCTTTCTATTTCCTTCAGACGGCGCTGCTGGCGCTGCTAGTGTGCCAGATTAGAGACAGAGATAAGAGAGAGAGATTCCTTTTGTCTGTCGTCCGCGAATTTTTTAATCCTATTTATCCTATTTACATATAATAATATATTACTCAATGATGTAATATGATTTCATAACTGAATAAAATTCTATTGCATTTCTATCGTATCAAAATAAATTAATAATTTTAATATCATATTATTTGTTATTTTACTATATGACTTTTCTTAGTGGGAAGTGAAATTATGTTGTAATTATAGCAATATGTTTATAATATTTACATATGCTTACGATATATAATGTGAATGTATTTATTGACAATAATTTGTACCAATATATTGTTCAGGAATTTAAAAAAAATGTAGATTAAGGCTATATTTAAATTAATTTTTTTTTTCGACTTAATGAAAGGCACGTCTTTGAAGATGAAGAGGCCACTTTGGTAAAATTTTCGCGTTACAACGTTTGAAATGGGTTCTTAGTTGGCTGTTTAGTTGCTGTATATTATGTAGGTGGCAGGTGGTCACTGCTCTACGATGTGGGACGTTAAATGGGCGTTTAGATATCCCGATGTGATGATACTTTTCATATATTCTAAACGGTTCACAAAATTCGCTTCATCGATATGAAAGATTTGTAGCCAAAGCTTTCGTCAATTATTATACCGCAACTGCTTCAGCGCTGTTTTTGCAAGTCAATATAAAACCTAAAAAATCACACTCCTTGTAAACAAATATTTTCAAAATCTGATGAATTTTAATCTACATTTATGAAGTATTTAGTCTGGGGATTGTTGTGACATATGACGTAATTTTTCTAATAAACAACAACTCCTAAAAACAGGGCCAGCATGCAAAAAGATGTCACTACCATTAGCAATGCAAGACTTGTTTAACAACTTTTCCTAAACATAACAGTGGAGAGGTTTTAGCTTCTGTTTCACGCTATGAAGTCAGTCAAGTGGAAGATGACGTCATGAAAGAGAAATACGGCAGAGACGCGAGACGTCCGTCGGTCAACTGTCACGCAACTATGTTATAAACTTAAATAGATCCGCACGGTGGAGGGAAGGAGGTCTGCTATTCGAGAGGGGAGTGGAATTCCCCCACCCAAGACGATGTGCGAGAGAGACAGACACCAAACATCGATTTCCCTTTGGTTGAGGGTAGCGCTCGCGTAGGTAGAATCAAATCACTAAATATCTCATATCGGCAAAACGATAAAGGAGAGAGACAGAGAAAGTGACACGTGATTTCAAGTGATTTCAACTTGAAAAACAACCTAACCTCACCGGTTGCCATTTTCAAGAAATAACAGCTATTACAATTTATTTACAAAAATAACACCAACTTTTAAATCACGAAAGTGATGGAAGTTTATTTTTTATTTGTAGTATTTTTTACATCACTTTCATCTGTAGGTCACCTCTTTTTAGGACTTTTGAGAAAAAGCTATTCCACTTCTTATGAAGTGAGATGCTTGAATCGAGAATCCGTTGTACTGGACCCGCATGTTTTTACATGCTCTTATGCATTTCAAACGAGTCAAGAGAGTTCCTGAATATTGCTTTCGAACTATATTAATAATTGATAGATACAAATTAAAATATACATATCGATGATTTGAATACCGGACACACCTTAACAGAAACTTAAGGGCTATTGTTAGGAGTTGGGTGGTGGAAGGGCTATTGTTAGTAGTTGGGTTTACTTCAACTTGACCCATGTGGAGGGCGGGGTTAGTAGGAGTAGTTAGTTACNACTTCTCGTGGTACACACGAGTCCGGCCCCTTAGTTCTTTAAAGAACTATTTACCAGATTGTGGTCGCAGTCCTTTTTATGTATTGAATCGTACCTTTGTAATCTGATATCTCAATCTTCCCTTTTTATCTGGACATTCTGTTTGAGATTTACGGTGACATCTCGGGAGCAGTGAATGAGCCCGAGAGCACCTTCTAAGTCTGTCCTGTGTCGGAGGCTGCCGACTCAGCGGTCACCCTGCCCTCCCGGGTAGTGCTGGGTGTTGGCTACAGGTGACCTACCAGTAGGCACACTGGTAGACGGGGACACGTCTAGCTGCCGTATCCCTATACTGCTATATGCACTAACAGTAGCCGAGCAGCGATCCTGCTCACCGATCGGAAACCGTAAACGCCAACCCAATGGAATTCGTATCTTCCTACCCTTGCCACGGGTGGGGAAAGCATTACCTGGCAAAGACCAACCCAATGAAGGGGCGCAGCCTGAGAGCTCAATGCCCGTATCCTGCCTACTCGCTTTAAGGTTCTGAGTGACACCCGAGGTCAAGACCGCGACCATCCAATGATCACGACTCAATCTCTACCACTTCGGGAAATCCCCAGCATCCGATCTGTTACTCGAGGAACGAACCCGAGATTGAGTACGGAGGTGATGGGACTCGTCCGTTCGGCTGCTTGCTTTATCCAGGTAGGACCAATTAAGGGGTTACCCTTCAAGTACCTAGCCCTCTCCCCATGTTACGGAATCCAGAAGCCTTATTGGATCACCGAGCGTTCGATGGGTAACGGCTCGAGGCGCAACCCGTTTGCGTCTCCCATCTGCTTAATGGGACATCCGTTCCATTTGCCCAATGGCATCTAGGATCTGGGCGAGGGACGTGTGCCGATAGTAGAACACGGAGAGTCCGTCGAGGTCTCTTGCGGGGTTCTCTACTCGTGTTAGACGGATTTCCCCAACGAGTAACCGTCGATGCTCCTATTGCGGAACATCTCCCCCCCCCTTCCCCATCGAACCGATCCGTTGCCCGGTGGTGGACGGGACCCGAGGGGACCCGACCCCCAGCCGGCCAGGGGGTGAACCGGCTGGTTGATTGAAGAAGGAGGTGGAATACGCTCTTCAGTAGTCACAGACATATATGAACTGGGATATTAAAGTGAAAAGCTACAATTTTTATTTCTGGCCCCGCCGGGAAATGACGTCGCAGGGACGACTCGATGATGAGCAAGCACTCTATCACCTTAACCATCGGAAGGATCTCAGTTTCATGTCATTGAAATGTCCTCTTCCATCCTTGAATATCCATCTGACATATTCTCTTAACACGATCTCAACTAAGACCCTAAAGAGATTCCTCCTTTGAAGTCAAAGGTTCCTTGCCACAGTCACTCTGTCAACTACGACCTTCAACCACGGACTCAAGTGGGTGTCTCACAAGGATCTTCTCGGAGGACCGAGAAAATTTGAAACTCAGAAAACTATTTCAAAGGGGTTTCAGATTCCCTAGTTTGGTGACAAACTTAATCACCTGGGTTATTTAAGATCTACATTGATATTGGAAATAAATATTCCGTCGAAACTTTATACTATATAAAGTAAAATGTAAGAAATTAGGTCAAAATATAATAATATAATGTTTTAAAATCTGTTCTTTTGATAAAAATATTTATCTTTGGATACACGTAGAGAAGATATGTGATAACATTCGTTCAGATGAAAATGGCGACAAGACGGGAATCGAACCCGGGACTCCTGCTTTGAACGCAGGGGTGTTAACCACTACATCACCCGTTCATCTTTCGCAACTGTACACCATTTCCGCCCCAGACGTAACCTCGGATGGGGATGTGTCTCAGGTGTAGTGTCTGGGTGGCGGTGGGGTTCCGGGTTCGTGTCCCGGCGCCTCGCTATTTTCACCTGACCGCAAGATCTCACAACATTGAATTTTTGATGTCATTGACGTGTATGTCAAAAATTAATCCGCGTGACAATGACACGTTCAATGAATGCTACAACACGATGGGTCCTTAGTGCTACGTATCATTTTATTAAAAGTTAATTGAATTAAGGAAGCTGCTTATTATCACTTCGGAGTTCATTGTTTTCATATCGTTTAAAAAAGACGTATTTCTCTTTAATATATAAAATCTCAATAATATAAGAAATAAAGATTGTTTATGTGTGTGTGCGTTTTNATGTTAAATTGTAAAAATATCATATGGTGAGAGATTTCGATTCGTGAAAAAGAAAAATTTTAAACACCGCAATTACGGTTCTATTCTGAAACATTGTTTGTAAAATATCAAATGTTAAAGAACTCTTCTCTGACGGAAACTTGGAGTCTAGGCGCTACATCTGAGAGTATCTAGCAATAGCAGTGATGGCTAGTGGCGTCCTTACGAACCCCTACTTAGAGAAATGACTACGGACGGATTCCTAGGGTTGGTTCTTAGACACAGTCTGTCGCATTCAGAAGAACACAATGCAATTGAATGAATACGTTTAAAACTATTTACTTTAAACCTCCATCACGTGATAAATAAAACCATCTTCTGAATAAGCGGTCGGAGTTGCATCAAGGTCACGCGCGTTGTTGTCACTGCCGTATTCAGTCAACAGACTGACAGAGCTATAGCAACAAAGCACGTGACTCGAATGCACCGCAGGTCGCTAATGGAAAAAACGATTTTATTTATCACTTCCTGGAGGTTAAATAAATAGTTTTAAAAATATCAATTTAATTATGATGTATTCATCTACTCAGTGGAATAGGATAAATTTTATTCCTTAATAATGTGTCTGGATGTATTTAGCAGTGTTTTTGAAAAAAAAAAAATCTTTATAATTTGCAAGTAGAAGCTTGACACAAAGACAAAACATAGATCATTATTCGAGAGTCTTAGTTTGTTTTAAAAAAATAATGAAGTCGACGTATGGGCAGAAACCGTAAAAAATAACGTTTCTTTCAAATATTTCAGGTTAAAAAAATAATTTTCATTTACAAAACCAATTTTTTGCAAAACAAAATTACATATCCGATGATGGTGTTTTTATGTACTCTCCCCAGCTATTAGAAGCCAGGCGTTTTTTTTTTGTTTTTTTCAATTAAAAAAATGCGACAGTAGTAGCGTCCTTGGGGAAAGAAAGATAAATGAGTACTCAGAGGAAAAAAAAAAGGATTTTTACAAACCCTTGCATCTGTCGGATTCTATAAGGTTGGGAGACAAGTTTCCTTTATCTGAGTTTGGAACCAAAACATCGTCTCTCTCAATTCAGTGTAAACAGAGAAAACGTAGCAAAAGCTATTTTGTTATTTTTTACGTAGAATGGAAACATGTACTTTTTACAGCGTCATGAGTTGAAATACAATAATAATCAACAATAAATAGTTCTTAATACACAAAGATCCCGTATTCATGGTTCAATCTTTAAGAGTTGGTACAGGACACTGCAACAGTCATTTATGATGCAAGTGAAGCCGGGAATAATATTCCTACGTTCGTTATCTAGAAAACTAAATAAACCAAAATTTCGTCGCAGGAGTTGTACCGGTGTGTTAATACTACTAATAAAGTACGTGTAGACTTCCAGAGCATTTGAAGATCGCTTTAACACAAAATAATAAATTGGAATAATATATTGATAACAGTGCGCATTTGATTAAAATTTAATTTTGTAAGTATTAAATCAGCCTCTGCAGCCCTTGGGCCCTTGATCGGAATTGATAGGATGGACCGTCCCTTTCCTCCTTTCCGGAGAGTGAATTAGTTTATTATCCCCCACGTGGTCACACGACGGAGTTTGAGACTGTTCTTTGGATAACAATGTTTGTTTATTTATTTAAGATCGTTTTTTACCACAATGTTACGTTTAATTATTGATTCTAAAAAGAGAATGAAATCTCATTCCCTGTTTCGTTTAAATAAATCCAAATTACTCTGAATGTGAATGTTAGCGCAAGTATCCATAAATCGCCTCTCACATGCTCTTGAGGAATGGACTGTTGAAGTGGATCGCAGAACTCTCTGGAAACGTGCTTTTATTCTCGTACATATTCACTCGGAAGCTGAAAAGCGCTTGGCAGTTGGCAGCAGTGGGAGCTTGTTTGACGAGGGATTTGAAATAAGCAGCTGAAGGGTTGTTTTCCGGAGCGAACGAAGCAAATTGAGCGTCTGTAGGTAGAAGCAGGTAGAAGCATCAAAGCGAATGGGAGCGACGTGTTAACGCTGCGGTCATGAACTAGTGCTCTGCCTCTTCCTGTTTTTGTTTATAGACATTTAACGTATCAAGAAAATAAACCCTGCGAGGCGAACAATGAACCGTTCCTCTTTGCAATGAATTTATCCTTAATACTCCTCTCAAAATCAGGACGAACAATCTCAGAGCTTCTCGTGATATATCTTCCTCTCTCTTCCCAGACTGAATTGCGAAATTTAAAAAAAATGTACACTTCAAACTTATGATTTTGGAAACTCTCCCCAAACATTCCCAATCCATAAATGTAAAAACAAGTTAATTTGCTTTCATCTGGATCCTAGGAGCCTCTACCCATCCCGGTTTGAACGATTCCATTCTGCTTTCAAATTACATTCTGAATTGCTCATTATTTTCACTAAAATAAAATTCTCAATTACTCCGCGATGTAATCCTGATATCAAAGGTTTTCAAAAGTAATTATTTCTTTATGCATTTCCTTGCGTTCATTTCCGTTTTTTTTTGTGGGGGGGGGGGGCTTTACGGCTCATATCGACATCATCAAAGGTCATTGGAGCCCTAAAGTACTTGTACAGGTAGACGGAGAATGCAGTTACGCACTAAAGAGAGCGAACATGACTCTCCCCACGTGTGGGACTCGCAGAATGACTCAACCATACACACTATTAAACCCTACTGAATCGCAACATACCAAAACATATCTCAAAACCAAAACATTACAAAATTGAGGAAAATGAAAGATACCCTGATAGCCTTGATAGCGTCGGGATCGAAAAGAACAAGAGGTGACCAACGGAGGTCAGGAAAGAGAAAGGAAGGAGCATTGCACAAGTAAGTCGAAGTAATGCCAGACTCAGCTCGGGGCTCCGTGTTTGCCAAACACGTACTTACTAGATGTATGTCCTCTGGAAGCGTTCATTTACGTCATTTTGCCATAAAAACTTCCGTTCCCTTTACAATATTCTCATGCTGAAACAATTACGTTTATTTCATTTAATATGAACTAAACTGAAATTTGTCTTTTTGAGTTTTCGAAATGGGTGTTTGTCCCACACCTGTTATTTGAAGTATTCTCAAGCTGCGAAGTCAAACTTTGTTGCTCACCGTTTTGCTTTGTATATAAGATCAAAACTAGCTATCTACCTATTTTTACTTTTAGGAGTAAACCTGAAACTTTAAATCCTTAGTCTTTGTCTGAGGACACTTGATCGGAATCGATGGAATACGTCCCTCGCTTTGCTTCGGGAGGTTAAATTAGTTTATTGTCCTCCACGTGGTCATACGCAGTTTGTAACTGAATTTATTACAATAAATTTGTTTATAGAACAAAAACTTCAATTTTGAACAAAACAAACAAAGCAGAAAAGTGAAAACGCATGGAATAAGTGAAACGAGAAGAAGAAGAAGAAGAAGAAGAAGAAGAAGAAGAAGAAGAAGAAGAAGAAAGGATAAAAAAGAAGCTGCTCTGCATATTCGACATGAAAGCGTCGCTGGCGGAGACATCACTCTGGCCAATATCTCGTGAACTAGAAACTAGAGATTTGCAATCGATAGATCACGCAAGTACAGTAACACGAGGCTCGTCGGCCACGTTACCTATTTTTTTATAGACTCTCTTCCGTCGCGAGAGGTTTTTTTTTTTTTTTCATTTGACGACATTTGACGTAAGAAAAGATGTCGTTTGAAAAAAAAAGAAGTGCGAAAGGGGGGGAGGGGGGTTTATCTTCGTGAAACGCAAAAGGATTTTACCTTTTTAATTACTTTGAGGCTTTTTGAGCAATTTCAAGCGCAAGGAAAAATGTTGCGCGCATTCGCTTCGAAAGTGAAAATAATTATAAATTAGATAGTAATGTTGTCTTTCAACTTGTTAAATGAGTTGCCAGTGCCATTACGTTTCGGGGATGTATGTTCCCCCTCTTCAGATGTATTCTTCCTTTCTTCTTAAAATTGTACAAATCCTTATTGCAAATTATATGGTGTACTTTATACTTGCTATAAAAATATAGAAATTATCTAGTATATCACATCTTTGATCTGCAGTGCATCTGAAGAGGGGGAACATACATATCCCCGAAACGTAATGTGAAAGTACGAACTGTAATGAGTTTGTGCGTCCTTAAAACATGTTGTCGTAAATAAGGGTACTGGCAACTAATTTAACCATTTGAAAATAATTATTCTTCATTATTACATTTCGTACATGCGGTACAAGAACCTCGTCGGTTACTCCGAGTTTCCTTTCAACAATTTCTTTATCGCAAATAAATAAGCAAATGAGATGTCATTGCAAATTAGTTTATTGCAAATTATTCTATACATACATGCATAAACGAACAGGAGAAAATTAAACATTAAGAACGAACATAAACTTTAAAAATGTACGAACAAACATTCATTCATATGAATTGTATTGTATTGTATGTACTCGGAAAGAGAAAAAAGAATGTTCCACGGGATAAAGCGACGAACGGTTGATCCGAGGTCGGATTATAGGGGTCCTACCGCGTACTCCAATTAAAAAATAAGCTCCGATTCAAATTCTTCGTTGCTTCAAATGTCGGGAATCGTCAGAGAAAGCGAACATATTCGCTTTGTTCTTCTTTCACACAGCTTCTCCTGAGGGAGCACACGCGCCGCGAAACCCAAAAGGAAATTAAGGTCTCCCCTACATTGCGTATAGTGAAGCTGTGAATTGCGTAGCCTTACATATTATCTATTTGAGCCAGCGATCTACACTACACTCCAAGTCACGTAAGTTTGCAACCGAAAATTACGCAATACGGCTGACATCTTCTACGAATTCAAGTTATATCCAAATAAAGTTAAATATTCTTGAGTTAAATATTCTCGAAGCAAAGGAGCGTGATTTCGATGTGGTAGCAAAGTCCGAGATATCGTGAGAGACAGATTAAGGGTATCGCCCCCTCTCTCTCTCTCTCTCTCTCTCTCTCTCTCTCTCTCT
>NNCF01127482.1:229016-247314 GCA_002313205.1 Laupala kohalensis | reverse complement strand
CCCCCCCTTCACTTGATGTATTTTGTGAGATATGTTTTGGTGTGTTGTAATTCAGGAGGGTTTTTAGTGGATATATGGTTGAATCATTCGACGAGTACCACACGCGGGGAGAGTCATGTTGGCTCTCCCTAGTGCGTACCTGCATTTTCCCTCTACCTGTACCAGTGTTTTACGGCTCTAATGACCTTTGATGTCGACACGAGTCGTAAAGCCCCACAAAAAAGAAAAAAAAAAGAAAGAAGAAGAGTTCCTTCACCCAAAAAAGCCGAACCAAACTACGTCTCGCCTTTGAGACAACCGGTACACAAGATCACTGGCTCCATATCATATGCAAGTCTCTGCTCACCATTTCCAATGCTTACGTTGGCTGCTCTGTGTATCGAGCATACTGTCATAAATCAGGCGATCGCATTAGTAAACTCGATGCATCAATTCTGGTAAATTAGGATTTGTTGAGTGGGGACATGTTGGAATTTAAGGATGATTACGAACATAGAACTCTTGCGAATATCATTATGGAAACGAAGAAATCAAGGTCAGATATGAAAATGAAACGGATGTCATGCGAATGATGTATCTGATGTTGATCAAACGGATACTTGAGTTCACTTCCTGTTTCGCCTGAAGCGCCGTTTTCCTTCCTTCTTTTGTTCCAGATACTCCCTGCGCTCTGCGCATGAAACCACATCTGCTGTTCCGAGTCCTCTACAGTCAGCTGCATCTGCGAAGAGAGGTAACGCGTGTTTTGTTTTATTTCATATTTGGTGTCTTTGTATATTACACATTACATGCTGCTGTTTCTTTTACCGTAATTTCTGTTCAATCGTTTTCTCTCGTTCAATATATCCTCACATTCTATTCATTAACGACATCTTCGGTAACATTAAGTATTCAAAAATCATAGTCTACACAGACAATGTTAATTTATTTTACACAATTAACCTCGTTCTGGATGGAACCAAGCTTTAAGAAGATCAATATATAAAGCAATTAATATTCTGGAATTTCTAAAATGTTTAACCAAAGATTTTATTAACTTCAATTCATTGTACGTCGAGCACATTCATTATATGTAGCATTAATTCCTTAACTTGTTTAAACAATTAACTGGTCAATGTGACAAGCACACGTTCTTAAGATGTGCGTCAAATAAACTTGGTCAACCTATGACATTTGGCAATCATGATTATACCGCTATTGTTGCAGGCAAAGTAAATCTCGCCAGTGTAAAATCGTCACCTAGTTGTAATACTGCACTAATGCATTAATGCGACGCACATAATGAAGAGACATAGAATGTGATGAACTTAGAGACTTGTTTTCTCAATGAACTCTAGATTATAACTTCCAAAATCCCAGGTCTCTATTAGAGCACTTACTGATTTAATGCGCCTGGAAACAGACTAAAAATGGTTCGGAATTCACTATCTCCAAATTTGAGACAAAGTGCGAGATTTGCTGAATGTAAGAGTGTGTTGAAGTCGAATACGAATAATTATTCTACTCATTTATTGTCTTCTGTAAAATATTGCGAATTGCTCGTGTTAATTTCTGTACCTCTGTGATTTTATTGTTATGTTTATTACGTAAAATTATTTTCTGTACGTCACATGAAAAGGATAATCCTTTGTTTTACAAGGGGAGACCGTTGATATAACGAGAAATAAATATATTTCTTTTACCGATAAGTCAGCGATATATCATACGTGCGTAATTGGATAACTTATTAACATCGAGAGAATCGAAACATCGCACGCCGTAATTCAAAATTTTCGTTCCTGTCAGCGCTGTTTACACTTTGTACTTTTCCCCCCAAAAAAATATAAAACAGCGCGCGTGTTCTGTTGGTTTTGGTGTCTCCCACGTGATCGATGACGCTTCTTTTATGGCTTCAGGCGAAAAGTTGTTTTACCCAGAGACTCGAGCAGACGCAACCCCCATGTTCCATGTCGGCGCGTGTGATGGAGAGGGTTGAACAAAATGTTCTCATACCCTTCTGTCGCGTACGGTCTCCTATACAATGACATTTCGTTTTCGTCGAGAATGCAGTTATACAGCGTTTATGCAATGCGTTTATGCTCGCAGCAACAATACCTCATTAACAATTGACACCCTCATTGAGTGAACAAAAGAAAATCACCGAAAACAAACAATATAAACCATTACCTGAGAACAAATTTGTCGCTAAATATAATTAACGAAGTCTTTATCAACTGCACAAGAACACATACTCACCAAACAGCTTTTGACTGAAAACACATAACCACACTTTTGCTTTTACGATGGAACTAGGAGCAAGAATAAAAGTAAGATCCAAGAGATCTACATGTGTTATTTTTCTACCCAAAACGAGGGACATAAATTTACAAAAAGTGGTTCTATCAAAACAGAATTAAATCTTACAGACGTTTACAATTTGTTTAAATGAATGCAATGAAACATTTGCAGATATATCTAAGAACACTTTTCAATAATGATTCCATAGACTGTTTAACCCCCCCCCTCCCCCCCGGTGGTTAAGCGGTTAGCGTTCTATAGCTCGTCACGTAGATTCAATTCCCGGTGGACACACACACACACAAAAATAGCTTTCTTCATTAATGTTCTTCAGTTCAATATAGAGTTGTGACTACCGAAAAACGAACCCTCCTACTTTCCCTAGCATAAAATAACTTCAACTATTACTAATTACACACGCTACATTTCCCCTTTACGAGTACAACAATAAAAAATAGACTATTTGGATAAAATACTGTCTCTTATTAACAAAATTTCTATCTGAATGATGTTTTAAATACCGTAGTCATAAATCTGTATTATTCTTTAAAATGTTTTTTTATAAAGTTCATCCAAAGATATGTCGTTCCGTCCACCATAGCCAACTACGTCATGTTAATACAGAGCAATACATGCGCAAAGAGACCGATACAGCAGTGACGTCACGTTGCTCGGGAGTTCCTTGCGTTCATATTCCTCGCATCGGAAACGTCTATTGTGTTACATATTAGTTTGTCGTAACAAGTATCTAAAATTCAAAGAAAATATTATACAAAGAAAAGTAAAAAAAAAATACAGAACACGTTCCTTCATTTACGGATTCGTTAGAAACCACGAGGAAGAAGCAACATTTGTAGCGAACGAGAAAAGAATTGCATCGTACAGTATCAGAAGAAATGGGTACTAAGCATGTGTGACGTCGTAATATGACTTAAATATGAAATAGTTTTATTAATTATCTAATTGGTGGAATTCTTTTTGTGCTGTGCTTAAATCCGCTTCCGGTATGATATAGGGAATAATTCTTTTTTTCTCCACTTGTTAAATTTATGTTCCAACGTATTTAGCATTAAACAATTGTGGCAATTGGACTCTTGCCGTTTTTTTGCGCTCTTCCATAATGTGCCAATAAAAGTAAATTCTAAAAAATGAGCAACGTTTCTCTCGAAAAAGAACTTATATAATTGCTACCCATGACTTCGTGTGAGATGGGTTCCATATTGTTAATTGGTTTTTCCCCTTAGATCCACTACAGAATTCGAATTAAAATATAATTATTTTTCTTCATCTAAATAGAATTGATTTTCTTAAACAAGTTGGTTAGGTTTAATGGCATTTCGACAGCTAAGACCTTTGACGTCCATTTTAAAATCAGTCTTTAGAGGAAATATAATATATTTAAAGAATGATAGAACGAAAGAAATTAATTAACTAAAAGTAATAATTCATAAATAACAAATAGATAGTTAAACAAATGTGTGTGTTACTACACACTTATTCTGTACAGAAAAAAGAAGTAAAATGTCATAGATCCAATACGTCACTCGGAGCAGTATTTAAAAAATTTAATGACTTCACGTATAAATAAAGACGAATTCTTGTGCTAAAAGACTCATTTCTGAAGGCATCTAAAAGAGCATAACATGGTAGTTTCTTTTTGCCCAAAAGTATTCTCAACCAACATTCGAAAGTGTGAAAGAAGCAGTTTTTGGTCGTAATTCAAGTATCCCCTGTCATTCACACGTAACACCTTCCAACGCATCCTTGTCTCTCGAAGCCATCAGATGAATAATTCGGCGATGGAAACCCATGTATACGTAACGCGATGAGGCCTCTGCCAATGTATTCGGACTGAGCACGTGACCTTCGCATCACGTTGACCTCCACTGCCACCTCGATCCCAAACACGAAACTGCTCAGTTCACAGATCACGTCACTTCCGATCTCATAGTTCACGAAACAAACGCTTCAACCGCATAGATGGCACTTGGCACTTACCTCCGCTTGAAGGGAATGATTCAGTTTCTTATTCAATTATTATTATTAGCACATTATTCTCGTTGTAGGCCGGAATAATTACCTTAAATATATTCGTTTATATATTTGTTATATGACTTCTGACCTTTTATTAATTATCGAAATAAAAAAAAAATTATAAAGAAAGCAAAAAAAAAACACATTCTCTAGTTATATTCGAATTTGTGTATAACTAAGAGTCATTTAGAATGCAGGAGTAAATTGGATTATTAATTATTTATTTCAACAACATAACTTATTAAAAGCATTAGACACAACAATTCACGTCAGTTATTATTACCACAATATTCAAGGTAAGATTTTTTTACGAACGCAGTCGTGCGACAAAAAGGTGAACTATGGAGACGGGAAAAAAAGAACGACTTTAAATAAAATAAATTAAATACAAAAAAATTAAATACATAAAAAATGTAAATATTTATTTCCGAAGACAGCGTTGTCCAATGGGGCAGTATACAACACATTGTTTACGGCTCTCGAGTCATAAGTACATTTCGCTTTAAACTTTTCATCTGTCCTTGGAGGGTACAATGTGCTTGCATTAAAAATGTGTGCCATCAGAATTAATAATTAACTTGGAACATTCGATGAGAGCGAATAGAAAATTGTGTTTTTAAAAAACCCCGTCATACATTACAATGCAAAAACATTTTATTACAATATTAAATATTAAAAATACCTTTCAAAAATAACGAAATATGTAATTTAATTTTTCCAGGTTAAAATAATATAAATTTGTTGACGATAATAACAATTTCTTGTTATAAATAAACACGACGGATTCGTTTTATTCGTTGCCAAACCCCTGTGCTCTGTGCCAACACTTGCCAAACCCCGTCCTGATCGATTGACAACAGAGTGTAGAAGATACGTTTGATTGCGCAGTTCTAAGAAGTGAAGAGTTGAGTTTTCAACAGCGAGTGAAATACATTTGAAAATTCCATAAAAACTAATTCGCAATGCAGAAGAAAATTACGTTATCCCTAGTGCGATGTGCTACTTCTAGTTCATCTTACAAACCTCTGGTTCTCACCTAGAGAGTCGAATGAGGATGTGATAAGAGTCAAATGTTCTAAATGCTTCCTTAACGTAGGTAGAATGAAATCAGTAAAATATCTTAAATTGGCGTAAATTAACAGAGTAACAAGTATTTCTAGTGATTTCAACTTGAAGAACATTTCTCACCGACCATTTAAATGAAATAATTGCATTCATTGTTGATGCTGAAATACATTGCCTCTTATGGAGAAAACATTTATTTACAAAATAAGGCCAACGAATGTGATGGAAGTTTATTTTTTATTTGTAGTAAGTCACCTGAGGACATCTGAGACAAATGATATTTCACGTTTTCCTTTGAGATGAGAGACATCAATCGCATGGAAAGCGCCGCCTTCGGCCGCCGCCATCTTGTTACTTTATGCTCTTGGGCTTCATTTCGAACGAGACTAGCGAGTTCCCGAATATTGCTTCTATTAACCTGACCCGAGTTTTTCTCCGGTTTTCCTTCGGGTAGAGGCGGATTTCTTATACAGGTTCTCTAGGCCTTGTCTAGGGGCAAAGTGTTTATTGTAACAATAAATCGTGAATTTAGTGGGTTTTTTTCAACTCCTATGATTTTTAAACACCATACTCAGTTAGATAATAACTTGTACATGTAAAATTACAAACATATTGACATTATATATGTATTATAACTCGCAGCTAACTTTTTATCTTATCTAGGAACTTATGTAAAATGTTTTTGAATCCGCCTCTGCCTTAGGACCCCTTGGTCAGAATTGATGGGATGGTCCCTTGCTTGCTTCCGGAGAGTAAATTAGTTTATTGTCCTCCACGTGGTCATACGCAGATTGTACTGTTTTTTGACAATAAATTTATTTTTATTATTATACTATTAACTGATAGATATAGATTAAATCACGTCAATTTTTTTCAGTATTATTCATATTGTTGCGTTATGAAATAATTAGAAAACAATTCTACACCTGAGTGGATTGACTCTTGACTTGAAGTGCTGTACTCACCTTAAAAAACACTCTGCGAACAAAAAGAAGAGAACAATCTAAACATTCTTTGCGTTCCGCGGCGAAGACGTTTCGTCAATTTATGCCTCAGCGAACGGCACTTGGACAGAGGCGGCGCGTGCCGGGGGGTGGGTTGCGGTGGTGGGGGGTGGGGGGTGGTATCCAGCGCAACGACCCGAGTGGGTGCAATGGGAATTCCACTTAGCCAATGTTCCGCGAATTTACTTCCAATTTAATGGAGTCCATTTAAGTGAACGCGAAGCGACGAACTGCTTTCGCTTAGAGAAGTTTCGCAATTCTCACTCACACGTTGGATGTCGCAATAAAGATTTTTTTTTTTAAAAAAAGCAGCTTAAATCTGACGAAAAGGAAACACAACTCTTTCAGTAACTTGGCATTACCTCTGCATACCATTTGCTTGTAATTTTTTAATACAGTGAAATTGCCATGTAATTATTTTACTGTAGATGCTACTAGGTAAAAATTGAGAAGAAGTTTTTGTCAATTTTGTGGCGACAAATTTTGTTGGGAAACCTTTGGAAATGAGTTAGGACCTCGACCCTTATAACGTATTAAAAAAAATAGCTGTATCCTAATTTTCGCATTCGACGACGATTTCGATAACAATTTTACCGGACTGTAAGATGCGTGTTGAAGAAACTGTTCAAAGACTTTTCTGTTCGGTTCTTGGTTTTCCCTTCACTTCTTTTTCCCTTTCCGTTCGACGGGGGAATCACAAAAGGTGCCGGATGCACTTCCTGACGCACCTCCCCGAGGCGGGTGGTACACGAATGGCACGAGGGCCAATGATGATGAGTGATTGTTGTCATGAACTTCTGTGTATCCTGAAGAAGAGTATCTCTGGCAGTTTTTGTGTTTCATAAAAATCTAGTTTTATACAGAGCTTGACGAAATTTTACACACACAACCCTAATAAAAGACCGGAAGATCACTTTCGCAAAAACAACTATACGCTCTCTCTGCTTTCTCAGGATCTTAAGGGTGTTTCTCAACTCGTTCCGCAGTCAGTTCAATGAAGTGAAGAGACATTTTGAACGAAGCAAGAAAAGAAACCTCCCGATTATCGGCGGAGGGGGTTAACGTTGATGATATGTCATATTTACAAAAACAAATTTCAACCAGAGATCTTTGATTTTCGAATCCTTAACATTCTTCGACAATTTAAATTTTAAAAAAATAATAGAAGTAGTACTTTTATTTTCGTGAATTAACTGGCAAACAGAAATTCTTGTTCTCATATATTTCTATCTACGGGATTTTATTTTCTTCTTTTGCTCTCATATAAATGTGCCAATTCTTCCTCCTAAACAAAGAAAAACTATTTGCCTATTTCCACCTAAGTGAATGTCTATTTTCGTAAGATGTTGTTTGGTCACTCTTTTTTTCTTTTTTAAGAAAAAGTGAAAGTAGCACTACGTCATGTTTCACGCGTCGCGTAGTCACTTGTTCTTCATCTGCGATGAGACGCTCGACCAATTGGATGAGGACTCATCTCTTTTTTTTTCTAATGGAGATGGGTCCTTTTTAAAACAATACAGACGCCTCAATATACATGGCATAATGGCACAAGTGTAAAGAAAGAGATGAATCCTTATCCACAAACCTCAAAAGAGGGGATAATCGGATTCCTGTAGAAACTGCAGATAGGCCCTTATCCAACTCAACACTTTAATTGCAACTAACACATATTTTACATTCAATCACGAATTCATCGCTTACGTCATAAGCCCTCAGGAGACCTCAAACAACTCGAGCTCTTCTAACCACAAAAACTGAGCACTTTAAAAAACAGAAGAAAAAAATGGAGATTATTATTTTCAACTCGCTTGTTTCTTCATCGGTCTCTAAAAACGTTTGTTAAATACGCTCAAATCGTGTGGGACTCGCCGAATGACTCAACCCTACCCACTAAAAACCCTCCTGATCTACAACACACCAAAACATATCTCACAACATACATCAAATGGAGGGGGGGCTACAATGAAGGGTAGGACAAAAAATGAGAGGAATGAGGAAAATGAAAGATACCCTAGCCGTAATGGCGTCGGGATCGAAAAGAACAAGAGGTGACCAAGGGAGGTCAGAAAAGAGAAAGGAAGGAGCATGGCACAAGTAAGTGGAAGTAATGCCAGACTCAGCTCGGGGCCCCGTGTTCGCCAAACACGTACTTACTAGATGTATGTCCCCTGGGGGGGGCGTATTTTGCGTAATTTGCATACTTCGAACGTTACACTCAACTTACTTCTTTACTTTCTGCACTGAATATGAAATTATTAATCTTAAAAGTTATTCTGAAAAATACTTCTTACGGGTAGGGGATACAACAGTATTTGAGTGTATTTTTATACTTCATTTTCATGAAGCCTTGGAAATATCTTCATCCCGCATCTCTTGGGAAGACGATAGTTAAAGAATAAAAGAAATTTCATAACAAAAACAACAAACAAAAAGCTTAGTGTTCTTTTCTCCTCTTTTGGGTTCTTTAATTCAGCCGAATCGAACATTTTCATCCGTTTTCCCAACTGAGATATTACGAGTTACAGTTTTCAAAATTTCCGAGCTTTGCGGCTTGAAATCCTTTTCAACTGTAACGTAATTGCGGGCTCATCGTTTTCCCATTAAAATGTATCTCAGTAAAAGACAACAAATCATCTGCTCTGTGTTCTGTGTACTAGTCGTTCTGTAAAACCATTGAGGAGACACAATTTTTGTAACTCACAATTCGCCATTCCCGGGACTACATCACAGAAATTTAGAGCAGATGGAGATGGAGAATTTTGCTTTAATAGAGGATGCTCTAGCGCTGTGCGCACCGATTGGCTGTTTTGATGTATAGAACACACGGGTGGGGGGGGGGGGGTGAGTGGCATGACGCCTTTTCATCCTGAAAATATCCCTTTCGCTTACATTGAAAAAAAATTCCCTATCGATAAAATATTTCAAGAATGAACTCAATGTATTTTTGCGCAGTTGATAGATCGTAAGAAAATGGAAAATAAAATTAAACAAGACTAAATCAGTACATTTTGATTTCACGAACAAGAAGAGTAACCCTGTTCAGCTGAGACTGAGTAATAGCATAATTCCACATGCGAATACAGCAAAATATCTGGGCATGAACCTTGATACTAAATTGCGCTTGAAGGAGCATATAAAGAAAAAAGCAGAAGAAATAAAAATTAGAACAATGCATTGGCTCATTGGGAGGAAATCCGAATTGTCAATACATAACAAAGTACTTCTATATAACAAACTTATGAAGCCAATTTGGATGTATGGAGTACAACTTCGGGGTTGCGCCAGGAAGAGTAACAAAAATATAATACAGAGGAGACAAAATAATATACTGCGATGTATAGTCGATGCTCCGTGGTACGTTAGGAACAGTAACACACACAAGGATCTGGGTATATCCCAGTTGTGGAAGAGGAAATACAAAAATATTGCTAGAAGACGAAACCATTCGAACTTTGTGAATAAAAAGTGAATTGGTGTTAAGTGTGAACTTGTGTTTTAAATTGTTTAAGAACTAAGACGACACATTGGTGGAACATTAGGATATACGTAAAACGTTAGGCCAAAGAAAAAGTGCTGGTTAGTCGGAAAGCGACTAGTTGTACTGTAAGTTTAATATAAAAAAAGGTTGATAGATCAAATTAGATTAAAGTAGTGAACTTCAAGGTGACAATGAAAGCGAGTAGCAACCATCTTTGAACCACATGATACAGATTGTCCCATAATGCAAATAAATAGAGCGAACTGCAAACAGAAAAGAAAGGGAAGGGCGTAAAAGATTGATTGCACATAAAAAACGTAAAATTCAAATTTGAACCTAAAAAACCGATTTCATGTCTCTTTCATTGGTTTTGGTGATAAAATATCAGGAGGCAGAAGAACTGAAAACGGTTGGCGATAACCTCAGAAAAAAGCAAAAGTTACAAATTGCGTCGTACGACCACGTGATGGATAATAATAAGCTAAGTTCCTCTCCGGAAACACGCAGGGGACGCGATCAAGGGCCCAAGGGCTGCAGGGGCGGATTTAATATTTATTATAAAAAAAAAATTCAAATCAAATAAGTACTGTTATGAAACTGAATCGTAGATAAAAAGTCAAAATTCGAGATGAATAATAACAAAAGCATTAAATGGAGAAAAACCCCGGGGCAGGATGGATGCCCGCTCCGCATTCGATGGATCGTGGTACAACAGACGTTTTAGACAGGAAACTTCTGAGAGTTTTGGAATCGATTTTGCGTGAAATGATAGTGAGTCAATCCATTACCTGCATGAGAGCACTCAAAAAATCTCCATGTTCAATCACTTCAAAAGGATTAAGAAATTTATGGAACTGAATTGCATTTATCGCTCGTAATTTTTTAATTCCCGTTTGGAAATGTACTTTGTGCAGTTTTTTATAATGATCGCGTCTAAGTGAGGTGGAGCTTCGGATATCGGATTCTGAAGAAGAAGAAGAAGAAGAAGAATACCGGAAGTGTGACGAACACCAAAAGGAAGTGAACACGTACAAAACAGTTGCCGCACGCCAAAGCGAAATTCTTTCGATATTAAGTGAATGAGTGGTTTTTGTGTCTTCGTTGCGCCATTTGATCTTGCGTCATTTCCGCTGCTCTCTCGCAGTTCATATAAAACTGAAGATTTACATTGTTAAGAGTCGATATATATTTTCTTAAGGTAGTGGACTACAAGCGTAGGTAGAATCAAATCAGTAAAATCAAATCTTAAATCGTCAAAAGAGTAACACGTACGTATTGCGATTTCAACTTGAAAATCATCTGAGCGCCCATTGAAATGCGAAACTTAGGAAACTTATTTCAATATTGATTAAGGAATTTAAGAATATATTCTTCACAGCCCCCCCGCCCCCCCCAAAAGAAGAGGAAAGCACTGTATACACCCGTTAACATGAAATATATGAAGTTGGTTCCAAATCTATTATTTCTATCTATTTTCACATTAAAAAATTCAATACAAACATAAAAATAAAATCATTCCAAGTAAATAAATCAGACCGGAAAAATGTTTAATGCGTCCATTATTTCAGTTTTTACACAATTAACATCCAAGATTTTCATGTAATATTTATGGTATTTCTTTCCTATTATCACAACCTTCAATTCCAAAAGTATAATTAATATACATTTTGTATAATTAAAAAACAATTACAAAAGAGATGTACAACTAAGTTATATATGAAACAGTTGGTAAAAAAGGGTGTGAGTCAAGCGACGTGTACTAAAAATAAATAAAAATAAAATACAGAAGCAATAAATTAGTAAACTTTAGAGTGTAAGGTACATAGCGCCTACACTAAAATAAACATTTATAAAAGAATTTAAAATATTAAAATTTTACTAAATAAAGCTCTACTTGATCAATTAAGTTCGGAAATTAAGAATATTAGTAGAAGACTGGCAAGTGGATCAGAACGCAAAATAATAAAAACTACAATAAATTTAAATACTATTAATTTAAATTTAGCAAAACTACAAAATTACTTTTTACATACGTATTAACAAAGTGAGTTAAACAATTGAATAATGTTAATTAATGTTCTTTAAACATTTCCCGTATTACAGGAGATATCTTGAATTTTAATTCTCTTTATAAGAGGAAGCAAAAGACAAAGAATTCGATGTTTGTTCTGCGGAGAGATCAAAGACCACCTCCTCTGCAGAGCACAGCGCCCCTGGTGGCGCCGTTAGACAACACGCAGCAGCAAAACAAAGCAAAGCGAGGCAAAACAAAGCAAAGCGAAACAATAGAGGATCTCACCACGAGACACGAGAGCTTCTAACACGAATAAAGGCTGATTTTGTAAAAATGTGGACAAAAATCCTCCGAACACGTAACTTGGCAGAAAGTTAGGTTTCGGGGTCACTTTAATGGGCGACGCTTCAGAGGACCAGTGAGACCCCCTTAGGGGCGGGTGTTAAAAGGGGGGACAATTTTTTGTTGTTGTTGTAAATATACAAAAAAGTAAGCGAGATATGAAAGAAAGTTAAAGTTGTAGCTTTACATATATTTTATTCGCAAAACAATTTTCCTCTCCCTTCGAAGTGAGTGAATTATACTTAATCACCAAATAAAATTCTAATATTGAATTAAAATTTAACTTCGTGTCTGGGGCTGTGATGAATTTAGCTGATCGAGGAGCGTTGTATTTTACAAAGCGGAAAAAAATATTTTGTAATAATAAATAAGTAATGTTTATTTGTTATTCTTGAGACAAAGATATTTTGAACGAGTGAAATAATATTAGGACGACATTTGGGGTCCTTCAAATGAATGTCTCACGACTTTCTTCTTCCGAAATACATTTGAAGAATCCCTATCTAAGCACCCAGAGCAATTATTCCACCATGATGAAATTTCAGTGCCCATAAAGGCGTATTTCCTTAATTTTCATCTTGATGAAATCTTCTACTTTCCTCATTACGAAATTCGTTATCTTACACTGTCCCTTTTTACAAGAAAAAAATAAACAATACCAATCTGGATTGTCGAAGGCGTTACGCGGGAAAAATGAACAATACGCGAACTGTATTTTTTTCAAAAGAAATGATAAAAAGTGCATACAAACTTACTTTAGATATGAACTCGAAACGTTATATGTAGTTAAAATTGTTATATTTCATTATCGGTTATATATTGTTGTAGCAACGACGTCTGGTGGTTCTCTTAAATAATATTCCTTTTGATTAAGCATTTTTGAAGCAGTTGCTAAAAAGCAATTTGCTTCTACCGTTAGAGAAAAAGCCCAAAATCAGTTCTGAAATCAGCATGGACGAAATATTATTGAGCACTTACAATCTCGCTAAACCCAAAATCCCGTTTCCTTGTGTTTTTAAATCATATACCAATATAGTTATTTATTTACAACAAATTTAATCGGAAATGGAAAACGCCAAAGACAGAAATGACAAACAATGTGATTTGAGATGAGGAGAAAACCCGTCTCGACTGATGTGATCTCAAAAACCGGATATGATGTCACACATTTTTCCTTCGCAGTGTCCTTCCACGTCGAAACATTGTGAAATTCGAGACAAACAATTTGATAGAATTAAATAAATAATTCGCCAACGTATGACGAAAAGCTTTGTGGACCGAAAAGCTAATTAATTTACGTGAAAGCTCATCCAATGAATTTGCACTCAAAGTGCCTCAAAGCGAAACAGAGAAAAAAATCCTGGATCCGGATGGGTCTGAAACACGATGACATTGAGAACAGATACTAAATGAAACAAAAATAAATAATACGGAACATTATCAATCATGCGTTAAAATATTCTTTTGTATTTTCATAAATTATTATTACTATTATTAAAGTTTACTTCCGATCACCGGCTAATTTTATCTCAATAGACTACGTTCTCGAAATTTGCCGCGCTACGTCCATCTACACTCTGCACTTAATGGTATCGGGAGTCATCAAGTACCTCCCCAGAATATTTATTAAGGACAGTTCATCTTATGATTATTTAATAATATCTAGGGCCCTACAGAGGGCGGCTGGCATCTATTCTATTGAAATAACAACACAAGAATCTCCTCTCCAATTTAGTATTATTTACCAGCTACGATTTATAAACAAAATACAAAATATCCGAATAGTTTCCATAGTTTCATAATAATACAAAGTACTTCCGAAATAACTTTTTTTTTGTGTGTTTTATTATTAAATACAAATTTGTCGGTTAAATTCTGTTTTTATATTCAAATAACACAGAGCGAACTGAGTTTATTTGAATCTAAGGAATGTACTGTGCAGGAATGTTAAATCCTTTGCCTCTGACCTTGATCGGAATTGATGGTATGGTCCCTTGCATGCTTCCGGAGAATAACTTAGTTTATTGTCCTCCACTTGGTCACACGACGCAGTTTGTAAAACAGTAAATTTATTTATATATTTATTTACCTTTAATTTTAGTAAAGTATTTAATATTAAAATCGTACGATTTGAAAATTGTAAAAAGTCTTTTGAGAAACGAACTGTTCCCAAAGTGCTTTCGAGAAGACCAATGTGTGGTTAAAAGTGTGTGTGTGGTGGTAGGCCTCCTCCCTCTATTACCCATTATTCCGGTTCGGGAGCGAGGGAGGGTCGCCTTCAAGGTCGACTGCTCTTCGCCTTTTTTCTGTTGTGTCGTCTGTTGTTTCCCTCTTGTGTCTCGTCTACGAGAGAGAAGAGCAGCAGAGAACTGATCGTCCGTCGGAGTCACGTGATCAAAGAACAAGAGAGACGCGTTGTACAAAAGTGAGTGATCAAAGAGTTTCCATTGAGATCAATGTGTCAATTTGTTTGTACTTAGAGAAAGTTTATATTTCTTAGAGAATTTTTGTGTTTTCTTTTCTCTCTCAAAGGGATAAATGTGGGACTGCGTATTTTTTTTATATGAACGAGAAGAATTTATAATCAGTTTCAGAATTTGGGATACGGAAACATTGATTGGGGATAAAATTTGAAATATTTGATTTATATTGCACTAAGATTGGGTTAAGAGAACACCATGAATTTAGGATCATGATGGTTAGTAGCTTTTGGTAACGCTGGTAAAATTATGAAGAATGGAGAAATAATAAAGGGGAAAATGGAATGTGTTGTTGGGTACAGGGGATGTAGTGTGCAAATAAATGAATGAATGAATGAATGAATGATAGAGTTTAATCTGAAGTAATTGTAGTTGGGGTTTTAATTTGTGGAATTTAATTTAATTTTAACGAAATGGAATACTTGAAGAATTAGAAATTTAGGAAAAAGCATCTTGAATGACTGATTGCAACCGATTGCAAACGGAAAATAAGAATAACTGCTTCCTTTTTGGTTTTTATGAACTAGAAGGTTCTTAGGTGATTGGATTGAGAAAATTATTGGACGGTTTTATGATTTTTTGTTATAAAATAGTTTTTCAAAGCACAAATATTTTAATGATTTAAATAAGACTAAACGATAAAATAATTATACAAATAGGTATCACTCGCGAGAGTTCGTTCTTTGAATGAACACAACCAATTTGCGCTAAAATTATTTGAAATATATCTCTCGCGCGGTTCTTTCACTCGTCCAATTCCATAATTTTTTACTTGACTTAATGTTGATGTAGCGTCATTGAACAATTCCCGCATAAAAGAAATAAAACGAAATGACTCTTTAGGGTCCAATTTTCTAAAATCTTAAATTAAAATGGCTGGTAGCCAGCGCCCCATGAAAAGTGTTCAAACGTTTTATTTTAGTTGAATGTTCTTTTGAAAGGGATTAGTTGCACTTAATAGCTTTCCATTGACCGTATCAAAAATCTAATTTACTAATATGTGTGAAAAACTGTTGACGGAGTTGAATTCAGAAAATTCTGGCAAGTCGTGCATACAGGGGACTCTACTTTACGCAGCCTAGAAAAAATTAAAAAGACGAAAAATGAGATTAAAAAGAATACTTGAGTCATTGTGCTGGGATGATATTCACTCAAACATTGATTAAAACGATTTCTCTCAATTCAGTTAATTTCCATCTGTAGTCTGTGTACAATATTCACTCGCTGCATCGTATATTTTAACCAGAAAAGTAGATAACACATTAAAATGATCAATCGGTTTAATTACAACCTTCTATAGAACCTCATATCTCAAAAGCGATGCGACGTAGAGGAGGGATGCGGTTTAGCAGAATTAACTGACCAATCAAAAAGCTTCTTCGCATATTTTCAATATTTTGAATTTTACGAAACCGGACGTGGAGCGCGATGTAGAAACGAGTTTCTGTCCAGAAATAGATTTTCTTCTTCTATTCCTATCGCATTTTGAAGTCAAATCTCAAGTTTGGTTTCTTTCCATCTGTTTGTTCGTTAGTTAAAGGGGAACAAAATTCTTAACATACAGATACACACACGACATTGAAAATCATTTTGCCGAAATTTTGAAAATAGACAAAATCTCCTGGAGATAATTCGCAAAGATGCGAAGATATCTCAATTATTTTTCCCACCCGGTAACAACACTTTGCTTTGTGTAATTAGAAAATGTATGAGTTTGGAACACATCAAGGAAAGGATGTTAGTCACAACTTTCTCTGGTGTCGCACAGGGAATCTCTTATTTCTGAGTCATTTTTGCGTGACATTTAAGCAGAAGAAATCTTTTTTTAATGAGAAGAATAGGAGTCGTTATAAGAATGAGTAACAGGAAGTTGATAAAGGAAACATGAATTTACGTCCCACTCTCAAATGATACAAATGATGCAAAAGTATCAAACACTTTTATTATTATTTTTTGTTTNCTACGAGTCATTCAACTCATTCAACTCATTCAACTCATTCAGCTGTTGATGAGGATGAAAAAAATTGCGATCCGCCTATATAAATTTTTAACTCGGTCCTAAGCAGACAAATATCGGATTTTGTACCTACAGTGCCGCCAACATCTGTATGCGGCAAGACTTGCCGTCTCTTCCTCTCGCTGTCGTAGCGAGTCTGCGTGTGGTTTCTAATGCGTACATCAGACGGACTTGTAGAACCAATTATGACGGACAGAGAGTTTGATCTTTAACCTTTGCCTTAAGTTAGCTTTTTCATGGTTATAACAATAATGTGGGCGTGCCGAAACCAAAGCAGCGGTCACTCCTGGTACTACACTCTATTTCGGAGATGATGTTCATTTCAAATCTAAACTCTTCTGCCGCCTTATTGAATGTTTTGAACTGTATTTTTTGACTTGGGACACTCACTCTATGGATCTGTGTGTGTTCCCGGCAAATCTGTTAATGATCTGATACACCTCTTGGTTTTAATTGTGAGTGCATGTGTCTTCTTTTGTATTATATCGTTAAATATGTATGTTATATATTTTATATTGTGTATATGTTTATAATGTAGTCTTGAGAAGAGCTTTTTTCCATCTGAGGAGCCGNGTGTATATGTTTATAATGTAGTCTTGAGAAGAGCTTTTTTCCATCTGAGGAGCCGAAACGTTGGGAAATTAAAAAAAAAAAAAACTTGACTGATATGTTCATTTGGATAATGTGTGGGTGCCATGTTGGTGAATATATCATATATACCAATATATAGAATGGGTATAGAATAGCTACACAAAATCTACCCCGCCCATAGGACAAGAGAATGCTTTCGCTGCGACGACTCTTAAAACACATCTCACTGCATTACGTCGAATAAATAAATCGTGTTGGACTGTCGACCAATAGGACCAAAGGAAGTGTGAAACCGATCGATTGCTTTCACTCGTTCCGGCCAAGGGATCCATAACTCATGATTGAAAGCACGCAAAGATGGTTTTTTTCTTCTTCTAACTGTTCTTCTTACCAGCGCTGAAGGTCGAAGAAAACTAATGGCATTCATTTATTTATTTGTTACATGATATTTTGATTGTCATCTCTTTATAAAAAATGAAAACTAGAAAATTAATTATTCTTTTAAAAATACTGTGTATTTTTTAAATCGAGGTTTCAGGGTTCGCCAGCGTCAAGGTCATTAGGACCCGTAATACGTCCCTTTGCTTTTGCTTCCGGAGAATAAATTAGTTTATTGTCCTCCTCGTGGTCACGTGACGCAGTTTGCCTATTCCAGAGATAAGAATCGGAGAGAAGCAGGAACCCTGGCTTCCACTGAATCGAGGAGCCTCGTGTCTGATTATCACAGTGACCGCTTGCGTAACTCGTGCGCACTGAGTTGTTGAATCCCATTGGCCATGCAGAGTGAGTGCCGTGTCTCTGATTCTGTGGGTCAAAGCCACGACGAAGAGGAGGAGGAGGAGGACAAGGAGAAGGCATTTGAGGCAAACAGTGAGAGTGTGGGGCGGGCTGCAGCCTTCTTCTTTCTTATTCGTTTCCGTCCTCCAAAGCAAAAGACTCTCTCGCCTCCTGGGAAGTGGCGAGTGGTTGATGACGTGGTGTTGGAGAGGGGGGGGG
>NNCF01127482.1:111788-131731 GCA_002313205.1 Laupala kohalensis | reverse complement strand
ACAGCACTCATCGCAGGAACAGTCTCAGAGTATGGTGATACCTACGAAGTATCACTGTATCACTACAGAAGCACGACAGAAGGACGGTAGTAACAGTAGACGCAGTGGCCGCAATAGTAGCGCGAGCAGCGCGGGGCCGCGGCGTGAGGACAGACGGGCGAAGAGTGTCGTCGAAGCGAGAGCTTTTGAGGCAGCGCGAGAGGGGAAGAAGAGAAGGAGTTGGCCAAGTGAGACTTGGTTACTGCACAAGCTCTGTTCCGTTGCGTCGTTGTTGGAGGAGCTTTTGAGCAAAAGTGCTCGAGATATATTGCAATTTGTAACGCATTGCAGACGTAATGTTCTGTTTTCAGTTAATTTCACATTTACAAGTTGTTAATAAATAGATCTTGTTTGTCACAAAAATCTCCTTTGTGTAGAATCTTTCTTCCAGGGTCTAATATGAAATGATCAGATGTTTTCATGGTATTAGAAAATCTAGGCAGAAAGGTTCATCCCAATTAACGGCTCTTAAACAGGGGTCCGAGATTCATTTGTGATTTCTAAGAACTGTTATTCAACATGTTCAACTCTAATAGTTCGTGTGTAATTGAAATAAGGAGGTGTATCTCAAGTAATGGCGCCCGAACAGGGGACGACTTGAGTAAGGAACGCACGCGCGCTGCTTAAGATCCACATTAAACTTTGTCTATGCTTTTCGGGTCACGATTGCCTGAGATAATAAGCTATAAGTTGAGAAAGCACAGTTGCCAGGCACAGAATGTCGTCGAAGTCATGAGGCTACTGACATCAATTTTCAAGCGCGGTGTGTAAGTAGCACTACGACAGAACTAAAGGGAGACACCATTAGTTGAGGCAAATTTTGCCCGCGTCTTCGAAATATGACGTCATTTACGAATATGATTTCAAATGTTTTCTCTAGTTATTGAATACCTGGATCAAACATATTTCAAAGTGTAAATTTTGACGCATTGAATGGAGTAATAGGGATGCGAAGGTTAATGAACCCGCAAAGTTTTTCTTTATTCGACTTCAGTCAGATGCCATTGCTTCGTATTTCTGTTCAATATCTTTCTAAGCTCTTAAAAAAAGAAAATGAAATCAGATGAAGGGATTCCCTTACAGGTATTTTAACAATTTGAAACGGTTAGAGCAGCCTCGTTCATTCGGACAAACCAGCTGAGGCAAACCATTTTTTTTCCTTCAAAAGTATAGACTTCAGGCTTTAATTTAAAAAAAAAAACGGTCGATGTATTCGATAACATTAGAAGTTATATTTCGAAGTTGCCTCAACTAATTGGTGGCTCCCTTTGGATCTGTGGTTTCACACAATTTCTCTCATGTATTCGATCCATAGCATCTGTAGACGGCTGGCTCTCCCACTATTATGGAAACCAATAACTAATTAGTATTTCGACAATGGTAAAAGTTAAAGTGTGAGTTTGTTAAAAGTAGCTTGGACTTTAATTAGCAAGTGCACTTGAAGCGACCAGATTCATCCTTGCGAAGAGTGAATCATCTCATGGGAATTTGTTTGGATTCCGAGGGTCTCACTTCGAAGAACTGAGAGAGTTATTCAAAAAAACTTTGAAACTTTAACTTTAGAAGCACTTTTCCTTTAACTTATGCTTCCGCGGAAGAAATTCAACTACAAATCAAGAGATATGAACCCAGATCCTTATGGTTGAGGAGCCGTCCTGACGGTGGGCATTCGGTCCACGTCCTGACGGTGGGATACAGCGAAGACTCTCAAGTATATCTTTTCTTTCAATTTCTTCCCCCTATATTCCTAGTTTTTCACTTCTATCGCCTTCTCTGTGTGCTGAACGCTCACCCATGTGTTTGCCGTGCATGGCGACCCGTGTCGGAGGGTATGGGTGTCCTGGCAAGTTGAGGAACCATGCACACGTAGAAGGGTTTACGTCATCCAATACGCTCGCTTTGGCCTCGACCTCTTCTAGACGGGCGATCGGGAGCTAACCCACCCGCGACCAATCGACACGTACCAGGTCTTCCACTGAACTCCATAGTGAGGGGGGAGGTCCTTCTCGTGGGAGCAACCCTGCACAAAGAACCCTGCGTGTCCTCGCTATATCCCCGTATCAACCCCTAGCACCCCAGTGGGGAACAAGGAGATGAAATAAAATCCATGCGCGTTGGATACTGACGCGTCGCTTTGCGGAGTTGGTGGACCGCAGGGGGAGTCACACGCCCAAGTATCGTCGAAGCGGCCGAGGGTTTACAGCCCTCACACTTCAGAAGACAAGCTGATAGGCTGATCCAGAACATCCAGGATGTACTTTTCTCACTCCAAAGTACACTCCAAAGGAAAGAACGTAATGTTTTGCTGGATTCCCGGATACGTGGGAACCAGAGGAAATGAGGAAGCAGACGTTTCCGCAAAGACGGCGTGCCTCAAGAATCGCGTGGATTTCTTCACCATTCCAAAACGAGATCTCATAAATTCCGTCAAGATAAGGATTCTGAGTGAATGGAACAATGAGTGGATGGTTGTTGAAGGGAATAATCTCCGACTTATCAAATCCTCCGTTAAGTCATGGTTAAGGCAGTTCCTGTAGGTCAGCCAGGCGCGAGGAGGTCTTGCTGACATTGTTCCCTCACTCATCGGTATGTCTTGCTACTTGATGATGAACCCGTTTGTGAGGAGTGTAGTGTCTTTTCTCTGACAGTGCGTCACCTACTAACTGATTGTAGAAAATATCCGAGAATAAGGAGACAAATTGGTCTGGCTGCAGATTTACCAACAATTCTCGGAAATGAAACGGTTCATGTTAAAAAAACTATTGAATTTTATGAGCAGATCGGGACTCCTCCCACAAGTTCTCGAGAGGGTTTAAAGTTTGCATTCCTGTTTCATCTTTCCTTTTTTTCTTCCTTTCCGTATTTTGAAAATTATACTTTTTGGATTGTTTTTCCCTTTTATGATATAATGTGTTAGGCAACTGTTTCCTTTTCTTTTCATTTCATCTTTGTGTTTAGATATTTGTTGAATTCAGGAGGGTTTTTTTAGTTGGTATGGTCGAGATGTTCGGCGAGTTCCACACTCGGGGAAGAGTCTTTACGTCTCGTCTCTATTGTGCGAAACTGTATTTTTCCCCACTTGCAAGGACTCCAATGATGTTGCCGTTGACGAACCCTAAAGCCCCACAAAAAAAGTTATGATTGAGGAATCAATCATCGGTAGATGAGACCATCGTCAATCGTATTAATCGTTTGCGGAGCGCTATAGAGCTCTATTCAAAGAGACGACCTTTGCGTAGTCAACAGATCTCAATTAACAGCTCAGTCAATGGAATGAGAGGGATTACGTTAATGACCCCTGAGGGACTCCAGCCCTCGTCGAATAATTGCTATTTCAGTGCGCTGCCAAAGCATTTCGGAGGAATTTAGGCGCTAAATGTTTACACAGAATGTACATTTCGGATTCTCTCCCACTATTAAATACGACAAATCTAGGTTTGGATGTTTGTTCATGAGTTTTAATAATGAATATTTTTATTTATTTATTACCCGGCGTTGCATGGAATTTTGTTCTTACTCGTGAGAGCAACGAACCCACTGACCGGAAGGAAGTCTCGCTTCCGATGCGACTGAGATACAACTGCGACAGCGCGGTTGCACCATTTTATTTAAACGCTTAGAAAACCTACACCATTCGTCCAAACTTTACGATTTAAAGATATTTGTATTTTTGTTAAACGCACAAAGCAAAGAATCCATTAAATTGGATGAAGATTGATTTTATCCTTCTTAAATTCTTCACTAGAAGTATTTTAACACTTCTATTTTTCATAACGTTTTTTCGATAATGTAAATTAACCTTAGTAGATACACCTATGCTGTCGCAGACGTTTTTGTAGAACTCTTTGAGGTGAACTGTACTTTTACCACTCATAGTTGTCATTTATCTCTAACCGTTTACGCGCAGTAAGCGAATATGGCCGATTATTTCTTATCATACGTTTAAAAAATAGAGGTTATGTTCATCCTGAACATCTTAAGTATCACCTTTTGCTAAATTTTATCAGATCGGTTCCGAGGTTCAGCCGTGATTATATTACAAACAGACAGACGCTTTTGCATTTATGGATTTTTTGGATTCGAGGCTGTGGCGATGAGGTCTGCTCTTCCATGTGACCTTACCGTTGGACTTGGGATGGAGAAATGTTGGCAGGGAACTTGTGGTTCCGAACTGAAGTGAGGTAAACCCCAACCGAAAACCTTGACGAGTTTAGAGAAGCAGGGTTTGAACCCACGCCCTGCAACTCGACGACGCTACATCTACACCGCCGTTGGCAAATATTATGAACTCTACTGCTTCAATTAGTAGTTTAAATAAGACATATTAATGTACCATATTAAAAATCTGTTGAAAGTATGTAACCTCGCGAATTGGAGTTCCATAAATAGTGAACGAGTATAATGTTTCCGTTATAGAGAAAGCACATCATCAATTGTGTTTTCCATATTGTCAAAATGCAACGTCATGTTTGAGATGATTACGAAAGGATCAGCGAATTATCAGTTTTACATGTTTTTATCACACACACACAAAATTCCCTCCGGTATTCCTTTGCAGACAGAGCACTCTTCTTTAAAAATTTCTGATTAATTAAAATTTCTCCTTCTTTCCTACTCCGTAAGTACAACTATGTTTTTTTAAGTGTCGCTAATCCTTATGAGATTTTATTATTTTATTAAACAGAATTGTGGCGTTCGAACGATAATTAAAGAGTCCGTAAAACAAAAACAAAAATTAATTAATAGGAAAATTAGATGTCGTGTTTATTTGTCGCTGATACACGAGTAGATGTTTAAAAAGTTAGAAACTATAAAAGAAGATTGCATGTATTTGTTGCTTGTAGGTCTGGTTGGGAATGGTGGACAGATGTAGATGGCGAACGGGTGGTGTTGTGGTTAACACCACCGCGATCAATGCAGGAGTTCCGGGTTCGAATCCACGGCTCGTCACAGTTTTCATCTGACCGAAAGTTTTCATATTAAAAAAGATTAGCTGTCGATATTTTCATGAAAAAGTGGACCAGTTCTCATTCATTTATTCTATTCCTTTGAATACGTCAACTGACGTACAGTTAAATTAACATACGTCATGTAAATCGTAAGGAATTTTCGACAAAAGTAAGCATATCATATATTACGGAATGCCAACCGTTCCTTTAGTTCAAATGGGGAATAAAGATCTTAAAATGAACAATTTTTACGTCGCGTCTACGAAGTGGAGTGCCCGAACCTCCAAGCTCCCCAGTACTCCAATGTTTTCAATCAAATAGAGTAGTACCCGCTCCAGAGGCACAGGGCTAACATGCCAGGTCTAATTCCAGAAGAAAGAATTGTATTTGTCCCATTAACATGAAAAGCGAACTTTGATGCTCCTCCTCCTGCTATTATCAATAATTCGTCCTATCACGTATCTCCAGTTTTCGTCACCAATGCGTGTAATGATTTGCAGGGGAAGTTCGTGGCGGCGTTCGGGAGCAGCAACGAAGGGGACGTGTCTCCCAACACCCGAGAGCCGCGCTGCATCATTTCGGGAGAGAAGTGCGACGTGTACACCAGCGCGTGCAAGCGGAGCGACGACAAGTGCGTGGCTTCGGGGCCCGGCAGAGACATGTTCGACAGCACCAAGATCATCGCCACGCGGCTGGCGGACAAGGCGTGGGTGAGTGAGTGAGTTTATACCCATCAGGTAATAACTATATTCAGGAACTCACTTGAAATGCATCGGAGCGTGTAAAAGTATGGCGCCTGCGCAACACTGTTTCGTGGTGTGAGCAGCTCTGAATGTGCGCTGCCTTGCGGATGAAAATAAAAGCAAACTTCCTTCACTATCGTAATTAAAAAATTGCTCTTTTTTGAGTTTGAGAAAATAAGTGTTTTCTGCATAAGAAGCGATGTATTTCAAAATGAAATATATTTGCTATTATTTCATTTAAATGGCCGGCGAGGAATGTTTTTCAAGTTTGAGATCACAATAAGTACGAATGTTCGTCCGTTAATTTACGCAGAGGTAGTAGTTATGCCCTTATGTAAGATTTTTCTGCGCATGCTCAGAAGTAAGTGGTACGCTAACGCTCCTAGCGTCTGTTTGATGTATAATGTTAATGGAGAGAGAGGTCATGGCGAATTCTAGTCTGGATTTGAGGTTATGTTGATATGCGAGAGAGATTTGTTGGGTCTGTGTGTCGTATGACCACGTGCTGGTGTGGTACTCGCGGTACAGTTTCACTTGTGTACGCTTTGCATAGAAGTAGTTTGCTTGGAATTGCAATTTTTCGTATAATTGAAGTGGAGGGTACGCGCCATGAAAAAGGCACACGGAGTTCTTTCCATTTGAGTTACGCGGTAAGCGGCAACAATGTAACGCGCGTATCCCCCATAGGAAACTCACTCTGACAACATTTGCAAACACACGACGAAACGAATAATAATAATAATAATAATAATAATAATGCGTTTCAACGAATTCCCATAAAAACAGAGAGCAACCTCTCAGATATCAAAGTAATCATTATGAACTATTGAAAAAGAGAATTCACTCGCAATTACCAAACATATTAGTATTGAACTACGTCTGTTGATGACCAAGTTAAAAAAATTATATTGACTGTCTCTTTTTGGAATTGTATCTTGAATTTGGTAGGAAGGACATAAATCTACTTCTTAGTTTAAATATATTTTTAACGATTATTTTCCTTTGTATTTATGTAGGAGTTTAAATGATGTTTCACAGTATTTTGGTTTTATTAGATCATTGTAAAATATTGTTTCTTTAATGGGGTAGAACACTTTTAAGAAAGTAAGGTGGAGACTTTTTAAATTGTTATTATGATACATTTTACTTTGAGATCCGTTATACTTCCGTAATATGTTCAGAGTGTAAATCCTTTTAGATTTTGAAGTTAACGAGACGGAAGAAGCAAATGTTTCGTCTTTCTTCTTCTTTTCTTCAGTTCAGTTCATTGAAATGACATTTCGGTTTACGGCCTTCCGCAGGAAATATCAACGATCTCCGCAACGAATCTCTGATTGTCTCACAATGTAGCAAAAGATTAGCGAAATGAAACACAAGAATAATATTTTCATGCCTCTGCATCTTTCTAACGACCAAACTATAAAATATGATGTTCCACAGCAGAATTAAATTTCAACTTGTAACTCAAGGTAGACTATAAAATACCTTCTTCGAGACAATTATAATCCTTCAAAAATCAAAAATCGTAACTGGTTTCTCGAAATCCTTGAACGGGTTATAAAAACAAATGTCGACTCGCAGAAAGAAATTTGTTTTAAAGGTTTTATTGCATTGTTAACATTTATAATTTTAGATACATTTATTGTCGAAAAAGCAAAAGTTACAAACTGCATCGTATGACAATAAACTAGTTTACTACCCTTCAATTCCTATCAAGGGCCGTTTGTTAGATGTGGACTTAACATTTCAGCTTTACACACCTTAGATAAGAAAAAAACCCAGTAAGCTACGTGGTATTATTATCAAACTATAAATCATTCGGAAAGTATTGTTTATAAATCGTAAGTATTGAATTTGAGATTTATTATTATTTCATAGCTGCCGCCACTAGGCAAGAACCTAGCGATTCAATAGACATCCATTTTATGCATGAAATTTTGTTGTGTATTGTTCATTATTTCGTCGCAGGAATTATGGAAGTCGCCCAAGGCCAAGGAGGTGAAAGGACCGGTGCATTCTGTGCATCAGTTCGTGGACATGCCGACGCAGCGCGCCACGTACTACGACGAATACTCCGGCAGCACAACGACGGTTTGCTAATACGCTTCTTTAATAGCCATTGTTCCTTTCTTCTTATGGCTTAACTTTTTGGCGAATGAATATAACAAATTTTCATTCTATGTATAGCATTTCGCTTTTATATGAATAAAATGTTTAGAGCCCGAATCAAACATCATGTTTTACCATTAAAACACAATCATTCTTCTTCGTATATTTCATTTATTTTATCCATACGTTTCTTTTTTAATTTTCTCAGTATCTCTCAACTGCGATTATTTTTTAATTTATTCCAGTTATCAATGAACAGTAATGGAGAAGTATGGGCCTGCATCACTATCCTAATTGTTTCAAAATATTTGATGAGTTTCGAATATTAAATTCTTGTCCCGAAATTAAAATATTTTCCCCGTATTCAATGAATATCGTTGTGCTTCTCCGACGGAAGCGTTTTGGCGAATAGTGTTGACGCTTTGCAAAGCACTACGGCACTATCTCTTCGTAGTTTATCACGGGAAGACTGCAAAATATACAAATAGATACTTACAGGTATGATAACATGAGTATTAATGATACACAGTTCTGAGCCAAACACTGCGGCGATGATCCGAAAGAGACAAGACTCCTTAAAAAAAGAAACCATTAATATTATTTTTGTGTTTATTTAGAATGTAATATCAATTAACTACGGAAACAGGAAAAAAAATCGAATATTAATTTTTCATTGATATCTACATATCAACAAAAAATTGAATTAAAATTCAAGTAAAAATTGGTCCAGTGAATGCACTTGTAACAATAGAGGATATAAGCAATAACTTTTTTATGGTCCCGCGGGGTATTGAACCCTTATAAGCCTCAGTCGTTAGCTGTCCCACCCACGTGTTCAATTCACTCGTATAGCTGTAAGTGAACCCTCCTTTTTATGTTACTGACAAACAGGGGTAGCCCCCACAACTACCTCTCACCTCCCACCTCCCACCTCCTAGATAAGCTTCAATAGGACTAACCCCCCGGGGGACTTACATATAGAAAGTATGTGTTTGGCGAACACGGGGCCCCAAGCTGAGTCAGGCATTACTTCCACTTACTTGTGCTATGCTCCTTCCTTTCTCTTTATCTGACCTTCCTTGGTCACCTCTTGTTTTTTTCGATCCCGACGCTATTAAGGCTATCAGGGTATCTTTCATTTTCCTCATTCTTCTCATTTTTTGTTCCCCCTTATTCTTTGTCCCCCCTCATGTTATGTGCCCCCCTCATTTTAGCCCCCCCTCCATTTGATGTACGTTGTGAGATATGTTTTGGTGTGTTGTAATTCAGGAGGGATTTTAGAGGGTAGGGTTGAATCATTCGAGGAGTCATGTTGGCTCTCCCTATTGCGTAACTGCATTTTCCCTACCTCTACAAGTTTTTCGGGCTCCAATGACCTTTGATGTCGACATGAGCCCTACAAAAAAAATAGCACTAAGCTGCATTTCCCATACACAGAAACTACAATGAATGAGGATATTAGGGGGAAAATACTTTTCTTAAATTTTATTTTATTAGTTATCTATACTCCGCGCCTTATTCAGATTCAATACCAGGGTCTTATTGCCAAATGCAAGTGTCACATATTTCCCCGATTCTTCTTCTTCTTCTTCATTTCGTTCCTGGCTTCTTGTTTTCGTTTCCAGCATCCCTTATCGTTCCAATTTCTGTTAAGAATCTTGAGAAACAGAGAGCGTGGTGTGTGGTGTGTGGTCGCAGGTGAAGGGGTGCCTGCCCGCCATGGGGTACAGCTTCGGAGCCGGCACCACCGACGGTCCAGGCGCCGCTTTCTTCCGTCAAGGGACCAGGAGTGACAACGCTCTGTGGAACGCCTTCAGGGACATCTTGGCGGAACCCACTCCTGCCGACGTCAAATGCCATCACCCCAAACCCATTCTGCTGGCCACGGGATCCGTAAGTGTATAGATCGCAACTGAATAGAAATTCTTGTTTGTTGTCACAAAGCTTCAAGAGTTGATTACTTCTGTCGTCAGGTGAATGCGATATATAAACAAATAGGTTATTTTATACCAAATAGAAAAGAAGGTAACAACGTAAACAAATAAAGCAATTCCGTACAGAAATGAATCAGAAATTCCATCGAAGCAGAAATTTAACATAAACAATTATAGTTTTATTTCAAGTCGATATCAGCGGCGTTTTTCTGATTCAGCACGAAACTCCTCTCGANCCTCCACCCCCCCCCGCTGACACACACACACAACGAGTGGTGGGGGACATCGGGAGGATGTTTGGCAAAACGCACGCGGCGATACAAACACACGAGAGCGAACGTATCGTAAACGAAGCTGAATGAATTCCTATAGAAGATTAACTTAAATTTACACTATTTAAGTGTTCAGTCACGTTTCTTTTATTCATCCCTTCAAACAATTTTTACTCATTTCGAAGAACTCATAAAAATGTCAAATCGAAAAAAGCCAATCTTAACGTCTCCAACCACTAGTTTAAGGAAGAAAAGAAATACACAGTGTAGTCCTAAATTTTTTAAAACCCTTTTTAAAGCAAACACTCGTTACATTTAAGTTATGACTCGTGTTTAGAGACATATCAACCGTTTAGAGACTCATGATAAAGACTTTTAAACTCCAGGGTGTAAAATTTTATTGTTATCGATGTGCACAGTGAGGTATACAGACTAGAATTTTTTTTTTATGTTGAAATATTTTAATAAACATGTCTGTTACTCCGGTACCACTTTTACAAATTATGCCATTTATCAACTTCAGTTTTATCTGTGTAACATCAGGACCAGTGCAGTCTATCGATTTTCGAAATATTAACATTTTCAAGCATTTTGCTAGCCGGAATTTCCTAAGGAGATTAAGGGTCGGGCCAGTCGCCGCCAAATAAGGAAAAGTACCCGCCACTAAGCCTTCCCGTTCATTGTGTAAGTGCTGAACTGTTTTCATGTACTTCTGAAAATTGAGTAGGAATGCCCTCAGAAGAATGTTGCAGAAGCGCATGGCGAGTGTGAATGGAATATTTCCAGCGGATGCAAAAATAATGGTCAGGCCGCAAAGGACGCTGGCGTATCGGTGAAGACGCAGTGTTCTCAGAAGCTGAGGGGTGACCAAGATGATGTAGAGTGCTCAGTGTGTTAGCGAGGGCGTGATCACGAGACCTCCGCTTCCGTATATATTGGGAAGATTGAAGATCCTCAAAGACTTTTCAGACTTGAGACTCTGCGGAGTGTATGGAAGTACCCAGGTTATTTGAGATGTGACTTGGTTAGTTTTGGTCGTCAGACCACTGAGAATTGCTGCGGTAATTCTATTACATTGCTATTAGGTGCGAATGACGTAACTTGAAACAGTTAGTTATTTCGGGATAGCAACTTGGAAACTTTTGAGATTCGGATAATCTGGGTAGATTTCCAAGTTAATTCATAACACCAGTATTTATCTCTGTGTGTAATTGTTGCTTTTAAATAGCAATATCTATGTAATAACAAATTCAAACTTGTATTTATGATTTGCGAGTTTGTCTACATTTGTAAATATTCAGATCTCTATTTAATTTGAATTAAATATTTACTTGTTATTACACGAGTGTTTGGTTGCTTGGGGAAACCAAGCTGGTGGCAGCGAACTCTACCATAAAGGTTGTGGTTTATGGTTGAATCCCGCTTCTACCCAAAAAATACCCACATCGCATCTGGGCTTGCGGTGTGCCGTAACAATCTGTTAAGAGTTCTGGTCCAACGGGGGTGCGGGGTGGGAGTTATTGGCCCCCTTAGCTCCTTTCCCCCCCCCCATTAGATGCCCCACCGAAGGGGAAGTAGAAGTCCGCCGGCTACGGGAGAAGTGACCGGGCCAAGACTAGGTCGCGGAGACCAGATGTTCGTTAGGCTGCTGCGGTTGTCTTAATGAAGTCATTACTAGTTGCGAGTGTCGTAACTTGTATCAGTTAGTTGTTGGGGAAAACAACTTATAATTATGAAGGTTCAGATAACCTGACGGCTTTTACTATTTAGTTGTCTTCAACAAAATATATCCAAGTGTAATTAATGCTTTCCGATAGCATTACTTGTGTAATAACAGATTATTAAATGTATTAATGATTTTGGGAGTTTGTCTCCGTTTGTAAATTCAGATTTCTAGTTAATTTGTATTAAATAATTATTTATTGTTATTACACGTGTGTTTGATTGCCTGGGAAACTGGGCTGGTGGCAGCGACATCTACCATAAGGGTTGTGGTATATTTATGTGGATCCCGCTTCTACCCAAAAAATACCCACATCGCATAAGGGCTTGAGGTGTGATGTTACATTTTTTAAGAGGACACACTCAAACCAGAAACTATCACAACTCTGCTCAAAGGTAATTGATTTGTCTGTATGCGCAGATGAACTTCCCGTTCGAATGGCAACCCCGTATCGTCTCCACCATGTTGGGGCGCATGGGAGACTTGGTGCTGGCTTGCGTGCCTGGTGAGTTCACCACCATGTCCGGACGACGCATGCGTACGGCAGTCAAAGACGCCTTGGTGGCGATGGGTCTTCCAGATTCCACTGAGGTGGTGATCGCTGGTCTGTGCAACACCTATAGCGATTACATCACCACACCCGAGGAGTATCAGGTAATTGGTCTCTGTTAGACACTCAGGCAGATTCATATCTGATTTATTACTTGTAAACAAATATTTGTCATCCTATTTACTTATAACGTCAAAAACTCTTGAACGCAAATCAACCATTTTTTAAACATTTAACACATTTAAATTCTTTTTATGTTCACTCTTTATTCTCTTTAATTGTGACACTGAACTTTCGTTGCTGAGCTGCAGCCAGTTTAGCAGAATTTCTTTTGAGCTTCCAGTGACAATACGTGTAAGGATAAGCTTTTATTAGTATTATTATGAACACATACGCTGCATTAGGATTCTTTTGCTGTTAAAAGCTCGTTAAATATTTCGTGGATATCCCAAGTAGAGAACTTTTTAGTATCAAAAAGTCATCATTTTGCAGAAATTTTTTGTTAATTTCATTATATCTTATGAGTCCTTTGATCACGTTGATGGGATGGTCCCCAGTTTACTTCAGGACAGTAAAAGCCAATGTATTGTCCACCACGTGGTCATAACGCACTTTGTTACTGCGATTATAAATAAATAATTTATTAAATTAAAGGACCTTTATTTTACGTTTTTTTTAAAATCTGCGATGTCTTATTAGAATGTAAAAACATCTTTTATTGTTTTATCTATGCCATTCTTGTTTTCTTTGTATATACCTGTTACATTCTTTACCACTTATTCCGTGATTTAAAAAATACTTTTCCTATGACCTGCGATTATGTCATATTCTAAATATTCTGTGTACTACTAGTCTCTGCGTCTTGTTCCTTGGTTTTGTACAAGATCTACGTTATTCAATATTCTGCTATTTGTGTGAACTCTGACTTATTTCCGGAATCTTAACCAGTATCTGAAATAATTTTACTTAGCAGTAGCCTGATGAAGGCTCACAGTGGGGGTCGATTTGTTTTTGAGAACAAATAATGTGTGTAAAAATTAAACTTATGTAACTTTTTAAAATAAGTTCTATGGACATAATTACAATACGAGTAACTAATTTATGTTTCCGAATAAATAACTCCAACGTTTGATCACGTTTTGCATCTCTCGCTGTATAACTAGTAACAGCCACGAAGACACATTATTTTCCTCCGCCCCCCCCCCTCCCCACCGGCACGATTTTCAATACGGTGCGATTTGCGATTTACATATAAATGTATTTACATATAAATAAATATTTATTAAAAACCTGGACACATTTTTCTTATTATCGTATTACTTCAATTTTATATTTATAATTTTATATCTAGCAACCAAACCACTGAGATAAGGTTGCTTCTTCTTCTCACGGATTATATTATGGAAGAATTGCTTCTTAAAACAATTGGGTTCAAAAATATCGGGTTAATAAATATAAACATTTTGCAAGCAAACAAAATTGTCTTGCCCTCCTCCAGCACCAACCAACGTTTCCAAGCCGTGCTGTGTGTGTGTACTTGGCAACACTGCAGCGCTTGAGCGACGCTTGCGCAACCCTCAGGGGCCCTTTAGCTACTTAGCCTGCCCTACAACTAGACAGTCTTAACTGTCACAGTTTGCAACATACTCCATCAGTTTAGACTGTAACTAATACATTTGTGAAGTGATGTCTTTGTGTAAGGGCTTAAGTTTTTTGGTCTTAGGTGCAGCGTTACGAAGGCGCTTCCACGATCTACGGTCCTCACACTTTACCGCTGTATCTGGCTCAATACAGAAGACTCGCAGGATATCTGGCGAAGGTTAGTGATTCAGTCAAGGTAGGACGAGCACACAACCATTTACGAGACTTTGTATAATGTTATCTATTAAAAATAATCATTCTAACAATAATTCACGTATTATGGTGTATTAATAATAATAATAAATTTATTGTCAAAAAAGCAGTTACAAACTGCCATGTATGACCACGTGGAGGACAATAAACTAATTTACTCTCCGGAAGCAAGCGAGGGACGTATTCCATCAATTCCGATCAAGGGCCCTAAGGCAGAGGCGGATTCAAAAATTTAAGCAAAAACTCGTAGATAAAATAAAAAGTTAGCTGCGAGTTATAATACATATATAATGTCAATATGTTTGTAATTTTACGCAAAAAATTTACATGTACAAGGTGATATCGAACTATAGATAATTCTGAGTATAGTGTTTAAAAATCATAAGAGTTGAAAAAAACAACAACACTAAATTCACGAACAGTATTTAGTTAGATCTTAAATCTAATTTCATTCGTATTTAGTTAGATCTTAAATGAAATTAGATCACGAACAATAAACACGCCCCTAGACAAAACCTTGAGAACCTGTATAATAAATCCGCCTCTACCCGAAGGAAAAACGGAGAAAAACCCGGGCCAGGATGGGAAAAAGAAAAAAACAAGTTAAAAAAAAAATTATGTAATATCGTTTGAATTGCGTCAAACAAAAGAAGACTTTTATTACCAGCAGAGATCACAAGTAATAATTATACGTTGGAGTTATTGTGAGAAGACAAGCAAATGAAAGTTGTCATTTTATCTGATGAGCGATGGAGTTCACTTCAAAAGATCTGTTCCATCAGTTTCAATGAAATATTTTATATATTTCCTCTTTTTTCTCTCTTTAAAATTAACCGGGTTGATTAAGAAGAGAAAATATATGAAAACAAAATACAAGAGTGATTGATATGTCAAATTATTTGACTTCTGCTCCCAAGATTGACACGTAAATGTGTTTTGAAACTGAACTGAAGATATTTATGTGGCGAGCGTTCCCTTCGTTTCGCTTCATGTCACACAGAGCAATCGTTGACTTAGTTCTGCTTTGTGACGCTTGGAGTGACAGTTGTCAAACAGTGGAGGAAGACAAGCGAATTCACTCTCCGGAAGGAAGTCGATCGAGAGCCCTAAGGATTTAACATTTTAACATTCAATTCTTAAGGATAAAAAAATGTTGGACACGTGTTATAATATTAAGATAATACCATCGAATGTTGTGTGTAATGTAACTTCATGATAGCTTTCTCTGATTAAAATTCACGAGAGATAAAATGCAATCGATTCGCGTTGACACAGAAATGATTCGTTCGCAAAAAGCTCTTCTTTTACCTGAACCGGAGACGAAGGAACGAAAGAGAAAGAAAGGAGGAGACAAAGAAGGATGAGCCAAAAAATATATATTTGTCGAAGTTTACCAGTTTTGTGTGATTGAAGACTGCGAAATCATGGGCTTGAAACATGGAGTGTTCGAAACTTTTTTGCTCTCAATCCTCCTTTTCTAAATCCTCAAATCCCTAAAAAAACAACTAAAAAGTTGAAAAGGAGCTAGGAACAGTGCGTACCATTTATTTTTGGAGATTCGTGGTTTCTGATTCTCTAAGTGCCAAATTCTTGGAAAACAGACATGAAAGGAAAGTTGAGAAGCTGGAGATAATTGCTGGAATAAACATTATAAGGAAATAAATGAATAAATTACTATAAAAATTACTTTATTTATTCAATCATTGTAAAATGAAAATAAAATAAACAACTATTCTTGTACATCATCGTCGTCGGGAGAATTGACTTCATCACCTGAAACATCTAAAAAGTATTTTATCGAAATTCGTTAAACACCTCCCTTGGTCACCTCTTGTTCTTTTCGATCCCGACGCCGTTAGGGCTAGAGTATCTTTCATTTTCCTCATTCCTCTCATTTTTTTGTTCTACCCCTCATTTTTAGTTCCCCCTCATTGTAGCCCCCCCTCCATTTGATGTATGTTGTGAGATATGNGGGTTTTTAGTGGGTAGGGTTGAATCATTCGACGAGTCGCACACGCGGGGGGAGTCATGTTGGCTCTCCCTAGTGCGTAACTGCATTTTCCCTACCGGTACAAGTTTTTCGGGCTCCAATGACCTTTGATGATGTCGACATGAGCCGTAAAGCCCAAAAAAAAACAAAAAAAAACGAATTACACAAAGCAGCGCAGAATAAGGGACTCTGTCGACAGGTACAATTTTTTCTTCCCTCATCCTATCTTGCAGTTACAAAAGATGAATTCTGAAAGCTTCCCCAACCCCTCTCTTCGGGCCGCGGGATGTTGAACTTGTAAATGTACTCTTTTAAAGTGTTGCCTCGCGCCAACAGATGTTGGGGGCAAAGCAGCCGAATTGACAGCCGTTTTCCGGGTGACAGCTCTTGAGGAAAATTTTGAGATTTGTGTCAACAAAGCGATGTAAACATGCGCTGGATCGGAATGAACAATCGCCGTTAAGAAGACGATGTTTCGTTTCATTTCGAGTTTGAAGAGGCGTCTTTTCCCTCTTGTGCATCAACGAATCCTCCTGTCCCGAGCAATGTGCTCTCACTCTACTTCATGGAATATGAGTCAAGATATAAGACGTCGTCTTCTTCTTTCGTTTTCACCCCCCACCCCTCACATGAGTTAACTCCAGTTCTATGGCTCGGTATATTTCTAACAAGGAATCCGCCGGTTTTTGTGTTTTTGAAATTGCAAAGAAATGAAGAAACGAATTTTAACTATTTGTAATAAAATGGAAACATAAAAAGAGTAACTTCCGAGCTTTATTTTCCTTATTTCAGTTTTTGTGCACGTTTAACATTAAGTGAATTATACCGTTTCTTCCTGGAAAAAACTAAAAAAAAGTAAACATTTCTAAAAACTCTTAAAAAAAGAGGAATGAATAAAAACGAATGGTTTTTTTTTGCATCATAAGAGAGAGAGAGAGAGATCTTACTTTTCTTAATCCTTTCTACATATGACACAAGGAAGATAAATATGCACAAAGGATTTTAGTGATTTCGTTCAATACTCTTTTAAAAATATTTAACATTTCAGTGCCCTCTCTCGAATATACAGAGAGAACAGTGACAAATAGATCAAAAGATTAAAACATCTCGAACATAATAAAATTCTAATGTTGTACCCATACGAAAGTCTATGGTTTCATAAATACAATGCACTTTTATTTCCTCAAATCCGATAATTTGTCGTAGACCTAGGACCAATTTCAAAGATATTGCTTTGCGCGGGAAAAACCTGGATGACTTCGCCGTCGCGAATATTTTAAATTTGATTTTACAGAAAAATAAGAGGTTTTACAGAATTTTTGAATATGAGCTTTTTTGTAGAGAATTTGCCAATCTTTTGATTCACTAAACTAGTTTTTCGATAACCCTTATATTTTTGAGGTGGAAATTCAAATAACTAATTTTTTGATTTTCGACTCAAAAGTTTTTTGAGTGGCTCATTCCCTATCCTTGTAAACAATTTGTTTCGATTTTGCATACTAAAAACTACTCAGAATACCAATAATATCTTCATTATGCAATCTTCTTTATTTAAAACCTATTTTCCTGGACTATAAAGAAGCAAGCAAGAGACCATCCCATCAATTCCCAGCGAAGGTCCTAAGGCGCAGGCGGCTTTAACCTTTCAGCTCTACACTCCCAGCACTAAAAATAGAGCGGTACGTTTCGTAAAATTTACATAATACCAGCAAATATGTATTTAATAAATCACAAAAGAATTATTTGAGAGATGTTTTTATCTCTTTTATAGGGAAGGAAGCGAAGGAAAATACAAGTATCACGTGAACGCTGAAACACTTTGATTCTTTTTTTTTTCAGTTTAACCTTTTTACTGATAAACAACTTTGTTAAAGAAAAAAAAGTCTTCCGTGTATTTCCAGCTCTGTAAGTGCACTAATTCTCTTATCACTGTTACATAACATGAGAAATAATTAATAACAAAATCCAAAAATCCCTGTGAACTGATCACGGACTCGCTATGACGTGTGACCCAGACCCTAAAACACGCTCCTGGGAAAAAAATGGGGTCATGTGCTCCGAGCGAGTCTAATTGTACGAAAACCCAGCATTATGAATTATAACGAAGAAAAACATTATTTAATTTCTATCCATCAGTTAATAATATACTAGAAGCAATATTCAGAAACTTTTTGACTCGTGGGAAGGGCGTAAGAGCCTGTCTGTCTGTACATTAAGATGGCGGCGGCCGAATGCATTTATGCAGCACGATACCTCGGGAAAAGTAATACCCGGTGACATGTAAATAAAAATAATTTTTTAAACCTACGGAATTTTTACTACAAATCAAAGGAAACTCGCGTCACTTTCTGATTTGGAAGTTCGTCAATCAAAAAAAAAAAGTGTTTTGTTATAAGCCGCAATGCATTTCTTCATCTATTACAATTGCAATTATTTTATTTAAATGGCTTTAGTGAGGTTATGTTTTTCAAATGGAAAGTAAAATAAGTACATGTTACTCTGTTTATTTATGCCAATTTAAGATATTTTACTGATTTAATTCTACCTACACTAGTACAGTCTTAAAACAAAGCCAATCAAAGCGGGTCACAATGCACAACGTGCCATATGAGTCCAAGTTTAGTTGTTAAGTTTGTCCTATACGTTTGTCGTATTTTGGAACGTACCACAATATAAGAATATTCATACATTATGAATTTGTTCACTGCTTTAATACAGTGAATGAGCTTGGAATGTTCGAGAGCAAGTCAATATTGTGATTCCCCTTCTCCGCCACACGTTCGTTCCAACACGGAGCCATTTGCAAAAGCACGTGAACTGTTGGGACACAACGCAACACAATTAACTTGTATTTGAAGTCACTGGAGGATGTATTCCCCTCACGGATCCGGGATCCCGGGAACCTTTTAAAACACACACTTGTAGGTTGAGGAAATGACAACTAACGAGCGCCAATTCTACACACCATAACACAAAACTCGACATCATTGGAAATAACCCGAAAACCTTGTACAATTATTTAGAAAACTTTTACAGTTATTTTGGTCATGGAATTCAGTCTCTGCCTTTCCCCTTTCTTCTTCCAGTGTTGACTTCTTGAAGTGTTGACTTAGAGCCGAACGGAGTGAAGCAGCATTAGAACGACAACGACGTCTCCTTTCCTTTTCCTGTATTCGTGATAATCTGGGGAAATTGTAGGCTCTTTATGAAGGAAAATAGGATCTTTTTAACCGGAACCGAGGTATCGGTTAAGAGGGGTTTTACTGAAGGTATGTGGGTGACGCTTCGTGGGAACCACTATTAATCCCTACACCATTGCACTCTGTCACATCTGCGTGTGTTAAGGTAAAACCAGCTTCAGTAGAATTAAATCAGAAAAAATATCTTAAATCGGCGTAAATGAATAGAGTAACAAAATGTATATTCTTCAAGTTGAAATCACAATCTTTTACCAAAACCGTTTAAATTATGTTAAATTGCGATTGTAATAGATGGTGTATAATACATTGCGTCTTATGGAGGAAAATATTTATTTGCAAAGCAAAACGATCTCTTCAATGACGAAAGTGATGGAAGTTTCTCTTTTTGGTAATAAATTTTCCTTCGCTCTCGTTTATAGTTCACTTTTTGCCGAGAGATGAGACGAGACGCATGAATTTCGGTCGCTCGGCCGCTTCTGTGTGTTCTGTCTCTAGACTCTGTGCCGCTGCTCTTCTTACGCTTCGTTTCAAACGACTCAAAAGAGTTCCTCCCAGAATATTGTTTGTACTACATTATTAA
>NNCF01127482.1:69010-85751 GCA_002313205.1 Laupala kohalensis | reverse complement strand
GGGGCTTTATGGCTCGTCGACATCATCAAAGGTCACTGGAGCCCTAAAAACTTGTACAGGTAGGGAAAATGCAGTTACGCACTAGGGAGAGCCACCTTGACTCTCCCTGTGTGTGGGATTCGTCGAATGATTCAACCATACCCATGAAAAAACACTACTGAATTACAACACACCAAATCATTACTCAAAACCAAATATCAAAACATTGAGGACAGAAAATGAGTGGAAACCAAAAATGAGGAAAATGAAAGATACCCTAGCCCTAATGACGTCGGGAACGAAAAGAACAAGAGGTGACCAAGGGAGATCAGGAAAGAGAAAGGAAGGAGCCTAGCACAAGTAAGGGGATGTAATGCCAGACTCAGCTCGGGACCCCGTGTTCGCCAAACACGTACTTACTAGATGTAAGTCCCCTGGGGGGTTAAATTTTTATGGAAGACTTATTTTAAGATAAAGCCAAAAGGGACGGTGCTTTGTCAAATTAAAAAAAAAGAGAATATTTTGAAGCACCATCGCAATAATCATGCAAAGGACAAACTAGTAAGCAAGGAACCACTTCATTAACTGCCTTCCATTATGTTCACAATTTCCCTCACTAAGTTTTATTTCACCGATGCACATGTATGATATGACTCATGTTTAACCAAGGGCTGAATGTTCTAGAAATGAGAGTACAACGTATCTGATAATATTATAAATAACCTATGTAAATAGACTGAGGTAGCTGTAAAATATAAGAGTGAAATTATTCATAATTACTAAACCAAATGAGGGCTCTAATGACCTCGGCGTTGACGACCCCGAAAAAACTAAACTAAACGAACACACGTTATTAAGAAGTGAGGTTATGGAATTATTAGGTGAAAAGAAGTCTTTTTCTTAAAAGTGACCACACCAACATGGTGAATTGTAACCATCAAAGAGATCACTTTGTAGATATATGTTTGACAATCACATAAAAATAACTAATTGAGAATAATGCGGGCTCGTAAAAAACCATAAAGCAATCTAGGCATCGTGTCCTGCGGTGAGTTTGATCGGAAGCACAAGTTACGAAAGAACATAAGACAGATAGTCAAACACATTCAAACGCATTCGTTCGATGACGTCAGACCTTTCTGCTAGAAGACCCCCAAACACTCGTGTGATGTGGAGTCCCCTGAGCATGAGATTTGTGATTCGGATCATTGTAATCCTGATTATAGGAACGCAATCACTCACCGATACGGAAATTACAACCAGCATAAGCTCCCTCATGGTGAAACACTCAGCCATCTCACACAGCGAGAGCAGAGCAGAGCAGAGCGTGTATGTATGTATGTACATGTATACAACAATAAAAGCGCACGCAAACGTTTTTGCTCCTGGCGGAAGAAGATTGAATCAGCTTATTTCAAGGTTCGCAACGAGAGATTACATACTTTCAGAGACAGTTTTTATGTAGTGTATTTTTTTTAAAGTCAACAGTCATCCTACTTACGTATATGGACCCTTTTGATAATTTTCGGTTTCAGGTGAAAATGGCAATCGAACCCGGGAATCCTGCATTGACTGCAGGTGTGATAACCACTACACCACCTTCCGCAACTGAACACCATTTCCACCCAGACTTGAACTCCCGAAACGTGTAGGAATATATGCACGGAAGAAATATATGCTCCTAACATCCATCCATCGATCTGGTACATGTACCTCGTTTCTATTTCTGTTTGATTTTGACACATTGTCACCCGGATCAGGATAAAAGTTTGAAGACGATGAAGAGAATACAAGTGAGAGTTATTGCCATATTTATCAGAGGGGATGTTGCTTTATGCATTTAGACCAAATAAAGCAAAAAAGAATAAACAATAAAGAGTTTGTTAATAATAAAAAATATTAATTTTTAAAATGTAAATGTATAAAATATATTAAAAATTACTTTTTTGTTTCATTAGAAAAATTAATGTAATTAACATAGTAACGGGGACGTCTGCACCTTGGTGTGACCTCCAAACAGGTAAATTTTAATGAATCAAAGAAACACGTAAATTTGAACACAAATGTTTACTTTAAACCTTTTTTATGAAATAAAACTGAAATCAAGATAACAGTTTGTTCAGTTTCTTACATTTAATAATAAATCTCACATTTCCATTTCCATTTTGTTTTTAAACACACTGATGAAATCCAAATGCACTTCTGATTGCCAAGCAAACACCTGTGTCTTTACGACGAGAGTCTCAGTAGATGTAGATACGCTGCTGAAAATAAATAAGCAACCGATATAATGGAATATAAAAAAATAAAAATAAATTTAAGAATTCTCTTCAATAGCAAATGCTCACGAGCTCCAACTCTGTGGTCCAATTTTGATCAAAATATGGATCTAAATTTTAGTCAATTTTCCGAATTCAATGCATCCAGTTCTTGATCAAATCATGATTAATAAGAAGCGATACGAAGGTTTGAAAAAAATGTATCGTCTCGCTTTCGGTCGCTTTGTCCCCACCTGAAGGAAGAATTTTTTTAAATTTCTGGCAAAGAGTATCTCCATGAAGTACTGAAATATTTAAAAGAAACTTAAAACTCAATATTGAGAGCGATTGTTTGATTTTCTAATAAAAAAATGCCAAAATTAGAACTATATTTGCTGCGAACAAAGTTTAACCATTTACCGGTATATGATCATCAGGGACATCTATGAACATGTATTTTGTAATTCAAAATATTTTTTAAAAACAAGATATGATATAATTAAAATAGTAGTCATGACTGCAATATTTACACGCGTATAAAAAAACTATAAGAATATGCGTCGTTCAACAAACACAATTAACGTAGATATAAAACATTAAAACTCATCTCAGTGACGAGAAACTGCGACGGCGGCAAATACAACTAGTGGTACGCATAGCACAGAAACGTTGGAAAAAAACATCAAACAGATTCGTGTAGTGGACAAACAGACAAAAATTCACCTTCACATAAACAGGGCGCGGCTGCTTCGTTTGAACTTTGGACATCAGAGTCAGATCCTGTAACGCGTCGTCGTCCCTCTCCTTGTGCTGAAGAGACCCGTTTTTCCCTCAGGACCGACCGACCGACCGACCGACCGACGCACAGGAAGTAAGACACTGTTCTTTCTTCTCGAGTGATAACTTTATGAATATTTGATTCTTTTCCTTTCCCTTCTCAACATTACGCGCACTTCCTGTGTCTATATGGCACTTATGTGACGTTCACGTATCAATAATTCTTTTTACTCCGTATTGTGCATTCGAATTCCTTAGTGACCCTCGCTGGGTGCAGACGTGCTTCCGTGGAGCACCAAGTAAAAGAATTAGGCGACGGGCTGCTCTCTAGAGAGCTACCTGAGCCGCATGCGTCAATAATATGAGGAAACGGGGTCTCGTAGACGCAAGAAAAGAAGACACGCTAATGGCAGAGAGTGGGTTTTTTTGTGGTTTAAGTGCTTTGTGGTAATTGTAACAGTATTCCTATTAATTGGTGGAATCTAACCGAATCCATGTCCTGATAGCGCGATTCACAGCGAAGCCAAGCTGTTGATAATGAGCAGCGGCTGCGACAGGAAGCTGAGCTCGGGAGCACAATGTGTGGCGTGAGGTCGATCGTTCCACTACAGCTGTGGCAGCAGCGTGAAGAGACAAGTTGAAGAGACTTGGGGAAAGTGGAAATGTGATAAAGGTGCATCAAAAGTAGAGAGAAACCGGACGAGGGGGAGTAGATCCAAATGTCGGGAGAGGTGGGGGGGGGGGAATTTGCACCTCACTAACAAGCAAATTGATGAGCTCCAAGGAGAAAATGTAAAATTGAGATAACTATTTAAATCCAGATATGGAAAAGAAGAAGCGAATGGAGAGGACAGTTCCCATGAACAAATTAGGAGCTTAGAAACAACCAAGGATTGCTTAGTACTCGGTGATTCTATAGTCAGACACGCGGGGGACGAAGACGAAGAGACGGATGTGAAGGGTTTTCCGTGTATTCGGATTCAGCAATTGCGGCAAGTCATTGAAATTAGAGAAATGGGAAATTCAAAGACAGTTATCATTCACTTAGGGAGAAATGACACAAGATATCTCAACAATGATTATATTATGGGGAGATGTATGACTTAACTCTTGCGGCAAAGAAACAATTCCTAAACTCCAATATATACCTTAGCAGCGCGCTAAAGAAAAGAGGCGAATTTCAAATATTTCAAAATGATTTTAAACAGTAGCGGAAATGTTGGATGTAAATACTGTGGATCCAAATTGCTGGTTTAAGTACAAAGGACTTTGGACGGGACGGATTGCACTTGAATCGCCGCGGTGCAACCAGTCTAGGCAAGTTATTTTCAAGAATTCGGGAAAATTGCGCAAGATGTTGATTAACCACATTTGGAGGCGGCGGATAATGAAGCAACTGAGGAGGCGCTGGTGTAGATGAAGGAAGTAGATGGCGAAGAAGGGAGACACGAGAGACGGGTGATTCAAAGCTCCTGGTGTGAGGAGGAGGAGGAGGAGATGGAAGAGGCAGCGATGGAAGTTCTGACGTCGGCGGCGGAGGTGGGGGATGCGGTGACCGGAGGAGAGGAGGGAAGAGGGAGAATGCTAGAGAGGGTGAATACAGGGAAATTGAGAGCTCTTCGACGTCGACGATGGGAATCAATTTCAATGCCACTAAAAAGGTAAAAGAGCGGTTGTTAGACCCGATGGGGGACTTTTGCGGTTGCTGCAGGTACATTGTAGAAGTATCAGAAATAAAACGTTACACTTTGACACTTTATTAGACTTGAACGAGGCACAGAATCGTGGCTTCACGTAAACATTAACGATGCAGAAATATTTGGATCAGAATATGCAATTTATCGAAGGGACAGAGAGAATAAAATAGGGGGAGGGTTTTTTATTGTTTTCAACAGATCTTTAATATTCTCAGATGGTTACCATGAATTNGGGTTTTTTATTGTTTTCAACAGATCTTTAATATTCTCAGATGGTTACCATGAATCGATAGGCGTTGAAATTGAAAACAAAGACTGCGAAAACAAATTAAAAATAGTCGGAGCATATCGAGCACAGGATACAGATATATTAAGAATACTTGAGAAAATTAAGGAACTCATCCTGAACGATAATAGATTTAGTAGTCAAATAATAATCGGAGGAGACCTAAACTTTTTTCCAGAAGTGAGATGGGGAAGAAAAGGTGATGCGAGGGGCGAAACACAGTTATTAGCGAATGAAGGACATGGAATAAGGAAAGGGGGTTAACACAGGTAACACCAGCGTCGAATAGGGGAGAAACTTCACTGTATGTTTTCCTCGTTAAACCCGATGATTTACTTCTCATCCGCGGTAACACTAGGTATAACTGACCACAAAGCAGTTCTTCTGGAATTACAATCAATAGGCGACTCACTTAAAACACAATTCCACAGTGACTAGGAAAATATTTCAATACGGGAAAGCGATCATAAATACAATTCAAGAATTTTTGTATTTTAATTACACTAAGTGGACGTTAGAAGGGGAGAACATTGAAGAAATATGGAGAAATTTGAAATTGTTTATCACGGATGCAACAAAACTATTCGTTCCAATCAAGACAATTAAATCGAACTCAGATCCAAAATATCACATCCAAAAAATTAAGAAAATTAAAAGAAAAGCCAGAAGGGTTGGGACGTAACGCAAGGCCAACGTAACACCACAAAAAGAAAATTCAAAAGTGTATCTAAAGAATTAAATAAGGAGAAAATCTTAGCTCGAAAAACGTTTCTTAGATTTATTTTAGGCAGGGAAAAGGACGGTAAACAGAGGTTTTACCAATATGCCAGAAATCTTAGGGGAAGGAAAGAAGAAGTGCCTTTCTTGAAAGGTTCGGAAAATAACAATTCAAAGGTGTACAAACCTGAAGAGACAGCTAATCTATTCAAAATAAATTTATCGCATCCATGTTCAGTGATATCTCTGAAGTCACAACAAATGAATGTAACTTAGAATATAATTCCTATAGAGTCAGGGCGAGTCATTTTAGAAAACGTCTAAGAAAATTAAAGTATAGAAAATGGGTAATGGTCAGACGGGATTACTACATATATTTTAAAGTCTGGAAGGGAAGCGATAGTATAATATCAATCTCGCATTTTTGAAATCTCAATTAATAATATGCAAATACCACAAGATGGGAAAAATTCGTTCATAGTTCCGATACACAAATCTGGTAGTGAAACTTCAGTATCAATCTACAGACCAGTGATCTTAACATCGGTTGAATGTAAGATAATGGAACACTTGATAGCAAATTATTTAAAAGAATAGTGGAGTAAATTGGCGCCGTTACATGACAAACAACATGGCTTCCGACCGGGGTACTCGTTCGAAAGCCAAATAATATCGATATGTCAGGTCATCGCAGACGCGTTAGACCAGGGACAGAGCATAGATGCAGTCGTCATAGATTTTTCAATAGCGTTTAATTTAGTACCTCATAATCTATTAATTCAGAAAATAGCAAATACTGGCATAAATAGAAGAGTGGTAGGCTGGATCCGTGAATTTCTACATTATCGGAAGCAAAGGGTTAGGGTTTCGGAAATATTGTAGGAAGAAATAGACGTCGCATCAGGGGTGCCACAAGGCAGCGTTCTCGGACCTTTACTATTTACACTATTTATCAACGACCCGCCTGAAAAAATTAGTTCAAGCATTAAATTATTTTCTGATTGTCTACGCCTGTTGAAAATTTGTTTTTTAATGAGCTGATGATTTTCATGACTTCACTGGCGTTAGTTTCGGAAGTGAACATATAATTGGGTACGTGGGTGGATATAATTGGAGGACATTGATTTGGATATATTGAGTTCGTTATTTTACCTACTTCTGAGAAGTGAGAATTAAACAAATTTGCGATGTCCTGAGGATTTGTTACGATTTTGCCATCGTTTAGTAAAGAAACATTTTCTTCGCGATTTTCAGAAGTTGTCGTGTAATTGTTAACAATATTCCACATGGCTTTCATCCCGTTGTTCGATTTTAGTATATGCCTGTCGTTTTCCATTACTTTAGCAGCATAGACTACTTTTCGAAGAATAGTCTTATATTTACGAAAATAATTATGGAATTCGGGTGGCTGGTTAAAGCGTTTTGAAAGATAATATAAACGGCGTTTGTTTTTTGAAGAAATCCTTATCCCTTGGGTGATCCATCTATTGTATTTCTTTGTGTTAATTAACTTGCGTTTTATGGGGAAACTAGAGTTGTAATATTTTAGGAATATTGAGATATAACCAACATTCTCTTCTCGGTCACGTGTTTACATGAATGTCCTCCAATGTTGCCTGTTGGTAAACCTTTCGAGATGGAACGAATATCAACATTTACAATCACTAACCCAATGTGTAAGACGAAAATATATTACAAATATTGTAACATGGTACTTTATCCTTTAGACGCACAGGTTATGTTGCCACAAGAGAAATCCATTACGTGGGATATTTAGGAAAATATGTTCCTAACTGCAAAACTTTCATAATTGAAAGCTGTAAAATTATGTTTCGAAACAGTTTTTCTTATATAGAGATACCTTCATATCTTGTTAAGAGAAGGAAGTTTTGGTAAAGGTGAGAAAATAAAAATTAATATGAATGAATAACAATTATATTTGTAATAGTTATGTTGACATGTCGACGATCATTTTATTTCACTGAACTGCAGAACTCGAGACAATTATATCAACGTCTTTTCACAACAAGATTTGTTCCATAAGTGATTACGTGGAAAACGAGTGGAACCCACGTGAAAACTCTGTGGAAACAAAATTCAATATGAAATCGGTTCGCTTTTATTCGTGTATCCAAACTAACTATTTCGTTTCAATTGGGCGCTTTATTTACAAATATTATTTATGTAAAAATGTGTGGCGAGGCTTTTTGTTACCTGTACGCCTGTAAAATTCCCCTTAAGTAGAGCCGTGGGCTGTGCATACAATGCCCTGGAATTCACTCTCATTGAACGGATAGTGGCAGTTTTAATTTTTGAAAATCTTTGTTTTGAACTTAAAATGATTGTAATTTTATTTACTTGTGATTTGCATCGTAATATTATTATTATTATTATTATTTAGCATCCTTTAGTGCATCTTTAATATTGTTTTATTTAGTAGTAAAATATCTTTTAAGTATGCTGCAACTATCGATTAAATGAGCACCGTTGGGAACCACGGGAAATCAACGGTCAGGACACGAATATATACAATTAATATACAGATAATTAAATAAGAGAAATAAATTATAATATAAAATATACCAGTTTTGCCAATAGAAATAAAGATTAAAATAAAATTCAATTACTAAAAAGAAAAAAGACTATAAACGTTATTTTTTCATTCCTTTTGCCATGCGAACTCCATCCCGTGTGTGAAGTCTTTTAAATCGCTTCTCGCACTTTTCTTGCTCAGTGTAGACAAACATTTAGAATACGAAAGAGGATAAGTTCTGATAAGACGTGGTACAATACAACAGAGATGTCGTAAAATATTTTATTTTATTAAATGGATTAGTTACTTAATAGAAGTAGAATATTTTTCATTTATTACCAAAAAATCAGTTTGCGTGGAGGCAACGTGGAGGGCAAAAATAGCAACTTAATATAACAACAACAATAATAATAATAAACATTTTATTTTCGATGGCAGAGAGAGAGTGAACACCCCCATTTGCTCTTCTATCTTCTAAAAGAATAAATCGACGCAAACGGAAGAAAACTCTTTTTTTTGCAAACAATATAATAAAATATTTTATTATAATCTCATTAAACATTATCTATCGTCTTTATCTCTTTAAACCTTCACAACACGTGTATTTCGTTTCGAAACTTTTCGGGCGTTCTACATCAACGCAGTGGCCCAGTGGTAACGTCTTCGCATTAAGAACCAAAGTACCCTGGTTCAAATACCGGTGGTGCCGGACACCTGAAGGCGGACGTTGATACAGAACTAAATATGGTTGTCAAGATTTAAACATGTTAAGACGATAGATAATGTTCAATGATATTGTAATAAAAATCATAATATAACATCGTCAAGTATTTCCTACAGAGGAGAATATAATGAAATGTCGTAAAATCGTTCTGAGCAATTTGTGTAAAATTTCCTTCGTCCAGATCCACACTCAAAATAGAATATCTTCCTTTTACAGAGATTAAATGTGAACTAAATCTGTTTGTTTTGTATGAATTTTTTTAAAAATTGATGTAGCAATTTCACGTCATTTTCAGTACTTTCGGAACATCTAATAATGTTTTCTAGTTTCACTAGTTCTACCGTCCGAGGAATGTTTTTTTCTCAGACGAGAGGAATTAAAACGCGAGTCGAATTTCGAGTTTCTTTGCTCTTAAACATTGCTTTACTTATCGATAGCACAGTGCACACCCACAATTGAAATAAAATATTCAGAATGATGTCACATTAAAACGGGCTGTAAAAACAATCAAACAATAACTGTTGTCTCTGGTATTTTTAAATTTTTCATTAAATTCATCTGGTGTATCAAAAGGAAACTTGCAAGGTATTAATTAATTAGAACACTTTTGGTGAATTTTCTTGAATACTTGTCTCCAGTCGACGTGGATAAAGTACCCTAAGTGTTTCACTGCGTAATGTTTCTGCTCGCAATCTCTTGGCAAGATTAGTTTGGAGTAATGAATATTTCCGTCGTAACTCTTGTACCAGCAACAGGTACATAGGAAGAGAGATAAACAAATTATCTACAAAGCGAAAGTCGTGTTCGAAGCCGTTACACGAAGTGGATTCCTCTTTCATAGAGGACTACTCCACCAGAAATTTTAATTTCCAACTTCAGCGCCATTCAGCTTCTGATTATTTTCGCACATAATTCAGAAACATAAACCCTTTGAAACACCTTTTCACATACATTAAGGTCTGAGATGTCACTCGTAAAAACGAAACAAAAAAAACACAAAAACTATAACGGCGGTATTTATAAACAAGAAAAGGATAACTTATTTATGCTATTTATCAAACTTCATGGAAATGGGAGGAGCGGATAGAAGGAGACCAATTACGACGACGATAGCTTCTAAACTGAGTGAGCTAAAAAACTACTCAGCAACCTCGCCCTGGTTTTTCTCCGGGTGCTGGCGGATTTTTCGTAGACGCGTATGCCATTTAATACTTTTGCTATTATCTCGAATTTTGAGTGCAGCACATTCATTATATCTATTGATTCATTTTGGAATAATAAATTAATAACAGCACGTATCCGCGACTGCAGCCCTTTGGGTCCTTGGGATCGGCATCGATAGGTTAGGTTAGGCCCCTTACTTATTTCCGGAGATTAACGTACTTTATTATTATTATTATTCCACCGCCTCCCACGTGGTCAGCATTCATTGTTCGCAACTGCACTTTTGACAAATGCTTTTTTACTATTGATGCATGATAAATTAAATGGCGTTTCTATGTTGCTCATTGTTGCTCATCAATGAGCAACATAGAAACGCCATTTAATTTATCATGCTTTGATAATGTTGCTAAAGCTCCACAATTGCCAAGTTTTTTACTATTGTATTTTGACCTGTTGAACTTTTTCATTCCTGATAATTTTTTTTTCGACCACGAACTGAATACAATTCAGTTTCAAATAAAATAATAATTATTCAGCGATGAGTTGAATTATGTTACAATTTGTCCGGATATTACCCGAGCAAAGATTTTATTCACTGCTCAATGTTTTAAAAATATTTTTCTTCATATTCATGTAGAAGAAATAATAAACGAGACTCATATAGAATCCTTTCCCACCAAACCCTGAGATTCTACAAAAATCTGAATTTTCTACAAAAATGCACTGATGAACGAGTTATTTACAAAATGAACGAAATTAAAATCCAAATGCACAAATGCTGAAGGAACGAAATAAAAGTGAACTTGAACAGAACTTACACACTTCTTCGTAACAAGAAAACAAAACTGACTGAAGAAATGCAGCCGCAGCTAGAGATACAAAAGGGGACACAACTTTGTTGCCTTCTTTCTTGAAAAATACCGCGGATCACGTAAGTAGCATTTCTTTTTAACAAGCAAATTGAAAGAAAGGAATTTTTGAAAACCGAGGAAGCAATGCACGGTCATACGGTTAAACACCGTCTGGTAACCTATAGTTAAATACATAAAAGGCCTCTCAGATTGCTCACGAGTTAGCATGCTTGCTCGTCACCAAGTCATCCGGGGTTCAATTCTCGGCGGGGTCAAAAAAAGTTATTGCTTTTCACATTAATGTCCTATTTCATCTACTGAAAAGCGAAGCCCCTTTCTCTATATTCCTCATACTCTCACTATTACTAACTACTGGCTTCGCGTAGGAGGGTGGAAATTAAGAAAACTGAGACGGAAGGGATCAGGACACTATTTGCCCACTTTGCGGGGATCAAAATGAAGATTGGATTTACATTTTACTAACGTGCCCCAAGACAGATCAAAAACGAACTTTTATCCAAGTTGGTGCATTCCAAAATTATCAAATTACCGTAGATTTAGCCACTGCTATAGTGAGGGACAATACGGTATCTGTAGTGCAGTCACTGGGTAAGTTCCTGAGCTATGTGAGGGAGACGAGAGAAAGAGTAATATGTGCTGAAACCACTGATTCAAATTATAGTGTTTTGGTCCGCACTTATTTGCCCCATAATGTCAGTCCCCACGGCTAGTCATTTCATATCTGGATTAGAGCCTTTTTTTAACTAAACGAAAAACGCATACTGGGGTTCCTTACAAAGGAAAGAACACTATAAACAAGTTAACTCATTAACTTTTAATCACACAGAAAACATAACCAAAATAATGCACTTTTACATACCCCAAAAACACACATAATTCACTAGCAATTACTACCTTCATTTATCAACACGTTATACTCTGAATTTAACACAATTACTTTTATCAAGAACAGAAAAGGGAAAAAAAACATTTGCATAAACATTACCATACAATGAGAGTGAATTAGCTCTTCTACTATCACTGTCCATAGATCTCAGTTGGAATAAAGTTCAAAAGTTCAAAGCTTGGACCTTCATCATTAATCATCAATTCACTTATCTTGTTGCCATTTCTGCGCCTATCATCTGCAGTTGGATGCAACCAACTTTGCGTGACACCTCGTACGCTGACAGATCGATCAGATGTCGTGGTGAGTGGATGTGCCGACTCCCAGACGGCATTCCACAGCAGGTCCTCTGCGGCTCCGGGTTGTCGCTCTAGCAGGTGAAGTCACTGCTTCCAGGAAAACCGGCCCGTTCCCCGAAATGGCTTCCTCGTAGTTTCCGGGATTCCCCGTACTCATTCCATAACCGAACGACCGCGTTGCTTTGGAACCGAATGAAGAGATCGTGAATCCTCAATGTCAACTCAGACGGGGTTTCTAACATTGTTGTTGTTGCAACACAAAGTTCAGCGTTATAACATCCTCCAGCTCAAAGTTCAACAAAAAAGATTATCGAATGTCTGCCACCGAAAAATCTTCGTACGACTCTAAATAAACTCAGCATCTGAGCATCTGAGCGAACAACGGCAATGTGAGCTTCTGACTAAAAGCACGAAGAAAATACTCTCTGATCGAATGTTGAATAGTCAAGAAAAATGCTCTCTCTGATAGAGCGTAAATCTCGAACCAAAAATGCTGTATGATGTCTGCTCGAACGAAAACAAAAAACAAAAAACTATCTGCTCGCGATTTTGATTCTTCTGTTCCTTAAATGGTTTTTCTCCCACTACCTCAGCCACCATCTCCACCCACGATCCGAAATTTTGAACAGTCACATGACTAACTCTTCCAATGAAGTCGAAATCCCCTCTTCGCGACGTCACTTTGACTTGATTCCGTACGCGCAGGGGGGCTGCATTCAACCAATCAGCTGCATTTAACAAAGTTTCTGATCTCTCTCAACCGTCATCTTTGAGCGGTTTGCAGGAGGCGGTTTTTAACGTCAATAACCTAAGTTTGTTTACGTCGTACGATCCTTTAAAAATTTCATCATTTCGCTATGATTTTTCTTCCTCTCCTCTATCCATTTAGTTCCTGCTCTTTTTGGGATTTCATTTTCCGACTGTACTTTCCACGTATCTACCTTCTCTCTGTATAGTTTTCGGTCCAAAATGTCGGATCTTTTTATTCGAGCTTTTTCTAAATCATTTTTTACTTCCTGGATCCATGGGATGGCCTTAATTTTTTCTATGTATTTTAGAATTTTGTTAGGTACTCTGGTGGTACGTAGTCTATGTATATGGCCGTAAAATTTTAGTCTTCTCTTTCTGATGTCTGCCGCTAAGTTGGATAGTTTTTCATTGTTTTCCTGGACCTTAATCTAAAACCCTCTTCCGTCATTTCAGAACCGATAATTTTTCTTATGGTTTTTCGTCCTTCTTTTAATAAATTTTCTAAATCTCCTTTTATGTGATGAGTAAGAGTTTCACTAGCATTCAGGGCCTCCGGTTTAATTACTGTGTTGTAGTGCCTAATTTTGGTGCCTATGGAGAGACATTTTTTGTTGTAGATATTGTGGGTTTTTCCGTACGCTCTCTTCAGTTTCTGTAGTCGAATGTTTTGTGCTTTTTTTTCTCCACCTGTAGGTTCGATGATTTCGCAGAGATACATGAAATGTGAAGTTTTGGTGACTTTGCCTTATTGGGTGCTGAAGGTTTGTATATTGAGTTTTGAGCCAATGAATTCGGTTTTTTGAAACGAAATTTGTAGACCTATTTTTTGTGCACACTCTTGAAGGATTTCTATTTGTTTGACAGCTATGGTCTCATTATCTGCTAATACTGCTAAGTCATATTTAGGTCGTCCAAGCTGTATTAGTTTCCAGTAATTTTAGTTCCTTAGTTCATTTTCCCATTCCTGTATCACCTTGTCAAGGACAATATTGAAAAGTATCGGGTACAAACCATCACCCTGTCGAACACCAGTTTTTATCAGGAATGGTTCTGAAATGTCGCCCATAAATTTGACTTTTGAGAGAGTATCCGTGAGCGTTTGTTTGATTAGACTCAAGAGTTTTTGGGTCTAATCCTCGTTCTTTAAGTAGAGATTGACGGTCAAGTGAGTCATGTGCCTTTTTAAAATCTATAAAGGTGCAAATTATTGGACTATTTATCACTGCTTTATATTTTAGAATGGTTTTTGAATTAAAAATTTGTTCTGTGCAGGATCGGCTGGGGTTGAAACCTGCCTGATATTCACCTATTGTATTCTCTAGTTGTTCTTGGATTCTTTGAAGAAGACATACTGAGAAAATTTTGTATGTGACTTGCAAAAGAGAAATTCCTCTATAATTGTTCACGTCTGCTCTGTCTCCCATTTTATGAAGTGGGTGAATAAGAGCACATTTCCATTCTTCGGGAAGTTTTTCTGTTTTCCAAGTACTCTCAATAATTTGTGTCAATTCTTCGAGAGAGTTGAGGCCTAGGTTCTTTAATAGTTCGGCAATGACGTCATCTTCTCCAGATGTTCTGTTGTTGTTTAATTTATGAACATGTCTCTGTATTTCATTTTGCGTGGGTGGAGCAGCAGCCGGATTCGCATATGACGCGATGTGTTCTGGAAACCTTGCTCGCGGTTGGAGGCAGTTAAGAAGTTGGTCAATATAACGGGTTAGTTCCCTACAATTTTCTTGATTGTTAAGAGCAAGTTTCTCATTCTGTTTAAAAAAACATAAATTTTGTGGACTATATCCGCGAATTTTGCCTGTGAAAGTCTTGTAAAAATCCAATATGTTTATATTAATTATGTATATTCGTGTCCTGACCGTTGCTTTCCCGTGGTTCCCAACGGTGCTCATTTAATCGATAGTTGCAGTATACTTAAAAGGTAATTTACAACTAAATAAAATAATATTAAAGAAGCACTAAAGGATATGCTAAAAGAAATACTATTACGATACAAATCACAAATAAATAAAATTACTATCATTTTAAGTTCAAAAACAAAGATTGGCAAAATTAAAACTGCAACTATCCATTCAATGAGAGTGAATGCCAGGGAATTTTATGCACAACCCACGGCTCTGCTTCAGGGGCATTCGAAAGGTGTACAGGCAAAAAACCACGCCACACATTTGTACAAAATTAATAATTTTCATAAATAAAGCACCCTATTGAAGTTGAAAAATTGTAACTACTCCTACTAACCCCACCACGTGAACTCAGTAGTTGGTAACCCCCCTCCCCTTCGCAAGTAATAATAGCAACTTCCACCCACCTCCTACCTCCTATCGCCCCATGTAGATAATCTTCCATAGCACTAAGCAACATTTCCTCCCATTTACAAATGCACGAGGACTGCACAATACCTTTTTCGTTCATTATGAATTCAATGATTACTTCGTTATCCCCACAATAAATGTTGATTAATTGAACCTTGATAATGTATTTGTAAAATTTCCTCGCAAACTAATCAACAGTTCAAAAAAAGACATTTGAGGCTCTCCGATTCATAATAATTGGCGATTTCATGAAGGAGCAACGTCATGGTTTTTCCAATTAGTAGGGTGGAGGTCCCTTGGTCCTTAATTAGTCGGAGTGAGGGCCTAATGGCGACTCGTGCAATTGTACCCAGAGGAGCAGGNCAGACTTACGTTCTACATCAATTACATTAATTCTAATATCTATTGTAACAAAAGTCAATTCAACGGAATGTCTGTGGCATGGAAAATCGGAATAAGTAAAATGGATGAAACTCTATTAAAATATTTACAAAGAACATTTTTTTAAAAGGATTTTTGCAAAGTAAAATGCAAATTACGGTCTCAGGCAACGTCGGGCGAAATGACAACCATGTAAACACCTTTTGTAAACACCTTTTGTAAACAGCTTTATTTTTACTTTCCAATTATACAGAGCGTGTGTAAAGAAAGTATTTTGAAAAAAGAATATTTCAGATGTCTTCGGATCGACTCCAGAAGAGTATATTCCCAAATTTTGGAAAATTTTGAAGAATTTTTTTCCCTCGATAACTCGCGAACAAATTGATGCACCGAAACCAAACTTTGACTTTGACTTTGAATGCTTTGGGAATAGAAGAAGCCTATTTCTGGACAGCTTTTTCATTACAACTTCATTTACACACCGCGCTTCACAACCGAAATCTTTAAATTCAAAATTTTAAACTTTGCATAGAATCATTTTGATTGGTCAGTTAATTCTGCGTACAGATTGCTACACCACATTCCTGTACGTCACACCATCTTCGAGATACAGCGAAAATGGATGCGCTTTTATCAAAATCTGCCTATGAGGCCTATGAGGCAAAGAGTTTAATGAGGAAGATAATTCATGCAACGTGTACTTGTGTGTAACTTTATACTTTCTCACATTGATATCCAGTGAAAATGTTATCCATTAATTGTGGTGGTTTGATAATATTGGTGTGTACCAATCCCTCATTTTCACTGATGCAATTGAGAAAAAGTTTTTAGAAAACACCAATTTTCCATTTCATCCCCATTGCGGCTAATTTTCTTAAAATCCATTTTTTATTACCTGATATTTTACTGATACTTTTTCGTGTCGCGTTCCCTCACCTTTTTAGAGGTTTCGTGTAGGAACATACAACATCTTATGCAACAATATGATTAGTAGATTTTTATTATTATGTCCACCTGTCCTTCATTCCCACCCTTTTACCCCAGAGATGCTAGAGGGGTTTATATATATTATGCAAATGTGGACTCTGATT
>NNCF01127482.1:51617-62794 GCA_002313205.1 Laupala kohalensis | reverse complement strand
ATTGTAAATAATTGAATTTTATTTTAACCTTTATTTCTATGGCAAAACTGGTATATTTTACATTATAATTTATTTCTCTTATTTAACTATATTTTGTAAATATGTTTATATTAACTGTATATAATCGTGTCCTGACCGTTGGTTTCCCGTGGTTCCCAACGGTGCTCATTTAATCGGTAGTTGCAGCATACTTAAAAGATATTTTACAACTAAATAAAACAATATTAAAGATGCACTAAAGGATGCTAAATAATAATAATAATAATAATATTACGATACAAATCACAAGTAAATAAAATTACAATCATTTTAAGTTCAAAACAAAGATTTCCAAAAATTAAAACTGCAACTATCCGTTCAATGAGAGTGAATACCAGGGCATTGTATGCACAGCCCACGGCTCTACTTAAGGGGAATTTTACAGGCGTACAGGCAACAAAAAGCCTCGCCACTCATTTGTACATAAATAATATTTGTAAATAAAGCGCCCTATTGAAATGAAAAAGAATATTCTTTCCTTCTTGCATATTTTCCACGGACGTTGATACGGAAACTAACTCCTACTAAACATTAGTTGGTGTCCTCGACCAGTTTGTCTCTCGTTGTGATCGATGTGTAGCTTCACGAGGTGGGAGCTACTTCATTCCCTGGAGCGAGGGTGGAGGCTCTCTCAAAGCATCAGTTGATATTCCTTTCGAGTCCTCAGGTTAATTGCCCGTCCAAGTTCTCTACGGAGAAGGATACATTTGCTTCAAGCACCTCCAGATTAACGTCATCACGTAATAACATTTTACATATTTTTAATGTTATTTAAGGACGCCTCAAAAACTTATTCTTCTTACATTCTCTTATAGAAAAGAGAAATAACTAAACTATCCTCGGTGTTCCCTACACTTTGAGTCAGCTGAAAAGGGGACTCGGGACTTGTGCTTCGATCGCAGGTTGCTGACAATTGCACCACAACTGCAACCCCGGGTTCCATTCCCTGCCTTCAGTTGTCACATATCTTCTCCCCGTGCGGGTGAAGCGCACAAAGAAAACTCCAATCAGGAGGAGCAGGAGAAGACGTGATGGTTTTCCCACATCGTATAGAATAAATAAAGAACCTCGTTAAAAAACAAGATTCTATTTCCGCCGCTTACTAAAACGAATAAAATAAGTGTATTGAGGTATAACCTCCACGCTAGTTATATAAACGAACTTACTATGTTTATCTGAAAATGATTCAATATTTAATGTGGAATTCTCAATTTGAGAACAAAAAATTGGGTTTTCTTTGAGTTTGATATCATAATATTGTATCGTCATCGGGTTTATATAGGCGTGACAAATTTATTGTTCAGTCGGTTGGGATGAACTTATTTTTAAATTCAGATGCGACACTTGTCCCGATGGGTAACAGGTACAATTAAATACCTGTAAAATTAATAAATACAAATTGAACATGTCAATTCTGGAATACCCTTCGCAATAACAAAATCCACGTTATCCATACAAATATACCGATGCGTAACGCAAATGTGTGTCTCTCTGATCACGAATAATTACCACTGCACCGATCGTGAAGGAATTTAGATGAAATATTTTGGATTTACATTGTCAAATTTTTATTTTTCAAAACGTGGATAACGATACAGAAATGGTTTTCGAAAATAAAGGTCGATAAAATCGGGAGAAAGAGAGTAATATTCGTTCGGATGACATCAACGACTGGCATCTACGACTGGCAATATTGTTCGCCTCAAAGAAGCCCGCGACAGCTAAAAATTATTCAAAATTATTCAAAATTATTCAATTATTTCATTATTCAAAATTTGAAAAATCTGGATGCTGTTCATCTTTTAAAAAGCCAGTAAGAAAAAGTATTTTAATTTTAGAATTTGTTTTTTCTTCAGTAAAGAAAGATTAGTCTACGATAAATCCCACGCAACGCCGTGTAATCATCTATACACAGGAATATAGCATTACTCTCTATATTCTGACCTCCGTTCGCCGCCCTCTGCGCACTTGTCCTGCATACTCAGGTACGTTCTTTTGTCGGCTCGCTCGCTCACTCTGTATTTCTTCCATTGAATCTTCATTTTCTTTATTTCATTTCATAATATCAATAATTTTTACTCTTCTTTCAATACTGTTTCTACATTTCAATTATTTACAGTGTTATTATTTTGATCCCCGGCCCGTGACTGAACAGGGGTGTCCAGGCCTCCGATATTCTTGCTACAGCTGGTTAACCTTCCGCTTTATTCAAGTCTTGTTTCCGTTGTGATTTACCCATGTAGTAAACATTGTCCTTCGTCTCATTTTACGGCAAAATCTTTCTTTCCGTGTATGTTTTCTGCTGTCATGTTTCGTTGTTCGCACCATTCTGCATTGCTTGCTGTCCTCTATCCGTTGCCACTTAGTCCAACTAATACATTTGCACTGGTTGGTGTCAAACCCGAACCACGTGGAGATAGGCGCCTGTTCTGTGTCTCAGCACATAAACCAGCTCTTCATAAGTTGTCGTCGCCTCAAATACCTATTTAGTGTTAATCAGCCTGGATAAGCCAGTCCACGTATAAATACCGTTCCGCCGTAATTCTGCATACCAGTATGCTCGTTCACTGTTGTAATGGCGGCAGTTGAAGAATATAAGACGTACTATTTCCTCCCCCTGGCAGCAGGAATATTGAGAATCATTCCGCAAACCTAGTTGACACTTATACAAATTGGTGACCCCGTGCCCTTTTAGAGCTTCTATCATTACTTTGTTTGACCTGAACCATTTCTCATTCTTACCTGGGAAGTAAACAGACGGGATGAATGCAAACAGTGGTCTACCTTCCTTGGCCACACCCCACCTTATCTGCCAGCATTCTCACAACTTCCGCCTTCAGTGTTTCCTCCAGTCCTTATCATTCACGGTAAGCGATAATCCATCTATACTTTTGCCGCATTGTGGCGGTCGTTCCTGATGGCGTAAAGTACATTCATCTATTGGGAGAAGCCCCAATAGCACTAATATAGACTTTGTTGCTACGCTCCTATAGCCGCCAAACCAATATACAAGGCATAGTCTTTGCAAACTTGTCAATTTACGTTACATATATTTTTTCTTTGCAAGATTTCCCCAGAGCGAACTGCCATACATTAATACCGGTATAAAGTACCGGGATACTTTGTAAAGCTGTTTGAGATATTGTGTAGGGAGATTTGTACTATTTATCCCTACTCTGCGCAACTCATGAACCATATGCAATAATTTAACACGCACATACTCGAGATTGTGCATAAACGTTAGTTCGTTATCCAGGTTCATTAACGTTAGTTTGTTATCCAGTATTATTCGTAAATATTTAACCTTGACTTCTATTTTCAAACGCCAGTTGTCAACACGTATTATCGGATTCCTTTTCGATGCCGTTCTGCGCTGCCCGATCACCATCCCAACTATCCTTGGAAACCTCTAAATCTACATCTGCAGTATACGTCATCAACTTCCGGAGCACCGCCGCCCCCTTGGTCTCAACTTCCCGCCCACTATTACCTCCAACCATTAACATAAGATCATCTGCATAAGCTGCGTGTGTTATTCCGTCCTGTTCTAAGCGGTTCAACGCAACATCAATCAGGACATTCCATAGCAGAGGACCAAATTGGCTGCTCTGAGGGTACCCCTTCTGCAATTTACGACATATTCGTTCCGTACCAATTTCTAGGAACACATACTTATCCCGAAGATAATCACGTATCAAGGTTCTGTGTTGATATACTTATTCCTTTCTTCCTCAACTCCTCTAGAACCACTTCCCAATTTACACCATCGAAAGTGCCCTTGTAATCCACAAATATTAACAATTTGTATTTACTTGGGTTTCTTACGAGGGTAGTACGTAGATGTCTCAGTGCGTCCTCTGTACCTTTCCCTTTTACAAAGCCGAATTGGTTACTACTTAACCGTCCAGCTATTGTTCGTTGCAGATCTCTCTCCAATAGATTGTCAATAATCTTCCCAATGACTGGCAACACCGTTGTCGATCGGTATTACGAAGACAATTGCTGCTCTCTCGTCCTCTTTCATACTTTTCCATATTGCCTTATCGCGCAGCCATTCTCGGTCGATCATGTACGGCAGTCCCCATATATTTTTCTTTATACTCTTCTCTATTCGCTCTTCCTTTTTAACCTAATGAGCTGACGATAATGTTTCAACTGTGCGGCAACGCGTTCACTTTGATCTTTTTTTATCCTTTCGTTGGTATTCACGTCGGTTTTTTAGGCCTGTTTTTTTGCCATCGTGATCTCTTTTGTCCACCACGGTATTTCGGGTCCACACCCATTCCGCCGGGACGCACGGAAACGTGTTTCTGTGGGAAGAGTATGTCTTGTTGCAATCGCGTAAACACGATCATCAGTCGTCGGTGTACGAGACCCCTTATCCCCAATTGCTCGCTGACACCTTTCTGTTGTTGTTACAGGTTGTTCGTGGCTCTGTCATTTCAATTACTGTATACTTTTATGTTATACCTTTATGCTTCAATTATTGTTATTTTTATGTATATATTTATTTTATAGTGCATGTTACAGATGCAGACGAAAAAGCTTTGAAGCAATAATACTATGAGCAACAAACCAACAACATTTAATTTATGATTATTTGTTAATGTTACCAACACCCCACAACTGCCTGGTCTCTATATCAGGTTAAGGAATGCGTGGTTCGTGATTCCTCATGAAATGTAAACGTACAACTTTATTGGCTTCGTTGAGCGACGATCCGCCTCCGATGCGTTTGCGCTGCGAGGGTGAACGTAAAATCTGAAGGAACGAACGAACGAACGAACGAAAGAACGAGTCGCGTCATCAACGTCACGAGTTGAACGAGTTGAACGAGTTGAACAGCGACGGTTCCTTACCCTCTCGTGTGACCTCTCCTGACCTCTCTCGATCGCGGGAGGCGTCGTGTAGCTAAAGAAACATTGGACATAAAATAGCGCGACATACAGAAACAGGGTCTAAATGTAATTGGCACCAACATAATAAACACTTCTACTATGAGCGTCATTAACGTCAAAATAAATAAAATTGTTTCAATAAAACTGTGTATCGTGTCTTTGAAATGACACTACAAAATTAACTGAACAGTAAATAAATAAATAAACAAACAAACAAACTTAATTGTCAAAAAAGCTGTTGCCAACTGCGTATGACCACGTGGGGGACAATAAACTAAGTTACTGTCGGAAAGCAAGCAAGGGACGTATTTCCATCAAGGGACGCATCCCAACGGTAGGAGAGGCTAAGGATTTAATAGGAATAGTATCAATAACACGGTCTCCTATCTCTATCTGACTTAACATGAAGATATCATGAAGAGTGAAAGGAAATTTCCATAAAATGTTAGTTGTTGGGTAGACATGAAGACTCAAACAGATTAGTGACAAAGGGCAACTGCAGCCCTTAAGGTATCATATCCGAAAATTGACTCAAATCAACTTGCCAACTATTCGTCGAAATATTCACCAAAGGACTTCTTATTAATTAATAATTTGCTCTACTGAGGACAATTATTTTGTCATTTTAACACTTGAAATTAAGATTGTTAATTAAAACTGTCCATTCACTCTTTCATCGTATTCAGTCACGTGACGCAGCTGCCATTTCTGTTAAGTTAGTATTTTCCTCAGTTTTTTTTGTGAATTATTCTTGAAAATGCCGCGTATGGTATGAACTTCTAAAAGTCATTGCCATTTTCTATTTCCATTTGGAGTGTTTTAGTAGATTTTTTTCGCTACGCTACGCCATTACTTTTTCCAGAAGGACATAAACCCGCGAAAACTTCTCCATTAAACAAACGGTAATTTTAAGTCAAATAATTTAAAATTTTGCTCTATAAGGACATAAAAATTCATCGCTACTGGATAGGGAATGGTTCATACTATCAATTAAAACATTTTGGGGGGCTGGGCGGGGCGGGTACTTAACCCTGTTGCCTCGTGTCTTGACGGATGCAGAGGACTTTGAGGATCACACGTAAGCCACGACACAGACCTATTATGTCCGTCAGACATGTAATAATCTAATGGAGATACAGTTAATACAAGAGAATACTGTAATAGCATTAGAGTACGGTTCACAGGGTGTACAGATGTATGTGTCAGTTCCGTGGCTTAGAACTGGTCTATCGTTTCTGCAGCTTTCGAAGCGTCGAGCGATGTGTGGACGAATGAAATGCAACGGGTCACACACCTACGTACTCGTCATTTCAGAAAAGAAAATGCTAATCGCATACGCATTTTCGGTTAGCATTTAGCAAGTGATAGCAATTAGCACTATTTAGGAACGAAATCATTTGATAATCTCAATCATTTGCGAAAAGTGATTGTATCACGTACAAGGATATACTTCTGAGGATTTCCTTACTCCCTATGACAAAATCTTCAAAAATTTTCAACATTCAATTTAGAAGAACATTCAGTCCAACATTCAGAACAGATAAGAAATAGCGTAATTCTGAATACTTCCTGAATTACGTACGTTGTAGTTTTGGACACAGCAAACATCCAGAATATTATTAACTCGGTGGCCACCCAGACTAAAGTTGAGGTCTTACGAGAGAACCTAGTTATAACGAAGTCTGGCAGTGATATGATTTATTAAGAGACACAATTTCCTAAAGAATGTAAAGTACCGTAGTTCCTGAAGGTGGGTTACTGAATCTAATCAGTGAGCGTAATACTTACACAATAAAAGTACACGGACAGTTCAGAAGATCAGTAAAAATAATATAAGGTATCGCAAAGGACGCCGCTCTGTGAATAGCTGTGACCATAAACGTTCAAAAGAATCATTACGGAGGTCCACTCCTATTTATGGGACCAATAGAGATACCTGAAAAGCTCTTTTCGGAATAATTTGTTGCTGATATGCTACACAATGCAGCTTGGTATTTTAAAAGAATCATTTAAAACAATCATTATTGGTGCTTTGGTCACATCCAAAATTTAAATGTTTCGGACACATTATCCCTAATTATTAAACATGACGGAAAAACAGGGTCAATTGCGAAGAATTCATAAAACAGAATTTTGTAGAGAAACGGTTTTTTGCTAACATAAATTACATGTACTTCATGTCAATTGAATAACTCAATAAATTATTTTACTCGTTATCAACTACCAAGGATTACGGATAATCCGCGGAAAGAACTCTCGACCAATTTCAACAAAAATAATACTTAATGATTTTTTAAATTCCAGACCAGATTAATAAGAATTGTAATTAAAAGAACACATATACTTCAAAAATAACATTCCAATAGAAATTTTGTACGAATTTTGTGAGATGAAATCATGGAACTGGAAGCTCTAAAGAAGAAGCTCTTGTCTTATGTGGGTTTTCTTTTCATAAAGAGTCCGCTGGTCACCCTTAAAAAAAAGAATTATGACTAACTTAAATAATGTTATTTTACTTTGGTGGCTCATGTATTTGAGATAGAGTTGGAAGAAGAAGAAGAAGAAGAAGAAGAAGAAAAGAAAAAGAAGAAAAGAAAAAGAAGAAAAGAAGAAAGAAGAAGAAAATAAAAAGAAGAAAAGAAGAAGAAGAAGAAAAAAAGAAGAAGAAAGAAGAAAGCAAAGTTGGTGGTTAATGGGACAAAGGGTCGGGTATGTAATACTATAACATATATTTTGACAGACAGTCTCATTATAAACTCATTAAGGACTCTAGGGCTACGCTCTCTTGGGCTTTGACGCCCACAACTAGAACTGCCGCCGCTTCCCCGGATTTGTCCTCGTGTGAAGGGCATGTGGGCAGGCTTTTCTCCATTGTCCGGTTTCATTGAAGTAAGTAGAGCAGCGCACACTAATCGTCAAAGCGAAATTCGAAATGCACACTTCTTTATTCTCTCCCCCTTTATTATTATTAGTATCACTATTCGTGTTTCTCAACATCCTTTTTTTTTGTCTTTAATTTTAATTATTTTTAATTTTTGTTATTTATATAATTTTGCTTAAAAATAACAGCATTTAAACTGTGTAAACACATGTTTGTTAACGATCCGATACTACTGAATCAATGAATACTTTATATAAAAAATTTAAATTTCTTCTGTACAACATAGGGTGTCCGGAGTTAAAGCAGCAACATCGGGAGGTTTTCGTCTCCATCTTCAACATTTATCATTTCGCAACATATTGTTAGCGAATATTATCTGAAATTTGTGATTTTGTTGATATCATCGTGACCGAGATCCCGTTTGCAAGCGACACCTGTAGGGGTTTCAGTCCCGCATCGAACGTCTCACCAACAATTCACTAACGCTTTCATACGAGATAATTCATTTTTTACTAGAAAAAAGTTCTTCAGTTGCTTTAGTTTTTCGGAGTTTTTGCGTTCATTTAAGTACTTTTCGTAAGTTAATTAGAAAAAACTAAGACCAGAAGAAGTGGATGTGGCAGTTTTGATTCAACAGATGAGCGACGTCACGCGCTACATAAAACGAATGAAGAATAAAATTTTAAAAGAAAAATAAGTTTTTCAAATGAAAAAATAAAAAAAACAAAAAAACAATAAGGATATCATTCATCAGTGCGCCGACGTTTCCACTTTTGCGAAGCCTTCATCTGAGCTGTACATAAATATTTTTTTACGTAAAGAAATACAAAAAAATGGGCAGACGCAAAAATAACTATATAATAAAAACCCAACTTTTTTATCTATCAAAGAAAAATACGAGTGATGAATGATGTATTTATTAGGACTGAAACTCAAAAAGATATATCCTTTTTTCCTACACGACGGTCAACAATTTCCACTGATTTGTTTTAAATGATTGAGTAAGTCTAAACGTTCGGGCGTTGAAGGGCTTGAAGGGACGGATTGTCGTTGCGCATGCGCCACCCACGCGGAGACGCGCGCAACGCATCCCCAGCGACAGCAGACGCCAGGAAGTTAGTCGGCCGCTATCCTCTGAGCGGCGCACAGCGACTCTTTGGCGGAGGGACGTCACACGCGACATTGCGATTACATTATTAAAAACAACTCAATTTTCATGTGCTTTATCGTCACTTTTTCAACTAGTGAATAAGTTGGTGTACTTTGTGAAACAATCTCGTGATTCATTAAATAAAAAAATCTTTAGGAAGTAAAAAATAGTACGAAAAATATTAAATTAACAGTTATGTGATTTGGTGTGCCCCCTTTTAAATGTGATGTGGTGTAATTCAGAGAAAGATATATGTGAATTTAAATCTTTTCACATTACTTTTGTTATTCCTTACGTAGAGACGTGTCGCTTACGTATCAAGTGTGACGTGTGAATGTGAACACAATGTGAATCCCATCTTCCTGCATCATGGCGTCTTTCTCGTCCTTGGAGGAAGAAGCCTTCTTCTCGACCCCTTCCGACCGAGACTTCAGTCGGGCGCAAAGCACCGTCTTCCCTCTCTCGGAAGAAGTGGACGAGAATCGCACGGGAAGTGCGTCGTCACTGCTTCCCCCAACTCGAGATTCGCTGTACATCGTGGTTCCCATAACCGTCCTCTACACCATCATCTTCCTCACCGGTCTCTTGGGCAACGTGGTGACTTGCATCGTCATCTCCAGAAACAGACACATGCACACCGCCACCAACTATTACCTCTTCAGTCTCGCGGTCTCCGATCTGCTGCTGTTGGTGTCCGGGTTGCCGCAAGAGATGCACTTCCTGTGGTCCCGGTACCCCTACGTGTTCGGAGAGGCGTTCTGCGTGCTGCGCGGGTTGGCTGCGGAGACCTCCTCCAACGCGTCCGTCTTGACCATCATGGCCTTCACCGTGGAGCGTTACGTGGCGATCTGTCACCCGTTTCTCTCGCACACCATGTCCAAACTGTCGCGCGCCGTCAGACTCATCTTGGTGATCTGGTGCGTGGCGCTGGCGTTCGCGGTGCCGCAAGCCGTGCAGTTCGGGCTGATGGGCGAAGCGCCCGAGAAGTCGGTGTGCGTGGTGAAGCGCGTCGTCATGAAACATTCATTCGAAGTGTCCACGTTTCTCTTCTTCGTCACCCCCATGACGCTCATCTCCGTGCTGTACGCGCTCATCGCGTTGAGACTGCGGAGATCCACCATGATGAAGTCTTCGGGTTCTTTCAACCAGAAGAAGACACAAGTTGCCAATAACTCCTCTTCCTCCAATGGTAGAGGATCCAGACACTACCAGAGCCAATCTTCGCGTAGAGTTCTCAAGATGCTCGGTGAGTACATGGTGGCGCAGTGGTTAGCGACCTCGCAAACAGTGAACGAAACCCCGGGTTCGACTCTTTCACATTACAAAATTACACTTTTTTTTGGCGATTTTAAGCATTTAGAGTACTGAGTCGAGTCTAAGTATAAAAAATTCTCCAGTAAACAAAAATTTTCATTAATGTCTAAAACGGGTAATATTAATTCAAATATCACCGTACTTATTCGCCGAAACCTATTGTAAAAATATTAAATTTTCTTCGACCTTCCTAGGAATTTTGGAGTTGAAATAAAATTGTTGAAATAATAAAGAATATACGTTATATGCTATGTAACATCGTTATTTATGTAATTAATAATTACGTTTTTATGTAATAGCATTTATGTATTTATATATGTACAAGAATCAGTCCTTTATATTATTTACAGTACGTATCTGAAGTTACAAAAATGCGTTCTGACGTTAAAATGAGAACTTCGTACAAATTCAAACATATTTCAAAATGTAGTTTTTATTCCTGTAATTATTCGAATTCATAAAAAAAACTATGTGACATACATAGGTAGATTAAAAATAAAGCGACATTGAGTTGTTTTCTGTCCATGAGCTGCCAGCTTTCGTCTAAACATTTGATACTTTCCTAAAGCATTCTATAAGACGCACGACTTATTCTGTGCCATCTAGATTCAAAAGAAATAATTTATATTGTAAAGTAAAATTATTGTACTCGTACACAGTCTTTGAAAAACATTTCTATAGGATGAAGAAATACATGGAAGTTGTTCTACAATAGTTTTGACAATATTTCGTTTTCTTGTTCTAATCATGTACAGTTTCATTGTTTCGATAATTATTAGCGGCGTGTTTATTGTAACAATAAATCGTGAATTTAGTGTTTTTTCCACTCTTATGATTTTTAAACACTATACTCAGAATAATCTATAGTTCGATAATAACTTGTACATGTAAATTT
>NNCF01127482.1:32895-48453 GCA_002313205.1 Laupala kohalensis | reverse complement strand
ACGGAGAAAAACCCGGGCCAGGATGGGGCTACAGAATTTATGTACACAACCGTGCCAAAGTTGAGTACACATAAAACTAAATTAATATGAGCCATACGGCAACACAATCATGCAAGAAAATAGTTTTTGAAATTGTTATAAGTTATTTAAAAAGTGCTACAGCAGTGGCGTGATAAAGTACAAGACGGATTTAACTTTTATTAAAATCAATAAATTCTTTTACAGTGTAGAAGCACTGGTGCAGGAGGTAGTTTTTAACCGCGGATTTGAAGATATTCAATTTCATAATGTCTTTTGTATTCTTGGGCAGGGAATATATATAGACATTTATTGCCAAAAAACAATTCCTATTTTCCTGGTCACACATTTGAAAATTAAAAGCTATCCTATGTTCATCCTGTTAACGTGTAAACTATCTCTGTCCCTAATTTCATCACAATCGGTTCTGTGCTTCGGTCGTGCAAAACAAACAGTTGGGCGTTACGCATTTGTAAATTAGAATGGATTACAAATAACAATAAGAATGGTAATAAATCATTTCCTTCATAATGTTAACAGAGTGAAGAACTAAAATTCTTTGTATTCTCAAGAAACAGTGGAATTTCTCAGTGTAACGAATGCGTTTGGAAATGAATTTCGATTCGCGATGATGATCCATTTATCCTCCTCCTCGTTTGCGATGGAAGGAAGTGCTTCTCATCGCAGGCAGAGATCGACAGATGGNTCACATCGAGAGCGTCTTCCGTATCGCGTGGTTCATCTCTCGAAGACAGAACAGTGGGTCGCATCTCTCGAGTCCACGAGACAAAGAATGTTCAATGTCCTGTTAGAAGGGCTCGCGATAAGGAAACAGAAAAAATTCTCGCCCGGGTTTTTATCCGGTTTTCCTTCGGGAAGATACGGATTTTCCTGTACAGAGACTACGCTTAGACTGTCGCCTAGGGCTCGGCATCTATTCAAATAATAAATATCGAATTTAGTGTTATTTATTAGATACGATTTATAAACAATACTATTTTGTGTTTTATTAAATACAATTTTTTTGTTGGTGTCATGTGTGATATTATAACACGTACCGAACTATTTATATTGTTTGGGGTAAAGTGCTCAAGTGTTTAATTCTTAGCGTCTGCCTTTGGACTCATTGATCGGAATTGATGGAATACGTCCCTTCCCCTCGTTTGCTTCCTACATAGAGTGAATTAGTTTTACTGGCCTCACAGTTTTTGACAGCTCTTTTGGCATTAAGTTTATTTATTTATTTAAATTAAGAGGTGTTAGAGAATAAGCCATTTAGGAAATATTACATAACGCATTACGATTTCAATATTTATTGTCCAAAATGGGAGAGAATAGGAAATTGAATTGACTTTCTTGAAATGATTCGCGTGGATTTCTAATCCATTCATTATTCATTACGTATCGTTAGACAGCGGATCCCGTCTAAGTAAAACTTAATACCTCAATCTGATGCAAGAAATCATCATTTACAAAGCAAATGCTTCACTGAAGAACAAAAGTCCATTTGCGATGAAAGGATTTTAGACGTGGAATTTTTGTTTATAATGTCACGTTTGACTTTGATTTATCATATTAAAACACTTTAATATATATATTAGTTAAATATTGATGAGATAATTTTATTGTGAATTTTTATTATAATTTCTCTAGGTATTATGATACGTCTTTTCCTGTTAGGAAATATCTGAATGCATTGATGATGATGATAATAATAATAGTAATAATAGTAATAATAATAATAATAATAGAAATGATAAATATATTATTAGGCTTCAACCCAGTAAATATTTCAGGGAGTTTAAAAGGTTGGAAAGTGAAAAAATTCCTAACGTTGTTTTACACTGAATACAAGAAAAAAATGTAAATGACAGTTTTGCACTTGTAGTTGAATAAACGTACCAACGTATTTTCAAAAATTTCGTTCTTTTTTTATCTCTCAGCCCAATTTTGATTTTGCTTACTTTAAAAAAAATTATTTCATTTTCTATATATCTTGGATTGTCACAAAATCACGCAACCCTAAAAACAACAAATATTCTGAACGCAACAATCGAATGAGGAGAACGCACGAAACCCGATTTCAGATTCACATTCTCCGACAGTTCGTCACAGTTCTGCGCTTCTCGCGCCTCTCCACATTTCAACTGACGTCAGTTTGCAAAGACACTCAAACAATCTATATTCGCACAAATGAGATCTTTTCTTTTTGTCCAGTTCTAATACAAATATCAATTTTAGATATCAATACTCATTCGGTCCCAATCTTAATTTATTTCGTTCCCCAAAAGCCCTCCGATGGCTCAGCGACTAGTATGTTCGCTTTTGCCAAAATGAGTCACTCAGAGTGCGATGTCCGGTGGGGGTCGGAAGAAGAAGAAAAATTGTGGTTTTTTTATGTTCAATATGTAGCTGCTCCGGCTACTAGAAAGCGAACTAGGAAATTATTGATATTTTCCTTTCTGTCAATCACTTCGCATCAGACTGTATTATGCATCAGGATTTACTAAAATCATTCTAAACCGAGTAAACGTAGATGGCTACAAATGGAATCTCATTCATGAATTAACACGTAATGTACATTTAGAGAGGGGCTTCGCGCTCTCTGGAAATCCACCAACCAAAGTACATTAGTCGCGGCGACCACAAGCGTAAAATAAAATGTAGGAAACAGAAAACGGATATTGGTAAATTCTCCTTTTGTGAATAGAACCACTGGAATAACTTACCTGCAGCGACACTTTCGAACTTACCAAAAGGAATAAAATATTTCACCAACCGTCTTCTTGCTTCGTCGAAATAGCAGCACGTGTGAAGTGCAGTGTAGTGAAGTGACTAAGTTCAAAATGAGAAGAATGAGGAAAATTAAAGATACCCTAGCCTTAATAGCGTCGGGATCGAAAAGAACAAGAGGTGACCAAAGAAGGTCAGGAAAGAGAAAGGAAGGAGCATAGCACAAGTAAGTGGAAGTAATGCCAGACTCAGCTCGGGGCCCCGTGTTTGCCAAACACGTACTTACTAGATGTATGTCCCCTGGGGAGTATATGATGACGTGGAGGATAGTAAACTAATTTACTCTCCGCAAGCAAGCAAGGGACCATCCCGTCAATTCCGATCAAGGGCCCTAAGGCAGAAGCGGATTCAAAAATTTCAGCAAAAGTTCCTAGATAAGATAAAAAGTCAGTTGCGAGTTATAATACATATATAATGTCAATATGTTTGTAATTTAACGCAAATATGTTTGTAAATTTACATGTACAAGTTATTATCGAACTATAGATTATTCTGAGTATAGTGTTTAAAAATCATAAGAGTTGAAAAAAAACCCACTAAATTCACGATTTATTGTTACAATAAACACGCCCCTAGACAAAGCCTAGAGAACCTGTATAAGAAATCCACCTCTACCCGAAGGAAAACCGGAGAAAAACTCGGGCCAGGATGGGGCTACTAGACTCATTGTTTGTTTTAAACAATCCGACTTATCTTCTTGGTTCCAGACAAATGAAATCACTGACGCTTCTGGTAAACAATAAAAAATCAATAAAAAACATAAAAAAATACACGAATTACGTATCGCTCCTTTGTATAAAATATCATCAGGTTCTTTCTCACTTGTTAATGCTAAATGTGAGTCATAGGGAAATTTGCCTACAACTAGATGATATAGAGGCAAGAAATCACTGACATCATTCAGGTATATAGTGTTGCTACTTAAATGTCAACATTTATATTTTCACACAGAATATAGGTTACGTTCAATTTTCCGGGAGATTGATTTGCAGGGGTTGATCTAGGTCCCGTTATTCATTCACAGTGATAATGTATTAACGGAATTACAGTGTTAATCGATTTATTAACCTAAATGTTAAAAAGTACTGTTTAGAAAGAGCAGTATCCTACTATAGCGAACGTCAAATTAAATCAGTAACATATCTGAAATTGGCAAAAGAATAAACAGAATAACATGTGCTTATTACGATTTCAACTTGAGAAACAACATAATCTCACAAGTTTTTTCACTCACAGCTTCTGAGTACCTTCCACTCGAGCAGCAGGAGTGTTTGCAACTTCAAAAGTCGGGTGGAAATTGCGACGTACCGGGACTCGAACGCGGGAACTCCTGCTCAGGCCGCAGGTGTGCTATCCACTGCACCACACGCCTCGACTCCCGGGTCCCTACGCAGCCTCCGCGAGTAGATAGTCGCAAGTTGTGAGTTAAAATATATGCATCCGACGCGTAGGTAAACAAAAAACCGGGCTTAAGAGCTACCAGCGCGTTGAAACCGCCTGTGGTCACTTAACCCCTGAAGGGGAATGTGACTCTGGTTTACCAGAACATATATATATATATTTACTCTAAAACACAAATAAATAAATTAACGTACGTTTCAATCCTCAGGCAAATTTACAACTAAAAAGCAATGGGCTCACGACAGTTCTTCACTAGACAATTCTGTGTTGTCTAACTACTAAACAAAAGACATACGTGAAAATAATTTCAATTCCAATTGGAAAACGAAAACAGACGCGCTGTTGACGCCCTATTTTTATAAAACACGAGAACAATAAGTTTTCTTTGTCTCACACATCTATTATGATTTGAACATCCATTATGATGCAATATAAGTTTTTTTGTGGGGTTTTACGGCTCATGTCGACATGAAAGGTCATTGGAGCCCTAAAATTCTGTGCAGGTAGAGGGAAAATGCAGTTACGCACTAAGGAGAGCCAACATGACACTCCCCGCGTGTGGGACTCGCAGAATGACTCAACCATACCCACTAAAAACCCTCCTGAATTACAACACACCAAGACATATCTCAAAACCAAAACATTACAAAATTGAGGAAAATGAAAGATACCCTAGCCCTAATGGCGTCGGGAACGAAAAGAACAAAAAGAGGTGACGAAGGGAGGTCAGGAAAGTGAAAGGAAGGAGCATTGCACAAGTAAGTGGAAGTAATGCCAGACTCAGTTCGGGGCCCCGTGTTTGCGAAACACGTACTTACTAGATGTAAGTCTCCTGGGGGGGTGCAACAGACGTGAATAGATGATTGGTATCATACAACAGTTGATGTTGGAATAAACTTCTCATTTAGCGCAAACAATAGGAATGAGATAATGAACAACAATTTTCCATAGTTCTCAATAATCTATAACTGTAATAGTCTTTTTGCCAAAGATAATGACGAGAAGTTTTGTGACCCGTAGATGGTACTTCACATGCATATCGAAAAAACCCTGATAATATTCCTTCTTTCAATTTTGTGTTCAGAAAGTTGAATAGTATATACTAGTTATAGGTTTGTGTATAGGAAGTTAAATAGTCTATATAGTATTTCAATACATTAGTGGTATTTTGTTTAAAAGTTTAATGTAGGCGCTGTACAATAGAACCCCTCTCATGCGGCCTATCCTTTTTCATCATGTCTACGACTCAATTTCCTCATGTATGTAGAATCAAATGAGTTTCAATGACGTGTCATTTGCTTTCTTATTCGAGATGAAATTGTAGACTCCTTTCGAAGAAAAATCGATTTCTCAAGAGAACCTCGGATTAACCGGTCTGGGCTTCGGCCAAAACAGGTTAAGAGAATACCTCTACCCCGATATCACTTAAGTTTAGATTCCCGAGTCTTCTAAATCATTTATCTAAGGAAGAAAAGTAACAGAGGTTTGAAAAAATGAAATGAAACATCCGATAACGATAAATTTGATAAAGGAATCGTGTAACAAGTTTAACGACTTTTTTACTCACTTCTTTCTCTCCATAGTTTTGTTTCTGTACTTTAGAACACGATGAAAGGTTTTGGTTGCAATCATATTCTTTCGATACGAGAGAGATAATATGAAACGCTGTTTGTAACCCGAGTGATGAGAGCTGATCAAACGTCCGATTGATGAGAGAACAATGTGTGGGCAATCTGATGCTCTGCTAACGGTAATAAACAGTATCAAAGGCACAGGAAAATCGGATTCAAACATCAGATATCTGTCAACTGGCATACACACAAGGACTTCATCCTATGTCTACTTCCAAACTGTTTGTTTGTATCTTTAGAGGTAAAATGTAATATTAAGAGTTGCGAATGTAACCAATTTTTTTAAATTATGAAGGAACCGATTCACTTCTCCTCCTTGGGTACTATCGTAATATCACTATATTGTACTGTAGATACTGATTTAATTCCGTTTGTCATGCATGCTGTTTCTACTTTTTTAATATTTTAATAGTTTATTTCTAACTGTTCGCAACCTTGGCACGGTTATATACATTATCTCTGTAGCCTGGATTTTTCTCCTTTTTTCCTTCGGGTACTGGCGGATTCTCCATGAGTGGGAATCTCATTTAAATCTTTCGTTATTATTAATCTCGAATTTTTACTGCATATAAAATCTATAATTCATTTTGGAATGATAATAAATTTCTAATAACAGTACATATTCATTAAATAACTTCTTTCGTAAATATTTAATACATCACTGCCATTGGGCCCTTGATCAGAATAGACGGGATGCTCGTCCCGCACTTGTCTCTTATCCTACTCTTTTATTTTGAGACAAAGTTTCCGCAGACAAAATACCTACGCTATTACTGTTGCTGGGAGGTCTTTATTAGTTGTTGTTTTTTTTTTTGGGGGGGGGGGCTTTATGGCTCATGTCGACATCAAAGGTCATTGGAGTCCGAAAAACTTGTACAGGTAGAGGGAAAATGCAGTTACGCACTAGGGAGAGCCAACATGACTCTCCCCGCGTGTAGGATTCGTCGAATGATTCAACCATACCCACTAAAAACCCTCCTGAATTACAACTCAAAACTCAAATATCAACATATCTCAAAAGCAAAACATTACAAAAGTGAGGAAAATGAAAGATACCCTAGCCTTAATGGCGTCGGGATCGAAAAGAACAAAAAGAGGTGACCAAGGGAGGTCAGGAAAGAGAAAGGAAGGAGTCTACCACAAGTAAGTGGAAGTAATGCCAGACTCAGCTCGGGGCCCCGTGCTCACCAAACACGTACTTACTAGATGTAAGTCCCCTGGGGGGGCAGCGCCATCGTGTTGACATTCTGAACTTTTAAAACAAATCAAATCTTGATTCAAATTGTGTCGTGATACCAAATTGGATCGTTCCTTCACGTTGGATCAATTCAAGACCTGGGTTCGTCCGAAATGAGTTTGAACGGGTCGTGCTAGGTGTGTAGCTGTGCTCCCCAAGTGGGGGTTGCGAAAGGAGCCCAGGTGTGATTGTGTTGCCGCCCTCCAAACTGTGCGGCATATAACATATGAGCGTTCCCTGTTCAATGGCTGAATTTGATCGAGCTAATGCTGCGATTCGTTTCTACCCGAGTAATAATGTTTTCCTTTTTATGTCAGTTTCTTTCTACGTATTTATTGAATGTGTTTTAATTTTTATTTTGTTGAGATGTATTTTTATGAAAACATCGAGTGTATGACAAATGTCAGAAGCTATATAAAAAATAAAAAAATGAACACGAAATACTCGTCCGAGAATTCGTTGTTTAAAAAGAAAATAAAACTGAGGTCACTGTAAATGCCGGAGGGGAGCATTAACCTTTATTCGGGCTCCTGAGAGAGAAATTGTTATTGGTTATGTCACATGTTATGTTCGCATTGAAGACAAAGGACCTAGAAATAATGTGGGCAACTTAATGTATTGTGTCACACAATACATTGTTAATATTATTCATTTGAACCAAAAGAATCAAAGTGTAACCTGCAGTATAATAAATATGAAACGTGAGTGTTCAAGGTGCCAGTTTGACCTCAAATCTCTCATGGGAGATAAATGGTTGCGTGCTCGCCATTAGAGAGCTCGAGAATCTCCAGGGGCGAACAGAGGTCACTCTTTGTTACCTTCGATCCTTTTATTTCCCTTCGCAACTTTCTTCTTGTTCTTCAACTTCTTCTTTAACCACTTCTTCTTCCTCGTCCTCCTCCATATTCCATTACCCCCCGTGATCGAATACTCCAATAACTCAAGACTTAGTTGTGAGCAGATAATTCAACAGAAGCTCCTGAACGCGTCCATGAGTTTTTCCTTCATCCGCACGACTCCATTCAAACGTTCATCTTTCGTTCCATGATTCCACCTATTGCATCACACACCTATCGGCGCCGAGGTGAAAACCAACATTTAAAAAATGAACTTAATGGATGATTTTATATGATTTTCTAAATTCATTCCTCCAATTTCTTCGTAATTTGAACTGAGGACGTATAGTTTTAGCAAGGACGCATATCGAAATTAATTACCACGGAAAACGTGGACATTCTTGTCTTCTATACATTTAAATTTTTTAGAGATGATGGAAAACAGAAAAATACTCATAATAGTGACTCACCGATTTGGTGAAAAAGTTTCGAGTTTCGTCTTTTCCTTAACTTTGAAGATAACGGGGTCTTCGAAGGACATTTTGTGTTGTGGGAGTGAGAGAGGCTTCTGGAGACCATTCGCCTTTTCTATTTCTAGGGATTGACAATATTTACAGAGTTTCCGAGATAATTTTGAAACATTCTTTGATTTTTTTTCTTACGAAATTTAGCATGGGATGCGTCAGGTAGAGAACAAAGGGATTTCAATATGAATTATAAATATAACTCTGTCGAATGTATTTTTGTTACTGTAGAATTCTAGTAAAAATATATATTTTATTCAGAAATTGTTTTACTCTCGTTAAATATCAACGTTAAAAATATTAAAGAATAAACGTAGAAATTAGATTTTTTGGAAAAGTGGTTTATGTTGGGTGGGGGTGGGGGGGGGGCCGTCGAAATCTCAAAACACAGATACAAAACGTAGGTTTCCGCGGACGGATTCGGTGGCGAACTTGTTTGTTCGGGAGATAAAGAGTTTCATATCTGACGCAGAGGTGTTTAAGCGAATGTGCGGGCGAGAGGGTGGGACAAACACTCTGGCAGTCAATGTTCTCAACACAGACAGACTTCATTGTTTATACGGGACTTTCCGAGTATCTTTAATCAAATTTACTTTAATAAAAGTTATTCTTGTTTTAACAATATTTGAAAACAATCTTTAACAGTCAGTCGATGGAACTTTTCATGCGTAGAATATTAATGTAAATTGAGGCACAATGAAAGACTTAAAGTTTCCAAGCGTTTCCTTGACACACAAATATTGACGCCTCCATTACAGAGAAATCTAGGTTCACTCGTACACACGTCATGCAGATCACAGTAAAGAAAACGTTTGCATTACTAATGTCCCATTCGAAGATAATGTTTATAACAATTTTTTAATGATTTTTCTTGTTGGTTACCGACTATCCTCTAAGTAACAACAGCTATTTTCTATATGTTCCATGAATTAACTCTGGAAAAAACGATCTCTCCGTACGGACAAAGATCGAATTTGGAAACAAGGCATCCTCTATGAAACACTTGATGTCCTCTTACATTGAAACACGATGGTTTAGTATGTTTTAAAAGAAGTGGATTAATTTAACAAAAAGTTAAATTATTCCTTTCAGAGAGGAAGTTTTATTGTTCTGTTTGTTGGAAATGGTCGACATTGAGCATTTCGAAGTGCTTGTAGATATTACTCAAAGGAAAAACATGTCGTGTAATCTAAAGACGTTGTAAATTTTGAGTGACAAATTGCCGCCCTACATAAACTACTCAATTACTCAAAAAAACTAAACAATCCGTCTCTGATTAAGGAAAATGAACATGAACAGCTTTTGAGGAAATGAGAAAATTTGTGCTCTTTCTTAATGTTCCAGAACACACACACATATTTATTTATGTCTGCCCCTTAGTGACCACGGTGTCAGTGGCCCAGTCATCCCGGGTGCGGCAGGATAGAATTTGTAGCTTTTCATTTCTATGTCTCAGTGCTGTGGCGTACGACTCTACGACTAACAACCGCAGTCGCAATACCCGGATGCAGGATTCTATCTAGGATCCTACCTAGACGCTGTTCCTTCCTTCTATCTCAAATTCAGCGATGTTTCTAGTGACTAGACTCAAAGCAATAACTCGTCATTCCGTCGCCGAAACGAGATACACACACATTATATACGGACTCTGAGAAGACGGAGAGAAGTATTCGTAACTCAAGTATGGTATCAAAGTTGATTATTACATTTTTGAATTTGTTCACTTTATTTTGTTGGTAATCCACATTTCTATTTGTTTTATTTCTACTTACCTTACGCCGCAATTTTAAAGTGATGTTTTTTGATGTTTTTTGNAAGACGGAGAGAAGTATTCGTAACTCAAGTATGGTATCAAAGTTGATTATTACATTTTTGAATTTGTTCACTTTATTTTGTTGGTAATACACATTTCTATTTGTTTTATTTCTACTTACCTTACGCCTCAATTTTAAAGTGATGTTTTTTTATGTTTTTAGATGATAACTTGCTGTAAAAATCTTTCAAATCGAAAAATAAAAATGTGGATTTTATCCAAACGTTCTATTTTAATTTTCAAATTAATTATCTCTATGGTCGTTACATTGAAATATTTGAGTAAAGAGCTATGTTCACCAGACGAAGAACTTAAGAAATATTTTCTCGTGTAAATAGTAGGCGTTAATGAACACAAGAGGGCTCTGATAAATAATGGAGTCATTAGAGAAAGGTGAATGGTCTCTAATTAAACATTCTTTCGTGCGCTGAAAGATAATTTGTTTTTGTGAAACAGTACACACACAATTGTCCTCTGTTGAATCCTTTGCCAGTTCTACAACTGCAATCAGATGTGAAGTGAAAGATAACACGCATATCTTTTCATAGATTCAGGAGAATTGTGCTCCCCTAATAGAATTGTGCTCCCCTAATAGATTTGCGGGACGAACATATTATTTGCTTCATTATAATATTTCACATCTTCCGTCATTTTTGTACATTTCTCTGAACCTGGATCAGGAATTTCGTGATGGATTCACGGGAATTTGACAAAGCTTCGTTACACATCCACCATCCACTGGTTGAGGAGGGCGGCGACGTTTCAGGCCGATGGACGACCGGTGGGCCTCTTCTGCAAAAGACTCTGCGACCTTCGATAGAGGAAGGATGAAACTCAAAAACCTTTTATTCATGATTCACAGCATGAAAAATTGTAAAACGAGTTTTTAGTTTCACCAGGAGACCAATTTTTTAATGATTGTTGTGAATGTTGGCTGTACGCGAATCCACTGACGTTTTGGCCATTCATTCACATATTTGGCTTCAACTATGTGCCTCCTTTGTCTATATACAATGCCATTACAAGACTCCTTTTTAAAAAATGATTTCATTCAATGTGAATTTTTCCCTTAGGACGTCCCCTTAGTCCTTATGGCCACCCGTAGAGTACCAGTCCCTGCGCAAATTTTACACTCATTATCACCGTTCACTCGTCTCTCCTCATAACTGTTGGTTGTAACTCTTCAAAACTTCTTTCATTGCAAAGATTAATTGTACCCGTCCACTTTTAACATGGTTTTATGCAGAATTCATCATAGTAAGTATATTATGTAAATAATTAAAGACTTACGAACTTTTATGGACGAATAATACTTCATATATTTCAGTTCCGGGAAATCGGTCTGCAACATTTGTTTTATTTTTTTGAATCTTTAGCCTCTGCCTTAGGAATTTCCCTTGATCGGAATTGATGGAATACGTTCCTTGCTTGCTTCCGGAGAGTAAATTAGTTTATTGTCCTCCACGTGGTCATACGCAGTTTGTGCTGCTTTTTGACAATAAATTTATTATTATTATTTGAATGTTCACAATGATCCAGAGATCTGGAGATACACTAGAGCTATCTACATATATTTCTAGTCCTACCGTCCCAAACATTAAAAATAATATTACATAGTATTCTAACATCTATAGTTGTCGTGAAACCTAAAGAACGATTCATTCGTTCGGGTAAAATGTTGTCATCGCCGTAGTTAATGGCGTTTGGTCGCGTAGTCGAAGGCTCAGATTTTTCTGCATTGAGAGTAAGAGTTCTCACAGCGCCTCGCGGCTGAAGGTTGAGAAACGACTATAGCTCCCTTGTGATTCTCACTTGAAAAAGATGGCGGTTGGTTGCCATGACGACTGTTGAGTATGTTTCCAAACACATTCCGTAGTTGTGTTGTTACCAACTCCAGTTTTAACAGTTTACATTGCACTCTGATCATAATAAACACCAAGAAATGTCATTTATTTTGCGTAATCAAATTCCATGTCATATCAGACTTTTTGGGGGACGGAAAAAATGTATTAGAAAAAGAACAGCTCTCTGTTATTCCTCCTATATAACTACAAATCGAGAGAACTTAACTTTTACGTTCTAAGGTATATTATCTCACATATGATTCATACTCAGGTACGTAAAATTGAGGTTATGTCATGAAGAGCATAATATCTTTTGAGATCTCACTTTACATTCTATATCCATAACGTTTTTATTTTTTCGTCCTATCTCGCTCATTGTAATAACAACACTTTGGAACAAATCACATCACCGTTTTTCTCAATTGTGTTACGCTCAGCAACGGCGCCTGGAAGTTTGCTACAAAGCACGGCGTGCGGTTGCTATGCACGTGACGTCTATAGTTTCCCACTGGGAAAATGGCGACAGCGACTCGTCTTCGGGTTGTTCTAGGATTTGGAAATAGAAAAAGACGACATTACCATACTACGTAACAAAGTAGAAGTGCAGAGACAACTGTCGTGACGCGTCCGATCAGCTCTGTCGAGCGGTTGCCAGAACTGAGGGTGGCGCCTGACAAGGGGGCAGGGAGAGGGAAGGGGAGGGGAAGGGTNCCAGAACTGTGGGTGGCGCCTGACAAGGGGGCAGGGAGAGGGAAGGGGAGGGGAAGGGTTGAAGGCAGAGGGTCTCTGAGGTTACCGGCGAACGTACAAAGCGAGCAGGTGCTGGTCGGCGACGATTCGGCCTTTGTGGTCGGCTCAGCGGCGATGTCTACAGACCGGGTGGCTCGGAAGGGGGAGGTTATCCACCCTGGTGTGTTCCGTGTGGTACGAAACGCCAACTAGCGGGGCGAGTTAACCTCGGTCCTTCCTCGCACTCCCTACGACTCTGGGTCGAGATGAGCTGAGAACTATATCTCTCGATGCGTCACTGTGGCCTGCTAACCTCGTCGCGTTGCTCTGACCTCAATACCAAAAGCATATACGCGTGTCCCTCACGACACAACTGAAGGATGGAAGAATCGCATAAGAGGGGAATTAGAGGAGTGTCGGCAGATGCAGTGGGAGCAAGCGACAAAAGGAAGTTGATTGAACGGGTGAATAAGGATAGACGATGGTTCACTCCAAATGGAAGCGAGCTGCGGATTTTGAGGGGAAACAGAGATATGAACAAGTATCTTATACAATAGATAAGAAAATATCGAGGACAGATCTGTGTCTGTGGGACAAAGGAGAATAGAATGTGGAACACATTATGTGTAACTGTGAGAGAGAAAGATGGTTCCAGAAGACTAAGAAAAACGGGATAAACGACTTTTGGATCACGAAGAGGGAAAATATATATTTAAACGATTTTGAAGAATTTGTGACTGAAATTAAGAGTTTGCAAATATAGGATATGGTATGAAAAAGCAAGAGACAGAGGACGACGACACTGGAAACTGTAATTACATTCGGTTAATGACCAAGAGCTTGGTTATAGGGTAAAGGTGAATAGTAAAAGAAATGAAATGACCATAATTGGACCAGTCTCTCTATGGCTTCCGTCGAGTGAGGACGTTCCGCGATAAGACCTTAGCAAGTAACTAAGCCGCTGCAGAGGAAGAGGAAAGTTATTCANGGACGTTCCGCGATAAGACCTTAGCAAGTAACTAAGCCGCTGCAGAGGAAGAGGAAAGTTATTCACTGGTACTGCAAGGAGCGGCAATATTTAAGATAAGTTCACTGCCTGTTTTATTTGTACATTATTTTATTCTTCTCTAATTCTTTTCACAAACTATTCAACTTTATACAAACTATTATAATCTTTGTTACATTTTTTTGTAAGTTTACTTCACTGCTTGTGGAAAAGTCACTAAATTACTCGAAAAAATAGTCAATAAGCAAATTTTTATCAAAGAATGAAGTCCTCAACAATTTTCAGTCATGTTTCCGCCAGGGTCGCAGCACTCAAACAGCGCTTCTGACTGAAGACATAAAAAAAGCATTAGATGGTAGAAACGTAACAATTCTAACGTTATTGGACTTCAGCAAAGCCTTTGACTCGGTTGATCACAATATTTTGAGAGCTAAATGTATAAATATTGGTCTTTCTGAATATACACTTACATACATCTTTTTTATCTAAAAGGAAACAAGTTGTAAATATTGGAAGTAATATTTCCAATTCAAAATGTATTTTCCGTGGAGTTCCCCAAGGTTCTATACTTGGTCCACTATTGTTTATAATTTAAGGAAATAATATTTCTAACGTGCTTTCTTCCTGCTCGCATCACATGTACACGGTTGATCTACAGATTTATGTTTCAGGTAATATTCAGGGAATTGATGACCTCGTAAATAAGACTAACAATATTCTTAATTTTCTAGTAGATTGGACAGATTGTAATGGACTAAGTTTAAATCTCCCAAAGTCACATAGTATAATCATTGGATCCGTTCATTCCCTAAAATAGATTTACAAATGCAATCTCACTTCAATAAAAATCCGAATTGAACAAGTCCCTTGGTGCTCTCACGTAAGGAACATTGGTGTCACTTTCACTTCTGCACTTCAATGGGATAAACACGTAGCTAATGTAAGAAAATATACGCTTCTCTTCATGTCCTTAAATATATTGATAAACTTCTTCCAAAAACAATGATTATATCTTCACTCATATTCCCTCATTTTGACTACTGTGACGTTCTTTTCACGGATATGAGTATTAGTCTCGCAAACAAACTTCAGTTCATTCGCAATTCTTGTATTCGATACATTTACAACTTAAGAAAATTTGATCACATTTCGTGTTTCTACCACTCAAATAAGATTTTACCATTACACAGTAGGCGTAAATTATGTTGCTTTACCAACTGCTATGTACGAACAGTCCTTCAGGAACATACTTAAACGTTTTAATTTTTTAAGCTCTTTACCCCTTCAGGAGTCAAAACGTCTTTCTATACCCAAACATAAGCAAGGTTTTTACATAACTCTTTTGCCGTTGGAGTAGCTAGGATGTGAAATTTTCTCCCTGTTACTATCTGGAATAGTTCTTCAATAATCTCTTTTAAGAAACAGGTTCTTACCATATGTCTCTCAGAATCTCTCTAAAAGTAGCTGGCTTGTCCAGAAGCAAAGATTAAGATTGAAATTCAATAAAACTCTCGTGGTAAAATAGGTCTAATGTATTCTCTTTTTTTTTTATCATAAAAAGTATTAATTTTCTGTCGAGCAATATACATTATTTTGAATGTGATCTTAATAAATTTATCTTATTATTTCACCATAATATGATTTAAAAACTATTAAATATGTATTAAACAATATAATTTATTTGGTTAGTCCCAAAATTAAACTGAAATTCAATATAAATAAAAAA
>NNCF01127482.1:19168-32326 GCA_002313205.1 Laupala kohalensis | reverse complement strand
TTTGCATTTTAAAAATCCTGCCTTATATTCTGTTAGGGAAATGTTTTCGCTAACACCAGGAATGGTTTTAGAAGAGGAAATGTTCCTGGAAGAGTTAATGGTCGATTCTTCTTTCTGTGCACGCGCCGTGATATAGGACAGTACGAACGTTCATTTATATTTGGTTCTTCGAATGTGAAATATGTATGGAATGACAGGCATTTGGCATTGCTTTACCTTAATACAAACCTTAGCTTATTTTATTAGAAATTATTGCACAGCCATTGTATTTATAAACGAAACCGGGAACTTTTGCAACTTATCGGAAAATATAGACAACGTTCTCAAGACAAGAGTTGATGAAAGAGCTTCGTGTGGATGACAGCAACGTAACTTGGATGGAGAGCGACTTCTTGCATCTCGACAAGACAAGGTCAGCGAGTTCAAAGTGTAATTAATGACTCAACTCCTTCACTTTCTTCCCTCAAAGTAAGAGTATTTGATCGTGACCCATGGCCTACTCGACCGGGTCACGCTCCAGTTACATCTTATGTTAGTCTCCAATCCGATGAGTGCACTCGAAGCGACTGCTGATGTGGGGTAAAGCGAGTGAAAGCAGAAGTCAATGTGTGGAAGCGCAGTAGAACCTCTCTTATCCGGCCTCGCATCAACCGGCCATTTCCTTTTTCTTCTCTTCTTCAGCGTATAATAGCTGCTGACGGGTAATGACAGGTGTCTTTTCTCCTGGAAAGGAAAACGGGGTCAAGTGGATGTGATGGCTATTGGTTGGGGATGGGTGGGGGTGGGGGGTGCCAGGGGCCGACGTTCGCCTGTTTGGCTGTCCTCTTCCTTTAGAGTTTTTTTTTTTTACGAATGAGTATGTACGTGTGAGTCTATATTGTCCGAGTTCCCTTATGTACTTTTTTAAGTGCAATTGAAAGAGTTACAAAATGTCAGTCGTCTCATTTGCTTTATGATGATGAAATTGTTTAGAGGATCTTCTTGGAGGAAAAAATAGATGTTTAACAGGAAACCCCGGGTTAATCCGCCCAACGGGATATTGGCCAACCAGAGGCCGGTTGAGAGGGGTTCGGCTCTAAATTAATCCTCTCATGGTTTGTCGAAGAGAAATCACGACGTGGCGCATTGTGATACGGGAGCATTTCTTTTCGTCACAATATGTGTGATTATATCATCGGAATGAAAAGTTTGGCAACACACATTTGTTGGAAGGACATAGTACAGAAAAACCGTCTTTCACTTCGGTTCTCTCTTCTTACATAATGTAAAACAGTTTTTTAACCCATTCCAAAACTCTAAAAAAAACAGAGTAATTAAATAAAAACTTGTACAGTATTATTAAGGGAAGGAAACGATACACATCAAAGTAATTAATTATCTTTTCGTTTTTTAATGATGAATTAAAATTATATTGTTTTCTAAACTTTTATTGTATTCTTTTAGGGGTAACTATTTTTCTGCTTACATTATGACCCTCGAAATGAATTTTATAAATGTGATATTTTAACGAGAATCATTATGTGACTGATTTATCTGTTCAGTATTACGCTCCGGTAACACAACACAAATATAACTAAATTGCTAATAGAGATAATTGACTTGGGGCAAATGAGATGCCTAATTACGATAGGACGCTTCCCTGCCGGTCGGTCGAAGTGGATGGTCAATTGATGATTCTAGAAAACAGAGGATTCCAATACGAAAATGTCAAACCACAAATTCACCCCGATACACTTTTTTTAAGGGTATAATGCTCTGGAACTAATACGATGAAAGTTCTCTTCTCGAATGTGTTCATGATCACAACTTTATTTACATATGGAAATATTTAAGAAAATATTTGTTTTATTTTGTTATCTAGTCAAGTCGAATACGTGGCCTTCGCAAGCGGCAGACTGGAGCAGTTATAGCATGCAATAATATATTTAAAGTAATAATAATAAAGTTATTGTCCAAAAAAAGCCGTTACAAACTGCCATGTATGACCACGTGGAAGGCAATAAACTAATTTACTCTCCGGGAGCAAGCGAGGGACGTATCCCGACAATTCTGATCAAGGGCCCTAAGGCAAATTTAACATTTCGGCACACTCCTGAGATAGGAATAAAAGTTAGTTATGTGTCATAATATCAGCAATATACAACAAATTTGTATTTAATAAAACAAAAAAAACTACTCCAGAAGTAAAAATATTATTATAAACTATAGACTATCCGCAATATATTGTTTATAAATAGTAACAATTCAAATTAAAACTTTATTATTTCATTCGCTAAGAGCCTTGAGAAACTGTACTATGCACATATTCAATAGTAGCCAGAAGTAACATGCATGTATTCAATAATAGACAAAATTTTAACGCTCAAAATAACTTAGCCCTAAAATGCACATAGTGAGTAATATTGTAGTAATAATAAGTATACGTAATTTAACGTGTATGCTGTTTTCCCGTCACCTCGGGGTCTTATGTACCATGAAAGATGAACACCTATTTGTCTGGGGTGATTTTATTACGTTACTTCACAGGTTCTACAGTTCCACGACGAAATTCCCTTTCAAAAGAAATATGTTATGCGACCAGGAAAAAGGACAAGTTTTATTCTTATGAAATGTAATAGAGTGTCAACCACTCTTTGCCAAAAAGGACCGCATCATTCGGGAATCGTTCTATATAATTCCCTGCCCAAGAGTATAAAAGATATTATGAAATTGAATATCTTCAAATCAGCGGTTAAAAACTACCTCCTGCACCAGTGCTTCTACACTGTAAAAGAATTTATTAATTTTAATACAAGTTAAATTCGTCTTGTACTTTATCACGCCATTGCTGTATTACTTTTTTAAATAACTTATAACAATTTCAAAAACTATTTTCTCGCATGGTTGTGTTGCCGAATGGCTCAGATTAATTTAGTTTTATGTGTACTCAACTTTGGCACGGTTGTGTACATTAATTCTGTAGCCCCATCCTGGCCCGGGTTTTTCTCCGGTTTTCCTTCGGGTAGAGGCGTATTTCTTATACAGGTTCTCTAGACTTCGTCTAGGGGCGTGTTTATTGTAACAATAAATCGTGAATTTAGTGTTTTTTCAACTCTTATGATTTTTAAACACTATACTCAGAATAATCTATAGTTCGATAATAACTTGTACATGTAAATTTACAAACATATTTGCGTTAAATTACAAACATATTGACATTATATATGTATTATAACTCGCAGCTAACTTTTTATCTTATCTAGGAACTTATGCAAAAAAAATTTGAATCCGCCTTTGCCTTAGGGCCCTTGATCGGAGTTGATGGGATGGTCCCTCGCTTGCTTCCGGAGAGTAAATTGGTTTTTTTCCCTCCACGTGGTCATACATGGCAGTTTGTACTGTTTTTTGACAATAAATTTATTATTATTATTCTTAATTATTAATAAAATAACGTGAAAAGTAAAGTGAAATTGACTGCTTGTATAAGTAGAACACGCGTAGCAAATAACGAAACACTCGCCAAAAACTTTTTCCTCAATATACTCAGTGTGTGTGTGTCACTGACGAAAAAGCTTTCTAATACCAATAATACAATGAGCAACATAGAAACGCCTTTCAATTTATCATTCTTTGATAATGTTGCTAAAGCTCCACAATCACCAAGTATGTTTTTCTAATTTCCTGTTTCACAGGATAACATTTCATTCTTTGTGTATTTGTGTACTTCATCCACAGCCTCTTAATTAACTGACATTTGTTAATTCTCTCTGGTCATATACCAATTAACTACTCTTGCAATAAACAAATACTTCGTCTTATTATAAATGGAATTCAATCGTTTTATTTTACGATTTGTCAATTTAATTGACGTTTAATCATAAACGTCAACGCTTATTTATTTTCTTTCTTTATTTTTATGAGGTATTATAGTAGTTTTAAACTAATGCCTTCTGATTTCGAGATTGTAAAATTCCTTCATAACTTTATGGCTTGTCGGAATAGGAGTAAACAACGTTCGTTTGTCTTGCGTCTTGATGTAAACTCAGAATGTCTTTCGCGTGTTTACATGTTAATGACGTGGAGCGATAATGTTCTGAGTATAGCATGGTAATATGTAGCAGTATTCTGAGTATACATTCTGAGCGTAGGATGCTGCTACCACCACCGCCACCACCCCCTCCCCACTGTTTAGGGATCTGTAGTTATCGCGGTGTTCTGAGGTTGCGTCGGGAATTTGAACGGGAGTATTTACACAAGCGGTTTCCACGGTATTTGAAGTGGGGAATTCTGCGGCGATTCTGTCGGCGAGTTCCCCTTGTTCTGACAACTCCCTTGCACATCCCCCCGCCAAGATAGTTAGAATTTGAACTGGTAAGGCTCTCTGCCATATTTCTGGCAATTTGTTGTAATTTTTGTCTCAGTGAAATGAAAGCATGTTTTATTGGTATTGCCAAACCTCTAATTCATTTGAACATCTCGGACTCTGGATTTCTACAGAAATAAGGCAGAAAACGTTTCTGTCGATGCTGATATGTTTACTGAAATGATTTCTAGAAGTTTTATGGAATATTTTATTTAATAATCTAACTAATAACTTCGCGACATTTATCATCTTTATTTCATTTCAAAGAGTCGTGAAGTGAATCTTTTTATGGAAAGCAAAGGGTCCGTCGGCAGAACCAAAAGCGAAGACTATCACGAAACAATAAATAATTTTTTTTATTGCTCGAATCGAGAGGCTCGACATCTCGGAATAAAAAAAAAAAAATGAAATTCAGAGAATAAATTGTAATAATTATCTATTTCAAGAATATAACATTTGATTCATTAACTTCTAGTCCAATCCCCCATCCTGGTCCGTGTTTTTCTCCAGTTTTCCTTAGGGTAGTGGCGAATTTTCTATTAGCGGGAATGTCACTAATTTTTTATTATTATTAATTTTGAATTTTTAGTGCACAAAATATCTACAATCCATTTTGGAATAATAAATGGACAACAGTACATATTTATTGAATAATTTGTTTGAGAGTAACTTAGTTTATTACCCCCCGCACATGGGTACACGCAGTTTGCAAATGCTGATAAAGACGATAAAGATTGTTTGTGTATTCACTCGAGTTACTTGTCAACAGCCACGAAAACAAAGGTCAATCGATCGGTGAGTTGCTTTCGCGAGAACTACGCGGATGACGAAGGAGAGAGAAGTCTTCCGCCATCTTGAATGTTCGAGGCAGGTCACTTCGGCCTCAAAAGTGAGGTTAAGACCCTTCGCTTTGCAGACGCTACGACTCTCCAGACACCGAAAGTTGATCGATGACAAGATCGATGACAACCGCAAAGATAATCGACTTAAAGAAACAAAACGTACATTTTATGATTTCGACTCATTTGAAACCATTTAAATGAAATAATTTGCAATAGTGGTTCATGGTTACATACTTTTCCGTCTTGTGAAGAAAACACCTATTTAAAAAAAGAACTTTTCAATCACGAATGTGATGCAAGTTTACAGAGAAAGTTCGATAATATTCTTACATCTCTTTTATCCACTTCAAACACTTGAGACAAGAAGATACTCTTAACTTTCTTTCCTTCGAGGTGAAGAGATGTTTGTTTGAGTAACTGAAATCGTTGCATTTTACTTTATGCTCTTCTTCTGCATTTCAAGCGAGTCGAGCAAAAGTTCCTGAATATGGTTTGTACCCTATTATTAAGTAATAGATACAAATTAAATCATGTTTCTGTTCGTTAATATCTTTATAACAATTTATATTTCTGTGTGCTTTGACTGACTTGGATTAAGGGCTGCTCCCACCATAAACTGAGTTGAATAAACTCCGTATTGTGTTCCCCCCCCCAAAAAAAAGGATAACCTTTCATTTGCGAGATACTGCAAGATTTCAAAGAAAAACCACTTTACAAAAGTTCAGACCGTTTCAAATAATGACTCAGAGATTGATTTACCTAATAGTACAGAATTTCGTTACAGAATAATATCTCGAACACCTCCCAGAAAAAAACTGATTTTATGTACTAGTTTATTTCCAAGCTAGTAACATCCATTCGTACCATCCTAATGAGGGTGGGATGAATTGCGCAGAAATGCAGAAAGAATTCTCGTTAGAGATGAAACTATGAAGAGAAAACTTCACGAGAGGCCAATGACCCGTATCTGAGGTCATTGCTGATGTTTGAGTCTAGTTTCAACTTTCTCCCACCCCCTTCGTGGCCAGGAAGCGAACATTCGTGTCCGGACCACCTGTTACTCCCCACAATGAACATGGCCGCCATCAGCAACTGATTACCTCAAAGGAACTCTGTGTACACGGTTTAATGTCGCATCTGATACCTCTGCGGGTTTCGGCTTTCCCTAAGTGGCAATGCCATTTATTAATATTATTATTATTATTATTATTATGGAAACTTCACTCTACCTTTTATTTACGATTAACTTAGGAGTAATACATTGATTAAAAAATATTCGTTTTTTTAAATTATTAAATTCGCTATTACCGCTGTTTATACGTCAATATAAAAGAAAAAAATTTGCTTCTATGTCTGTGTGGGTGTGTGTGTNGGTATTCCCCCCCCCCCCACTTCCGGAAAAACGACTTTGAATGAATCCGTGTGTCGATTAATCTGAACCTGCGCAAGAAAAAACAATTGTCGCTCCTACTGAAGAAGATTCTCCAGCTGAAGAATTGGAGTAAGAAAGTGGCCATTAACTGCATGTTGAAATTCGGAAATTATCCTTTGCCTCTCCTACGGTGCAAAGAAAAGAAGACTGTCGCGTTGCATAATTGCACCGTTGCAAAGTTTTAACTGCATTTCTATTCGTTACATTTCCACATCATATTAAAATCAGGTGAAAATTTAATTTTTGAGATCTGAGAATTTTTTTTTTCATTTTGGAAATATTTTACACGGAGTGGCCGTAATGTTCTTTGTTTATGTTTTTTTATTGTTCTTGCTTCGTTCGTAAAATATAGCCTCTTGATTTCCTATACTCTATGACCACGTTGCTGTTATTGGGTGATGCAAAGTGTAAGCAGACAGAGGAGGATCTCGCTGAGTGATCGCAACGGAGATATTGCCAACCTGAGTCAAAGTCCGAAGCTCAAACAATATCTTCCCCACGCAATTTCCACCGCATTCGTAGGGTCTCCGGGGAATCCCCTAAGTCACCTGATGCGCCGTCAACCTGAGAAACTCATTACTATCCCCCACACGACGTCCTCGGCTCTGGAATCCGTGGAACTTGGTCGGTGTCCCACGACGGCTATTCGCTCATTCCATTCTAACAAGTTGCAGGGCGACTAAAGGAAAATTGGCTTACACCATCGAACATTAGACAGAAGGTTAAACAAGTAGTTAAAACGCAGATTAAAAAATAGTCCGTTTGACATTTTATCGTCATAGACTTAGATATGATGTTTGGTATTACCCTCTCTCTCCAACAACCGCATAGAGGAGAGAAGGTACTGTGTGCAACAGTCAGCAGTCAGAGAGGGGAGTGAAGTTCCCCCCCACCCCCCACCCAAGGCTATGTGCGGAAGAGAAGGATATCCCAAATTCGTTTGTCCCTTCAGGCAACTGCTATAAAAGACCGTTTGGTCTGTTTATATGTAAGTCTATGGTAATCACGACCAAGAATCATAGCATCCCATACGGCATGTTACGCTATCTCGATTCATTTCTAAATATCAAGTTAACGGAGCAAATTGCTCGAATGGCAGTGATGTACATTTAAACCCGATTCGATTCATGATATTTAAATAAATCTTAAGTCACAAAATATGCCCAATGGAAAATCTAGACACACAATCATGTCGGCGGAAGGAAATGAAGGAAATGAAAGATCCTTTGCGTGATAAGCGCTCAATTCTGGGTGTACAGACAAGTTCAATCTTACCTGCACAAGAACAAAATGATTGGAAAAAATGCAAAGTGATGATGGGTGAGGGAGTGAGATGAAAGTTAATTGTTAACGAGGTTAAAATGATTTAATGACATGCTATGATATGATGAGGAATAATAATACAATACTGATTACCTAGAGATGACATGATGATATCGAGAGAAATATTCTGGAAACCAGTTGGTTGAAGCTGTTGTAGAGTTGATCCGGACGGTTGATGTGTTGACAAATAAAATTGATGAGTAGTAAATCTCTGGTTGCACGTATCTTCTGAGATCTTGCGAGAAAATGTCGGCTTAGCGACGAGAATAAAAGTAGCGATGCGATGTGTTCGAACGTAATAATCCCTATTGAAGGGTTCAACAAGAGAAAATATATGTCGGTTTGGCGCCGACAGTAAAGAGTTCGAACTACGATAAGAGAGGCGAGATCAGAAGTTCTCTTGCGTGATACAGCATTAACACTCCAATGTCGTCGGCGAAGGAACTTGTAATTAACTCAGTAAATGATATGATATGAATAATTCTTCTATTTTTTTTAAGTATACGGCAAAATATTTGAATCAACCTATGGCTTGAAAGGAAAATTTCCTTATCAATCAAGATAAATCACTTCAATTGACCAACGAGATTGTTCTCCAGAGATGATTCACTTAGTCAATGATTCAATACATTACCTTAAAAGATTCGACTCACTTGTTTAATTAGAAAATGTGTGAACAGCCATGAATGGTCCAAAGCTTTCTCTCAACGGAGACCATTGTTGCGCGGAGCAACTCGTCATCTTCAGAAGAAATAATGGGAAAGTGGAGAGCGATTCATTTCAAAGGAAAGTGAATGGTTGGTCGGATCTCGTACTCTATAACACAAGATCACGCGTTTTCTTTACAATTTGCGCGGGAAGGGTTTTTGAAGACAAACAATTCAAATTTAAAATATTAAATAATTTTCAGGAGTAAAGATAGTTAAGTTAGTACGCTTTATTTTTACTAGGCTCGAATAATGCGAAATATGTATGGAGGACGTGGTAGCATTTGGCATTGCATTATATTATATTAATAAAAATCCAAAGTTATTTTATTCCATTTTAGTACATGGTTCAAATAAAAGCTTGTTTTTTACAAAGATTTTTTCTGTCACATGAGTTTTCTAATATTTAAGAACAAATGAAACGATCGTCTTCTTTGAATATCACGGCGAGTTTCCTGCAAGGAATTCCAATTGTTGACCACAGGCGCCACCAATGCTAATGTACCGAACACGCCAATGCTCCATTTTTGATCCACAGTATTTGCAGTCTCTCACATTTGGTTGTGTCCTGTCAACAGACCTTCAATTACTATTATTATCTGCTACAGATCCCTGGCAATTATCTCTCTGTCTCTGATCATTCGATACCTTTTTTCTATTTCTAGCATTTGGGCCAAAACACTCCGCGTCATTCTCCCCTTCGACACTTTCCTTCTCAATTTGAGTTCGTCTTGAGAATATGTTTTATATCGTCAGGTCTCTAAAAAATTGATCGCTTTTCAAAAATTATATTGTTTACTCCATTCTCTCTAATAAAAAAATAATTTAATGGTTGTTTTTTTTAATTGACTGTACTTCCGCACACAATGTGCAGTCAAGAACGTCGATCGATAGATAATCTTAATAGGTCTGTTTCTATGTATAATAATGGCACGCATTATCTGTGCTAAACAACTTTATCTTAAAACACATCATAATTTGCCTGTAATTTGAAGTTATCTTGAGGTTCCGAGCTAGACTCGTTTTGTGACATAGCGCTGCTGATTTGCTACATGAGAAGGACTGAAAAAAAAAATTAAATAAAAAATAAAAATCAATTTGAGTTACACACACGAAAAAGGTTGTTTTTGATGAAGAGAAAATTGTATTCATAAGTTCAATTCGTCATCCATTTGTTATCGTTAGATATTGATACACCTCTGCTTAAAACCTATTTCATTTTGTGAAAGGAAAAAACATGGCTTACACTTTTTATACATATAAAACCCCTTTTCTGTAATATATTGGAATAAATATTATTTATTTCTGCAATAACTCACTGGTCACCTACTAGACCCATAATTTGAAAAACTCTTAAAAAGAGAATTTTGAGACTAAAATGTTGATCACTTGAATCTTTTAGTTCTTCATTAAATAAATAAAAAACGTCTTCTTTCCTTTTTTCACCGAATCCTTATTCATAGTAATATATCGTAACAACTAAAATTTTTAATTATTCGAAATAAATAATAACGATGCCACTTCCAAATGGTCTCATCTTCTCTCTATTGGAAACCAGCGAGATGGCTAATTTTTACTGTAGCTTCCAATTAGCATGGGACCACTACGCAATCAATGCAACGATTTTTAACTGGCGCAAATACATTAGACAAACTCGAAGAAATACGATTCTTCACCAAAAAGAGATTCATTTTTCTTTTACGTTCGCCGGTAAGTTACTCATAAAACATGTCTCACGTAAAAAACTGTCTTCTGCGCCATCTACTGGAGACTCTGCGAAGTACACGAAATTCACGATTATTCAAAATTTATTATAATTATTTCCACGCAAGGCACATACTGGCGGTTTTTCGCAATCAAATCCTTACATCTATGCACGCGCATTCGTAATTTTCAAATTACGAAAAATCGTCCTTTACGGAAAGTATTAGGGTCAAATATTATTTTACGAAGTCTAACTTTTTGCCATACGAAACGTCTCATCGACAATTCAGAAATGAACGTTTTGAGGATGAAAGTGTAGAAAAGCAAGTGTTTGTANAAAAACCAAAAAAAAAAAAAAAAAAAAACGGACCACGGTTGGTAGATATTAAAAAAATATGTTTCTAACACAAATGACCCGCGCTTAAACTTCATCACATCCAGCTGCTCTGGGACTGTACTTTGGGACGTCAGATCCAATGAATACGGAAGTAATTGATGGAACCTGACTGAACTGATTGGCTCTCATTACCCCATGTTGGGAGCGCGTCACCTTACTTATTTCCACCATGGTATGACGCGTGTCACTGATTACATTTGGAGTAGGGAGGTATAGTATGGAAATGAGGAGATAAAACTCATTGTCATTAGGGGCGCATGCGATAAATGCCATTGCGGACCTCGGCTTTGCGCGCGTGCATTTCAACATATTTCAAGTTCTGTTCCACGCATGAAACTCTGAACAATATCTACGCAGCAACATTCGATCCCGACGCCATTAGGGCTAGGGTATCTTTCATTTTCCTACCTCGCCCCAGGGGACATACATCTAGGAAGTACGTGTTTGGCGAACACGGGGTCCCGAGCTGAGTCTGGCATTACTTCCACTTACTTGTGCGAGGCTCCTTCCTTTCTCTTTCCTGACCTCCCTTGGTCACCTCTTGTTCGTTTCGATCCCGACGCCATTAGGGCTAGGGTATCTTTCATTTTCCTCATTCTTCTCAATTTTATCCCCCTTATTCTTTGCCCCCCCCTCATGTTATGTGCCCCCTTCATTGTAGCCCCTCCTCCATTTGATGTATGTTGTGAGATATGTTTTGGTGTGTTGTAGATCAGGAGGGTTTCTAGTGGGTATATGGTTGAGTCCCACACGCGGGGAGAGTCATGTTGGCTCTCCCTAGTGCGTAACTGCGTTTTCCCTACCTGTACAAATACTTTACGGCTCGAATGACCTTTGATGTCGACATGAGCCGTAAAGCCCCACAAAAAAAACAAAAACAAAAAAAAAACACACACACACACACAGCAACATAAAACATGTAGCAATAACAATAAGACGTGGTGCGTAGGAGTCACAAAACATGATAAAGAGGTAGTAAGTGTTAAGTGTTGGACGCTTCCTGGAGATGTGTCTCCTACGAAAAAGAAAATAACAAATACAGTAACTAGTTTAAGTGCTCGTAATATTTGAACATAATGTTTCTTTCTGAGGCAGTTCCAAAACTACTTTCGACTAATTGGGAAAATAAGCTACCGCACCCCGAATATGAGGAAGTTATAAAACTCCTTAGTTAAAGAATATGAGGAAGAATTCTCNACGGTATAATTGAAGAAAAATAATTTTATTCTTCTTACAGAACGGAACAGAATTTCTTTTTATTTTATTTCCTTTGGTCAGAATGTTCTAAAAACCACGGAATCTGTGAGATGCTGATAGAATTATGGACAGATAAGAATCTCCACTAAACCTTCCAAAAGAATTCTCAACTGCCCGAAGTCATTTGAGACTAATTTTGTTGAAAATTTCGCATGAAAAATATAAAAACCGAGGCTTCCACAAAGCGTCTCTCATAAAATAAGGAAGCACTCATTTCATGGCAGAGACATCTCACGAACTTTCAAAACTAATCGTGTGATGAGACAAAATCCGGTTGACGTCGCTACTTCACTGTCCACAGCATTCCCTTCACGAACGATCCCAAAGAGGTATTTCAATGTTCTATCGAATTGTCTCTTTGAGTTTCGGCTGTGGTAGAGGGTATTACGATACCTTGGCTTTACATCCATTGGAACAAGTGATCTATTTACTAACGACCGATCGGGAATCGAAGTCNGTTGACGTCGCTACTTCACTGTCCACAGCATTCCCTTCACGAACGATCCCAAAGAGGTATTTCAATGTTCTATCGAATTGTCTCTTTGAGTTTCGGCTGTGGTAGAGGGTATTACGATACCTTGGCTTTACATCCACGCATTCACCATTGGAACAAGTGACCGATCGGGAATCGAACTGGGGGTTTCTGACTGCAAATTGTTTGAGCTGGTCCCGAGAAAATAAAATGCAGAAATATGCAGAGACTACAGACAGCTAATTACAGCGACTTGAAATGACGAACCCACTTTGTAACCCAGAAAATTTACCTGGCGAGGAAATTTCTCGAGCAGACTTGATGCAATTCGGGGCTGAGGTATCTGGAAGCGCAGAAAACTCCATTTAATATTCTACTTCATCATACATTCCACATTTCATCTGCTCTTTATGTAACCATAGGTCGATTCAAAAGCTTTTGGCGCTCCTAGGCAGAAGTAAATATAGTGACCCTACCTCCTGCACCAGTGCTTCTACACTGTAAAATAATTTATTGATTTTAATAAAAGTTAAATCCGTCTTGTACTTTATCACGCCATTGCTGTAGCACTTTTTAAATAACTTATAACAATTTCAGAAACTATTTTCTTGCATGATTGTGCTGTCTTATGGCTCATATTAATTTAGTTTTATGTGTACTCAACTTTGGCACGGTTGTGTAC
>NNCF01127482.1:0-19151 GCA_002313205.1 Laupala kohalensis | reverse complement strand
GTCCCTTGCTTGCTTCTGGAGAGTAAATTAGTTTATTGTCCTCCACGTGGTCATACATGGCAGTTTGTACTGTTTTTTGACAATAAATTTATTATTATAAATTTATTATTATATACATATATATTTTAAATATTTATATATTATTTATATAAATAAAGAAATAATTATATATTTCTGTTTATTTATTATTCTTATTTATTATTATAATTTTACAAAATATTATAAATATATTTACATAAAATTAAAACCTTTTTAATAATATGATGCAGATAAAGTTATTTTTCGAAATGATATATTATTTTCTTTACTTCTTTCGTGTCGAAGCAGAAGGAGAAATGTGAGTCATTGCTCGGTTTGACATCAAACGGACTGAAGTACTCTTATCTCACATCTTCTTTAAGAGAATGAAGAGGAATGACAAAAAATTCTTTTGAGACTCAATATTCAATTTCCTTTTTCACTCCATTCCAAATGAGTGAGGTTATGTACTCTTTTGTTCCCTATGATTTTTTAATACAAAACGAATATTCTCCTTTTGATGACTCACAGATGAATTGTCAAGACCTCACGTGTAGTTTTGTTGCGCTACATGAACTACTTGTCATCACGAACTGAAATATTTTCAAGAGTTCAATTAGGGGACGGTAGTATATTCGGTTTACTTGAATTTGAAATAAAATAAAAGTTATTGTCAGAATCAAAAAAATATTTACTTTTACCGCGTCGGTTCTCGAAGACGAGTTTTGTCATCTTTAGTGACCTACAATAAAGATACAGGAATGTGACTACAGGTTAAATGATCTAAATAATAATAATAATAATAAATATCTGTAAAAAATCTCTGGAATGTTCAAGAAGTGATCATAGTGCCTATCATTTTATCTACCCTAGGACGAGTACCCCAATCCCTGGTCGATTCCATTAAAAAACTCAAAATCAACACCAATATAATTAGTAGATTGCAACACAGCAGCGTCCTTCTGTCCTCCTGTCCTCAGTCCACATTACCAGAAAGTTCTTCGATCTGAAATAGATTCTTCCTCCCAGCAGAACTTGATTTAATAATCCACTGCTGAGAGAAAAACCAACTCAAGTTGAGAGAACTAAATGAAGTAAATAATAATAATAATAATAAATATTTTAAGAAGTACATAACAGGGATATGGGAAATGAATTATGGATTGAAATGATGAAGACTGCAAGATAGTAACAACTCCTCGGAACATGGACTTTGTATCGAGAATAATGTCGCGTAATGACGAAAGATATAAAAAAAAATAACATAAAAATAATAAAAGGTGTTAGCGTGTTCGTCCTTCACCAAGTCATTCCGGGTTCAATTTCCGGAGGGGCCAGAAGCATTCGTAGTTCTTCATTGCCGTGGCTCTGTTCATGTAGCTGGGGTGAATGAAAAGTTGTCCCTCTGCAGCTAACAAACGCAGTTGTAATTCTCGGATACAGCTTCAATCTAGATTCAATCTAGACGCTGATCCTCCGATCTCAAATTCACGAAACAATGTCTAGTGAATGAAACTGAGCCTCCCTCACACTCGTCATTCGATACGAAAATACAAATAGAGAGAAAACGAATCTTTTACAAACACATTATAATTTCAATTTATCCTTTTCAATAAATCAGTCATTTATTTGTAAAAAAAATGTATCATCACGCGAATGAAACGTTCATATGTTTAAATAAGGGAACAAATGTAAATTGTTGTAAAGACGCATAAAAACATTATTGGCGTTCCAATATTCTCCAATCCAATCTCATTCCACCTCCTTATTCATCTGTACAAACTATTTGTTATAGCTCTGAACCAATAGTCAAAGTAAAGGATTCAGCATTTCGCTGTATTTCCCTGGTCACTTCCACACCATTGCTTCCTGCACTATCACATAGTAGCTTCCCATCGATTGAGGAGTGTCAGGAAATGATAAGGTGACTTGGGGATCTCCAGCAAACTTTCATTAGAGAATATACACGATCTTGAGGAACACTGTATCGATACTAACCTTCTTATTGATACAATAGTTGCAATATGACGCTTGATTGTCTCATCTCTCCTAAATCTTGTCACCGTAGCAGCAGGAAAAATCAATTTTTTTACGAATAAAGCCGTTAGTGTTGTAAATAATAAATAAGCGTTATTGTCAAAAAGCAGTTGCAAACTGCGTATGACCACGTTGCAACTATTTTACTCTCTGAAAGCAAGCAAGAGACCATCCCGAACGAGGTCCCAAGGGAAGTGGTACATTTAATATTAAAAAAAGAAATTATTTAAATAATACGTATTGTCATCTATTTCTTATTCCTAAATGAATTGTATATATTTCTTCAGGAAAATTTCTCAGATTAATAAAACGAAACTATTAATGATATTCCTGCCCGTTCGTTCAATTATGTTGTACCGACGTTTTCGATAATTAATTAATGTTTTTTAAACCAAACAGATGGATGGGGAGAATTGTTTGCTATGTTGCATTTATAGTTTAAATCGTCCTATTTTAAATAATCCACGAGTTTATTATTGCAGACATTAAAGAAAATTGGTATCCGTAGGAAATGTCCTTCAGTTTTTGCCTGCTTCCATTCATACTGACACGTCAATACGAATATTTTGTAATAATGACACATCTAATATTAATATGAAACTAATAATAATTACTAATAATAATGACACATGAAAAACAATAATGCTATTCATTTGTTCCTCGCCTCTCGACTGTTTCTGGTTCCTTTGTTGTTCCGAGCAAAAGCAAGATGGCGGCTCCGTCGTGTCGCTCCACGAATGAAGGTGAATTAGCTCTCTCCCTCGAATCGACCTCCGTCCATTAGCAGCACAATCTCCAACAGCATCAGGCGCCAGACATGTAACGAATGGAACCGCTATGACTTCGTGAGTGAGAATGTGTCAACACAGTGGATTCATCACGCTATTCCATTCCCATGGAGGTATGTACATGAAATAGAGGAGACACGCGTAAACAATCAATTTCTCCTGGCACTATCTAATCGAATTGATGAAACACTCTGAAAATCGATTTCCTTTTAGCTGCTTTGGAATGCTTTTATTAACCCACTTTCTTCCCTTTCTTAATTGCATACGTACCATTCATTCTATTACAAAAATGTAATTATTATTGAGAATAAATAAACATTTTGTCTGCATGAAAACTTAATATATGTTTTATGAGAAATCTTTGAATTTTGTACCAAGAAACAATTTGTTTCAAAATTTCTTATTTTTCTCCTTCGCTTTTAAAACTCATATTTAGTACCAAAAAGTTGGTGACAGTCAGATCTAGCTTTATTAAGAATCAAAACTACACAAAGATATTTGTGGAAGAGAAATCGCTCGTAGATATTAACTGGAGTCAAAATCTGACACAACTCGCAAGACTTGAACATAACAAAGATAAACCTATATAATGAATCTCTTGCTGTAGAAAATAGATCCTTAGTCATTGTCCGAAAAACACCAACAAAAAGCTTCCAATATTCCATATGATAGTGAGTCTACCACAAATGAGGAGCGGAATTTGGTACAATAATAATTTTATTATTTTTCGCGGGATCACATAGAACCTATGATTTATTAACCTAAAAAAGAAATTTTGTCTTGAGATTCTGAGTGAATTGTATTCCAAAATACGGTCTTAAGTGCCTGCACACTGACTATTTGTTTGATTATTCTCTTGAGAGCTTTTCCAAAGATTTCTCAGAGGCAGGTTATGACGTGTTGAATGTATTTACATACTTCACTCTTCAAGTAGGATCATAACTGAAGGTAGCGAAAGATTTGAATATTTAGATGAACGAAGAACGACGGTTCACCAAAACGAAGGATTAGGGTGAACGATTCACTGAAAGAACTCGTTCTTTTGGAATCGTTGGTCTCTACAGTCTGGGCGAGTGTTAGACTCGAAATGTCTCGTATGGTGAGCAACTTCAAGAGCAGTCTTAGTGAGAGTTCTCAATAATTATATTACGATTTTAATTATAAATAATAAATTTTTTACATAAATTTATTTATTGTCAAAAAACAGTACAAACTGCGTATGACCACGTGGAGGACAATAAACTAATTTACTCTCCGGAAGCAAACAATAATAATTCCTATATATTGTTTACCGGAAATTTACTCTACGAAACGTCCTTCAACAATTCATAATTAAATATCTAATTTTATAAGCATAAATGATTAACCTACCAGGTGGGTGACATGATCAGAATTCAGGAAATAGGATTGGATGGTGTAGAATTTGATATTGCAGAATGGAGTGACAGACCGCATCAATTAATGTAAGCTTTTAAAAAATGGAAAAGAAAACTGCAATGTTGTCAAATATGTCAATTTATTCAATGAAATATAAATTACTGTTCTTTCGTGTCTTCATTATTTGCAATTGTACACCTTATTAAGTCCGTAGTTCAGTTTGTTGGCTCATTTTAATCGTATCGAATGTGGTCACAAGTACTCATTTGATGAATGGGATAGGAAATGAACCAATCCAATTCATTTCAAATATCTTTTCTCTCTTATTATTTTTTGTTCGCACCTCCAGTTTTTACGTAACACAGAGGGTCGTTATTGAATGTTTTGAACTGCATTTTGACTTGGGACACACACTGAGGATCTGTGTGTGTTCCCGGCAAATCTGTTAATGATCTGATACACCTCTTGGTTTTAATTGTGAGTGCATGTGTCTTCATTTGTATTATATCGTTGTATGTATTTGTGTTATATATTTTATATTGTGTATATGTTTATATTGTAGTCTTCAGAAGAGTTTTTTTCCCATTTCAGGAGTCGAAACGACGGAAAAATTTTAAGATAAATTTGACTGGTACATTCGTGAGGAAGTTTGATTTGGAAGTTTTATATCAACCAGTGATTCCTGTTCTTTTTATAATTCAGTTCGAATTGAATTTTGTTTGTTCGTGAGAGCAGGATCCAAAGCAGCGTTTGCTAAACGCGTGAGAGAACTGTGAGCAAACACCCTCAAACTACGTTTTAAATGTTCCAGGTCAATTACGATGCTTGAGGGAATACTGCAAATGAGGAAACTTCAAAATTCTCAAAACTGAGCATTTTGTGTAAATTAGAACTCAAAGATTTGTTATTCAAATCCCAAATTGGCTTTTACAAAATAATCAAATATTCAATTTTCTTTCGTAAAACATAGTACTGAATGTCTGAATTCAATTGTACCGAGTTTCAAGTGCATATCAATTGTGTAAATATTATTTTATTTAACCACACGCGCTGATTATTCGCTGGGTTTCAACTAGTTTCCTCTATTTTCGTAGAAACACAAGTATTAATTTTGTCATATACGTAGTTTTTCGTTCATGTCACAAATATACTGATTAAAACTTGAGCTTAGCGCTTAGCTCATTGCGCTTTCCAACTGCGTCAGCCCCGTTCGCCTCCCGGCCTCGTCTCCCATTTTCATTCAACATTCAACATAATGAGGTTCACCGCGATGTAAGAGATTTCTACGTGATTTTAGTGAAATGTAAAATATCGATTAAGTAACAAGAATATTCAATTCTTTTTATTAGAACGAATGAAAATGTAAGAGTGATGTCGTTGATGCAAAGATATTATTAACAGAATGAGAGAATGAACTAAAATGTGATGAGAAGAAAATGTGTTTTGAGGTAAAATATCTTTCAAATTTAAAACCCTGAAGAGATATTTTAAAAATCAATTAACGTATTCCTCAAATAGGAAAATACATCAATTTCACTTCCACTTACAAAATCTATCATAAAATTACCTGCCTTGATATTTGAATACTTTTATACCAGCGACAGCATCGAAAACGTTATCACCGGAATCTTCAATTTCAAGTCAATTTCTTCAATTTGGAGCAAGTGTGATGCACCTTTTCTTTGGTAAATATAAATAATTATATTTTTTAAATTAGAGAAACATAATGAAGAGAGAGAGTTTGTCCGTTCGCTCGCCAAGGGAGATGAGCCCTTGTGAACTACATACTCCATTTTAGTCGAAGCTATCTATGTTCCTTCAGTTTGAGATGATTTAATTTCAGAAAAGAAAAAAAAAGATTGTGAACTGTGTTTATTACTTTTTATTACTTTGTTATCCTCTCAAAAAGGCAGTTTTTGTAATTATTGATCTCTTGACAACAATGTATTCATTTATTTATTTGTCAGAGTCTAATTGGCTTTTGATGTCGGTGCAGTGCTTTTGAGCACAGAGTACCCAACGCTTCGCAAACTTCGCCGTCGTCCGTAAAAGTAAAAATTTTTGTACCTCGCGTTATGTTGGCAGTAATTTTGCATTTGTTTAAACTTAAATCTATCGCCAACATCGGCCGCCAGTTTCGATTCACTTGATGGCTCTTGTAGCGCTGTGTTTTCTGTATTTTCTGTGGTACAAATATAATCTTGTACCTTGTTGTGTTATCAAATTGTATTTCTTAACTGCAAATAGTCGCTTTTCATGACTTGAATGCGTAGGAGTTGGTAATTGGGGTCAGGCATTTGCCACATTGCGCAGTTGTCGGTTGCAAATTTACACGACACGAGAGAAGCGGTCGGAATAAACCACTATAAACCACAAACTAACTGATTGCGGAAAATACTCGAGTTTACGGAGACAAATTGCTCTGGCTGCAGATTTACTAACAATTCTCGGAAATGAAACGGTTCATGTTAATAAACTATTGAATTTCATGAATAGATCGGGGCTCCTCCCACAAGTTCTCGGGAGGGTTTAAAAATTTGCATTCCTGTTTCATCTTTACTGTCTTCTTTCTTTTCATCGTTCGTTTCTGTAATTAGAAAATATAATATTTAGAAATTGTTTTCCTTTTTTATGATATAATTTATTGAACTAGTTTCTTTTCTTTTCTTTCATCTTTGTATTTAGATATTTGTTGAATTCAGGAGGGTTTTTTAGTGGATATGGTCGAAATATTCGGCGAGTCCCACACACGGGGAAGAGTCTACGGTGCGAAACTGCATTTTTCCCTACTTGCATGGGTTCTAATGACCTCGATGTTGGCGAGCCCTAAAGCCCCACAAAAAAAATAAACCACCACGAGACAGCAGAGCATCAAGCAGAGCAGCAAATGAAGGGGTAGCGATAAGAGTGTTTCTGTTGAAAATTTAATTATGAATTATTTGAAACGGCTCTAAAGACCTTGACGAGCCCTAAAGCCCTGAAGAAGAAAAAATATTTGAGCAAGAGAAGTCTAGCAATTTGTCTCATAAACTCCATTACGATGAGACTCGCTTCTTTAAAAAATGGAGGACTTGAATGAAGGCAATCAAGAGCCAAAAGACAACTCAATTTTTTTTTTTTTTAAGAAGCTTTTCGATGGCATCATTAAAGAAAATCTTTGTCTCGATTGAAATTGTCTTCCTGGCCTTTGATCGGGATTGATTGAATGGTTCCTTGCTTGCTTCCGGAGAAAAAAAAGTGGTTAAAAAAGGTCCTCCACGTATTCATACCTTCGTGGTCCATCGCGGAAGGAAGGAAGGAAGAAAGAAAGGGACGTATTCCATCAATTCTAAGGCAGAGGCGATACACTCCAGAGATAAAAATACGAATAATTTACTGAAACAGAAAAACCTTATTTGATAAGTTGCAATTATTATTATCATCAATAGTTTGTTTATTCGGAAGCAATTGATTGTCATGGAAACGTAAGAGGATTATTTTGGAAAGTTGAGTTGAACTATTTACTATTTAAAAAATTTGATTTTTTTAGAGATAAAAGTAAATTATTGAACTCCCGAGAACAAACAAACCACAAATATTGCTGCAGAATGTTGTTGTATCAAGAACTTGGACACCGAAATCTTGGCTCGGTTGCTAAAGAATGCGTTGGGCACAAGTGAAGCGAGAATAAACACTTTGTTGCTAGCACTGAACGGGAATTGATTGATTAATAAAGAAACTTAATGAAGCGATGCTTTTTGTTACCTCTTTGAAGTAAAGTGAAGTGAAGAATTTGAAGAGAGAAAAAAAAACTATAGAACTGGCCAAATACCAAATGGACAAATTCCACGCTGAGTGACAGTGGAGGAAGAAGTCTCGTGTTCGTCTAATGCTGCAGCCTTATCCCGAATTCCCGGTACAAACGTAAAGGGCCGGGACGACTGGACGACTCAATTATTGTGACGCGATGAGGAAATAGACGACTTCGTTGCTGGAATGTCCATCCGCAGGTGCTGCACGAGTGTCTTCCAAGTTGTAAAAGCCAATCGCAACATCCATTGCGAACCATTGCGACGTGGAAAGACTTCGATGCTCGCGTGAGCGCCAGGAACACGAATAAGGTTACTTTGTTCTCTTTGAAATCTGGAACAGGAGGGCGGGTGACAAATATTTACACTTCGCCGGGGAAAGTCAGTGAGCGTCGTAAGGCAATTTCTGGCAAAAGCAAAAAATTCCCAATTACTTCCAAAGATTGAAGAATGTACGCGGGAAATTGCGAAAGTTGTTTCGTTTCGGAGCCAACCTCACGAGAGGTGTTACATTCTCGATATCGAACTCTCTGAAACATCTGTTTCGCAGCTGGAGGTAGAGATGCACACATGACGTGAAATTAATTTTTCTCAACTGCTCTCCAACATAAATAAATAATTTAACACTTACAATATTCTTTTTTTTTATAGACGAATATAATTTAAAGAACAGAATTGTTTTCCGGGCACGTCAATTCTCTCTATTATTCCGGCCGTGAAAGCCTTCACGAATGAATATAATTTATTATTTTTCTGCTTTTAAGAACACACTCAAGGTTTGAGTCGTCGTGGGGGAAAACAAGAAACGTTTGTTAAACGTTTCACCTGACGACGATTGAAACCGAGTCAAAACGTCACGTTCTGAAAATAACAGAATAAATTATATTTGTCCATCAGAAAAGTCGTCAGTCAAAAATTATTTATTTCTCTTGACTAGTTTCAATTACCCGGAATAGTCTGGGATCTTCTTTTCCTTGTGAAAAAAAAATATAATCCGTCTATTTTGTTAGATCAAAATATTTGAACTAACTGGTTTTTTTAATGTACATCCTCATCCTAATTTTACTAATTCATAATGACACAAATTTAATACAAAACTTGACTCTGCATATACTCCGTTGCACCGGTCGGAGTTTCACTTCCGAAGCACAGGAGACGCTTCCTGCGTCATTTTATTAAAGTTCTTGTAAAATCTACACTATTCGTCGAAATTTTGCGATTTAAAGACATTTCTTATCTTCACTAAATACACGAAACATAACCCATAAAATTGGATGATAATTGATCCTTTCCATCCTTCTTATATTGAAATACTTTAACACTTGTATTTTAATAACGGTTTTTTTTTCGATAATTCTAGTTAACCTTTTGTAGATACACATATGTTGTGGCGGACTTTCGTAAACATCTCTTTGATGCAAACAATATTACCACACACACTCTCTCACTCTCTCTCTCACCATTTAGGTTAGGTTAAGCTAATATAACTATCTTTTTCTCTATTTTATCAACATTTAAGGTCAAAAACAATTTCTATCTTTCTTATAACACATTTAAAAAATAAAAGTTGGCCTATGTTCATTGTGGAAATGTATAGTATCTCCTCTTACCAGAATGTCATCGCTATCGGTTTCATGATCAAGAAGAAAAAGAAACAGATTCTCGCGTTACGCATTCGCATGGAAGTGTTCTTGAATGTATCTTTTTTCACAACTTGTCTTTTCCCGTCACAAACGTTGAAGCTATTTTTAAAGCACAATATACGCAACGAAAATACAGTTTTTTATCGATAAGTGCAAGAACAATGCGTTTAATGTCAGTTACGTACAATGTCAATACATCGTGATGTAGTAAGAGGTTGGACAAAAGATGGTGAAGGATAATATTTGATTATCCAGCGAATGCAGATAAAATTGAGAGTACCTTCCAAGAATGACGCTTCCGCAACAAAAGGATTTTGACGTTCAACTTTTCCTTCGGCGCATTTCGAGAACTTCGAATGCAAGGAAGGACATAAAAGAGAAACTTTGTTCCGTACTTGACGTTCCCATCTCATGTACTCATAAAAGCGGATTCTGTTGCAAGACAATCGGTGACATTATTTGAAATTTCAACGCACTCTTCTTGAACATTATTGCAACTAAGATGCAAAGTACGCTTAATAATGATTGACGTGAATCTTCAGTCGCATGACTGTTGACTGTGAAGCTTACTCTTTTTCTTTTTTGTGGGGCTTTACGACTCATGGTCGACATCAAAGGTCAATGGAGCCCTAAGAAGATGTACAGGTAGGGAAAATGCAGTTACGCACTAGGGAGAGCCAACATGACTCTCCCCGCGTGTGGGACTCAACCATATACCCACTAAAAACCCTCCTGATCTAGAACACACCAAAACATATCTCACAACATACATCAAATGGAGGGGGGGCTACAATGGAGGGGGCACATAACATGAGGGGGGGAAAAGAATAAGGGGGGACAAAAATTGAGAAGAATGAGGAAAATGAAAGATACCCTAGCCCTAATGGCGTCGGTATCGTAAAGAACAAGAGGTGACCAAGGAAGGTCAGAAAAGAGAAAGGAAGGAGCATGGCACAAGTAAGTGGAAGTAATGCCAGACGCAGCTCAGGGCCCCGTGTTCGCCAAACACGTACTTAATAGATGTAAGTCCCCTGGGGGGAAAGCTTACTCGTGTGTCCTCCAAAGAGTTCGATTACGTCGCGTGGAAGCACAATTGTATGAAGTTGTTGAAGAACATTGGTTTCAAGAAAATGAAAGAATCCAGTTCACTATTCGCTGCGTTCAGTGAATTTCCCTTATTCCTGCAGTTGAAAATAATTTATAACTACGTGGCTACGAACAGACAAAACTGAAAACTCAGAATTTCTGTACTTTTTCTTCGTGGTATTTAATTTTCGAAATTAAGAAAACCGAAAATTTAATTTCACGAAACTAGAGCAGCATTGAAAGTAACCTATGTAGGAACACAATTCCTACATATAAATAAAGGTACATATCTTCATACAAATAATATGTTGAAACTCCTCCATGTAACAGAAAAGCACGAAAGTTACATGATCAGCCATGCTGTTTACTGGTTCCCAAGGCGATACCACTCTTTACACAAGAGAGTCTCAACCTACGACGCCAATGAAACCCCAACATAGTAAACATTTGAAGATTCCATGCAACAAAGATCGCCTCAATTGCGATTCCATGACGGCAGGGAGACGCTTCAAATCACCTTCCGAGACGCTTTGAAACACTCGAGAAATTACTGCAATACCCGAGAATATTCGAGAGCTCGGCCTAGCTTGTTAAGAAATTCCTAGAGAATCTCAAGAAACGAACCGCGACACAGTGTTGGGTCGCCCTGACCGTCGTTTGTTTTTGTTTAGCTTATACATGCTAGTGACGGCAATTTCAATCTGATAGCAGCTCTCGAGGTAGTGACATCGCAGCTCCGATAAGCTCCTCACGAGAAACCGTGCCAACTGAAAATTCTATCTTCAAATCAAGTGATTGAAATATTCTCCAACCTCGGAAATATTTCTAAGTCCAATCCTGTGACAGAAAAATTTCGCACGTCCAGTACCGAATAACTCCAAACTTCGTGAATTACTCCAAGTATCGACACAAGGCGCCCTCTCGCGGCCAACCCTGGGACCCGCTCAGAGCAACGAAGACGACATCAACTAGTGGCGCCATCACGCCACTGATCATCATACTCCGTGGACCGACACCACCGACGGCGCGATCTGTCAACGAAGAAGAATACTCCCTGTAATCAACCACAGACTAGCCCCAAGCGTGAGTTACAGGAACGAAGTCCACATTGAACTTTAAACGCCTGGCCGTTTGCCGTCTCGTGCTATTCCTTTGTTTATGTCAAGACGGTTATATTTTTACACAATAAACCTTGTTATTTGAACCTTCTTGAATATTTATTTTGGAGAGGAAGAAACTTTATTGTAAAGCAATAAAAAATCTTCCCCGACACCTAACTTAACTAATGAATCGAGAATATGATTATAACAACGCAGGATAACGCGTCAAACAAAATCTACATATGTCGGCAGGTGTTTTAATCCCAGAATGTTTTACACTTCTTTTCAAACAAACAAATTGCAAAGAATATTGGCGCGGCTGAGGTCCCATGCACCAGTGTTTAAACCCGAGGATGTCATGGGCTGTGCACACTGTTCCCTGCTATTCACTCTCAACGAATGTTCCAGTTGCTTCCTTCTAGGTATTTAAGTTTTACGTAAAAAAAATGCAACTAGAATATTCGTTGAGCACCGTTGGGATCCACGGAAAACCAACGGTCAGGATAAGCAAAATATAGTACATGTATTAAAAGAAAGTAAGTATGTTTAGATAATAGTAATAAAATTAACTATACAGTAATACTTGAATTATTATTATTTATAATTATTTTATAATTGAAATAAATGAAGTAATTATTATTATTATTAAATAATAAGTTAAGAAATATGAGTCATCTTCTTGTCTTTTGCTTCATTCTCCCTCCTTCCTTTTTCAGCTTCTAAGTAACCTGAAACGAATTTACAAAGGGGCGGCAGAATCACATTCTTGTAATATTTCCAAAATCTTTGTTTCTCCTTTCGCCTGACAATACTAAAGAATCTGCTGAGGACTTGCGCTACCGTTGATCTGTTATCCCTCATAATTTCTATTCACAGATCAATAAAGTAAACATCGATGGCAGCCTTTCAACTTGTATTATTCGAGTGGTACAAAAGTCAGTCTGCGCATCGCGCCGCAGGAACTAAGAGATCTTCTTTAGAAGCTTTTGTTTGTAGAATGGAAGGTGGTGAATCAAACACTCCTAACATCTTGTTACTCCTGTAGGCCAATTAAAACTGCCCTCAACTCTCCGTGGGCATGTTTCACCTACGATCTCTGACCGCCTCGGTCACAGAGTTCACTTGAGATGAAATGGAACATCGTTACAAGCGCTTCGGGAGGCCTCAAAGTAAAGTAATGCCTTCGCGTAGTTTGTGAATGGAACTATTTTGCATTAGACATTTAGAAGTAAATAGGTATTTCTGTCTCTTTCGAATTTGCATGAGATGATTTTGTATTTTAATGTAATAAAAAGTATAATATTGATTATAGTTCCATTTTTTGTTTTACAGTCATAAACTGGTTTAGGGAATTTAAATTCGTCTCCTTCCTCCATGGTGTAATGTCGAATCTAAATAATTCACTTCGGCTTTTACATGTCTATTAATACAGACGAAGGTTAAATTAAAAAATTCATTGCTATCAAACGAGAAGTTAATAAATTTATTAAGTGACAATTTTGTTCTCTTCTGTAGATAGCTGGCTCGCTCGCTCGCTCAGTACAGGGTCAAGAGCGGAACGACTCATGGTGGATGACGTGATAAAACAAAGTAATTGCTACTGGGAATTCTGGTTAGTTTTTATTCCTAGAAATTTCATTTGAATCTTGAACGTAGAGAGAGTCGCAAAAACATTCATTATTCCAGTTAGTGAGTTATCCCGCAGGAATCAGAAGGATACATAAGCAAACGGTCTATCATACCATTCATAAAGTTGATTCATTGTGATAAATATCAATGTATTAACATGGATTTGATGTTTTGTAATGTGCGCAGAAGTGGTTCAGTAAAAAGAATCAAAATACATTTATAATAAACAATTATTATTACATTTTCGTGGAACAACCTTAGAGTAAATAAACTTCCATCCTTGGAACAAATTTCAGGCGATTTTCTATAAAGAGAGAGACTCGAGATAAAATGGCGTTTATGAGATGTATGGGGGCAAATCCAGAGACAAAAAATCTCATTAAAGGAAGATTAAATTTTTGTGGAGAAAACACAGAGCAATGCATATTTCGGAGGAAATATTGGAAAACCTGACGTACTTTGCTACTAAAAACTTTAATTTCTACCTTTCGTTCCAATCGTCATAGCATGCATTCGTATAGTCGAATTGGAAATTGAAAATATCGAAGGAAATTGAAATTTAAAACAATTCCACGAAGTCTCGAGGGGACGAAGAAGAAAAGTGAATCAAAATGTTCCAAGTTTACGAATAAACATTATTACATCCGTCTTTGTGCATTTATTTAGTCACAATAGATATTTTTAAAATCACATAAATAGGAATAGTTTTGTCTCACGTGAAAGAACTAAAGTATTTTATACAACTCAAGAATTAGTCATCGAAAATCATAGCTGACTACCAAGATCTTTCTTTTCGAAGAGAAATTGAGGCAACCGTTTCCCTATGCGTCCGAGGATCCAATCCTCTTTTCTTTTATTGTTGCATTTGTAGTAAATGGGAAGGAAATTCTATTGCTTAGTGCGATTTTTTTGTATTGTTGTATTTATAAATGTAGCGTAGTGCTATTGAAGCTTATCTACATGCAGCGATAGGAGGTAGGAGGGTAGAATGGTAGGAGTATGGGCGGGCCAGTTACCTGGGTTTACCAACAACTTGGCCCACGTAGAGGGGTTCGTAGAAGTGGTTAGTTATTGATACTAGGAGGAGCTGGATAGAGGAAGCAAGGTTTGCCTTTCAGTAGTCACAACTATATATGACCTGGGACATGGAAGTGAAAAGCCTTTATTCTCTCCCCACCGGGAATTGAACCTCTTTGAGCGAGGAATTCGCTTCGGGATCAGAGTGAACAAATTAACAATATTTTTTTTAATGACTCGCAAATTCCTCCGGAAAAGCTATAAAATGTTGCTGGGTGCGGATAATTTTTGTTTAATTTTTAGCAAGTATTTGTTATTGTTAACTCTTATTTGATAATCAAATATCATGGTATGATTTTCTTTTCAATTAATAATAAAACGTGGAAGAATATGATTTAGAAAGATTAGTGCAAATCGCATAGTAGTTTTCATCAAGTCCCAGAAACGAAAAAAATTCTTGACAAACAATAAAGAAACGCGTGTAGAAATTTCCATGGCCACATTAATGATACATGTTTCCCGAGGATTTTATTTAAAATTTTTGTCTTAAAATGATACAGCAACACTTCGGAGTTGTATTTATGTATCAGGATCTACGGAAATAAGTCAGGCCCACAAAGTGGATTCATGGGTTTTAATAAGATTGTCAGAAATGTACCAGACACATTTAAAACTGACCGCTAAGATTCTGGAACAGTGGTTCAGTGAGTGCTTGAAGCAATTGGTGTAAGTTACGCGCAGTTGTACCCGGAGCAATATGGGAGCCTTGTACTAATTATACGGTTTACATTTCGTTAATAAATTTATTGTCAAAAACAGTACAAACTGCGTCGTATGACCACGTGGAGGACAATAAACTAATTTACTCTCCGGAAGCAAGCAACGGACGTATTCCATCAATTCCGATCTAGGGCTCTACGACAGAGGCGGATTCAAATTTTTTTTGCATATGTTCCTAGATAAGATAAAAAGTTAGCTGCGAGTTATAATACATATATAATGTCAATATGTTTGTAATTTAACGCAAAACATTTACATGTACAAGTTATTATCGAACTATAGATTATTCTGAGTATAGTGTTTAAAAATCATAAGAGTTGAAAAAACACTAAATTCACGATTTATTGTTACAATAAACACGCCCCTAGACAAAACCTAGAGAACCTGTATAAGAAATCCGCCTCTACCCGAAGGAAAAACGGAGAAAACCCCGAGCCAGGATGGTGATTATGATTTAGTGTAGAAGAAACATGACACGTTTACGTAGTGAGGCTCTGTATTTTACCAAAGCATTTTCAATTTCTTATCTCAAGTGTTTTTCTTTTTTTGTCGCTGCTTGATTAATGACATAAACAGCCACTTTGGACAACGTAGCTTATATGTTATAATAAAACGGAGAGTAACAAGTCAATGATTGTAGCAGCCTTTTGTTCCCCTTCGCCGAGTCAGTCGGTTACGTGTCCTAAATCCCAGTGTGCGCGCGCGGTCGTGACGTCGTCAGTGCCTTCGCATTTGACATGAGCCTTTGCTGCCCGCGGGGGAGGATTACTCTGCACCGATGAGGGATGAGGGTTAAATGCAGCCCTTAATAAGACGATCAAGCGGTGGCAAGGAACCGCAATAAGCCTCTACGCAAAGACTATGTCGTTCGTTCGGCTCGGAATACTGCAACGCATTTTGAACACAATGTAAAGCGAAAATTATTTAAAAAAATAATTTTAATTAATGTTAACTTCGACGGTAATTCGTTTTCTACAATTTTTAAAAAGGAACCTGAGTAAAATGCAGATCCGTGCTGCATGATTTTAAGGATTTCTTTTGAGAAAAGAAAAGCAAAAGAAGGCGTTTGATGCTTTTTTAATTCGTTTTTTTTTGTGAAGCAGAGAAAGGGCGCCCTGAGGAGTGTAAGTCTTTCGCCATCACCTTGTGGGTTTAGAGAGAGATCCACCCACATCCATCACAAGCATCGAGCATTCGAGATCCCGGAATCCCTTCAGTCTCACAATCCATCCGTTGAATTAGCAGATAATGTCATCGTCACCGAGCTACACGGTGATGGATTGCTTCCACAAGTTTTTATTTTACTGCTTGTAACCAGAGTCATGAAGTATCAGGATACGTATGCTATATACTGCGTGACTTACGCGTAGGTTTGTAAACTCACTGACTTGAAACATTCATCGAAATTATTAGATATTTCCTAGATAATGACTAGAACTGAAAACGTATGATGATGTATCCAACCGTAGATTCACTCTTAATTCGTTCGTGTAAAATTCAACTCAATTCGAGTGACTTTCAACTCGTACTTACAAGGGATGTTTCAACAAGAGCAGCTCCAAAGTGGACTTAATTTTTTTAAATATTAAAACATATTCACTACTAGTATATCATGTCACACTTTTAGTGACGATGGCACACTGGAAGGCGCTGAAAAAAATTACGAAAAACCAATACTTTTCGAGCTCTTTCCAAAGAGTCGTGTTCCTGTGGGTCTTGTACGAAGCGGAACAGCCGTGTCACGTGACGTTTCGCTCAGTTTCGACTCGTCCTCCGACTTCTCTGTATCTTCACCAATGAAAATGCACAGAGCTTTTTTCTGTTCCTGAACACTTAAGAAAAGGAAATAGTTTTCCTTTTCCACTTGACTATGTTTGTACGTTTAGTTAAGAACGATATTCGTGTTCAAGTATCCTTCCGCTTTCTTTGTACAGGAATTCAAGTAAAATGCTAAAACTAAAATTTTAGTTCCGTATTGATAATGAGGATGCAAGTAACGTGTAGGAGGAAAAGGAAAGATGCGTATAACAAACAATTTATAAATTAATAATTAAGGTCAAACAAATATTTTAAATATCTTAATCATAAAGCGATAGAATTTGTATTTTGTATCAAATCGGAGAAGAATATTCAGGTGATATCACGGCACGCAAAATGCGAATCTTATGACAGCAGAGTAGGTGACCTTTTTTCACTCGCAACAGTAACTGTTTCAGCCTGTACCGGAAAGGGTTGCTTTTCCTCACGATTGTCCGAAGTGAAACCGGAAAGAAGACTCCAGAAATTGACAAACTGTTCGATTTTATTTCAGTGCGTTCCACTGTGTCATCTTCGCTAATATTCTGACACGATATACTCACAGTAAATGTGTTTTAGTATTAAAAAAATTAGGACCGCGGCATACACTCACATTTACGAAATAGACATTACGGATAGCTGGTAAACAGATAATGCAGCAGGATACAGGAGGATGTCCCCACGAATGTTCGGCAGCGGGTCCACTCTTTTGGAATTTCGTCATGGATACCATTTTGGAACAACTAAGAAACAAAGGAATCAAATACGTAGCCTCTGCGGATGACTTACTGGTCCTTGTGGAGGGCAATAGTCGTAATAAGTTAGAGGATGGCGGAAAACAGGCGTTAGGAGAACTAGAACGAGTGTTCCAGGCAACAGTATTAAAATTATCAGCATGTGGTTGGGCCGTAGTTGCGAAAATCGGAGAAACCCGTGCCTTCAACTTTATGGTGAGAGAATCAAATTTACTTCAAAACATAAATTCCTTGGACTAACGCTAGATGAGAAACGTCTCTTCTCAGAGTACATAAAGGAAAAAGGAGTTCATTACGGATTGTTGCACAGGGGGTTCACGAAGATGAGGTGCGAAGGCTTTTTACAAATGCATCCGATCGCAGGGGAGGTAATTTTGCCCATGAGAGCGTTGGAAGGACATTAAATCAAATCCAACTTACATGCCTTCTTGCGATTGGGGGTGCTTATAAAACAATTTTTCGAGAAGCTCTGCAGTTATTGCAGAAATGCCATGGAGCTCCAATGTCGTCGGAAAATACAATATGAATGAAAACTGGCGTTGCGTGGTAAAGAGATCAGAAAGGGAACCCGAGATTGGAAAAGAAGCATAAAGGAGGCGGACAATGAAAGGACGGGTGACTTAAGTATTAACCAGACGCGTCCTTTGCATAAGAGAACAGACGGTGGTTTAAACTCAATCCTCAGGCGATAGAGTATTTGAGTGGCCACTGCAATTTCAATAGCTATCTCGTGGAGAGCCGGCTCAGAGAGACGAGAGACTGCATTTGTGGACGTGATGACGACACGCTGTGAGAGCACCAGCTGTGGGACAGAGGAGAGTACGTAAAACACATAGAGTGATTCACCTGAACACATTGCAACGAAAGAGAACGTTCAAGCGTTGAGAGAACATGAGACCGGATTGGGCCGATTACGTGACGTCATGACGAAACATCGAGATAAGTGTCTTGCAGTGCAAGGACGATAAAACTCTGGACTTTGCTGGAGGTTCAAGTGATTATCAAAAAAGATTTTATACAAAAAGGAGCCTAGTGATGATTAAGTTGTAGACAATGCAGTGTGATTTGCCAAGACTAAATAAAATGAAGGAAAAAACGCATCCCTGAGGACAAAAGGGGGAAAAGGTGCGTCTGCGTCAACTTATCAACGCACTCCAAATTCTCAGAATACGTTTTTTATATCAGCAAAATAAAGAATGATTGAGATATTTTAAAATCTCAAGTGCCTATTATTGAACGTTTCTGGTGCTATCAATATGCGTAAGATCTCCAGCCGAAGCCCTTTGTTATTGACTTGAAGGTGAGGGGTCTCATTCGATGGAGGTACACTGCTCCC
>NNCF01127478.1:3948-28628 GCA_002313205.1 Laupala kohalensis | reverse complement strand
CAAGGAATATCACCCGGTGCGTATCGCAAACCAACTGGTGTTCTTCACAGATGTGTCTCGCGAGGGATCAAGAACTGGATTTGGGGTTGTTCAGTAAATCCCCTACGAAGTCTTCGGTATCCTGGGGGAATACTGCCCAGTATTTCAGGCAGAAATCCATGCTATCCTTATCTGTGCATTAAAGTGGTTTGACAAAGTCTTACGGTAAGCACATTCTCATCCTCTCAGATAATCAAGTTGCCTTAAAGGCACTTGATTCTGTCCAGACATCCTCAAAGCTTGTCTGGGAGCGTATACAGTCTCTCACAATCCTTGTTGTCTGCAACNTTCCTCTCCTGCTCTAGTCACATCCCTCATTCACATGAACAGGGAAGACCTCCGGACAGTGACAGAACTATTCACTGGACAAGGCCATGTTCTGAAACACCTAAAAATGGTAGGGCTGTTGAACGGAGACGAAACCTGTCTGAAGAAACTGCCCGTCACGTCATCCTGGACTGTGAGGCCCAAGAGACGAGAAGAAAAACGGTTCTAAAAGACTCTACACCGGGACAAAACTTCGATCCTGACATTTCCCTAGTCGAGGGCGGATACTAGGACTTCGTGTGCTGCACAATGGACCTTTCATAGCCTGCGTGCACAGGCCAGTCTGAGCCTGTCTACAATCCCTCTTGTAAACAAAACTAAACTACCATATTTGACTCGTTTTATGTTTGAGGCTAAGACAAGCAATTTCGCGTCTAATTTTCAACATGAACGAAATCCTAATTGTAGTCCTAAAATCAAAAAGTATAAAATCAAATTTTTTTCGTCGTAATTAACAACAGGGGCAAACGGCGGGATAAAATAAGTTTTTAGTTTGCCTGTATTCTTGAGGAAATAGATCCGTTAGGAATATTCATGGTTATCATCATGCCTTTGTAAAATATGGTTCATAAATAAGAGCAATAACAACTTTTTCAGCTGCTATTTTACTTCACTGCAGGGAAGTTTCAGCTGCCTTGCAGTGTTGAAAGGTTATTTGAACAATGAAATATGCATCTATAACTAAGTAATAAATTATCTATAACTAAATTGTAGATAAGTTATCTCAAATTACAACTTGACTCAACGAAGTGACGTGAGTTCACATGGCATCGGATTTTATTGTGATTATGTCTATTTGTTGTCATCTTGCTTCACAGCAGTCAGAGCTAGGATTTTAAAAACGCCCTCATCAATCCTGTGTAGGCCCCCATTACGTCCTTTTTTATGGTAAATACCGATTCATGTTTAACAAGCATATTTAGACGCAGTCCCTTTGAATCGGTCTGTCGAGAACCTTCCACCCCTGTGATTGAATATCTTCAACCTGCGAAGAAGACTTTCGAGTTGTCGTTTGATGTGTCCCGACTTTGATTAGTCGCCTTCACAGGTTTCGGAAGACTGCTTCGTTTTTCGACTGTTCCTCTGAGGAAAAAATCCTCTTAGAGTTTAAAATAATCGTGGTTATTCCTTAGCCAGAAGTAGGTTGCTCATTTTCACTATAGTAAATGAGGATTCCATACTGCAATGCGTGCGTCCCCAGCAGAGGTAGCGGCGCTCCTTTAGGTGGATCGTCCACCCTCCTAAGTATCTCACGCTTTTTGATTTTAGACTCAGCCAGCCTGATACTTCTCAAGTATAATGAGCATTTGTGGGATGTCAATAGTTCCTTGAATGAAACTCCAGGTTCTAGCAGTTCCTTGGATTTATTCTGGTATTTCCTGTCCAGAGGCGATGTCTCGTAAGCAGTTCTGGTTCTTTTGATTGACCCAGACAATTTTTTGCTTTCGGGCCCCAGCGTCAGTTATCCTCGATCTCTCCACCTTTCGCGTTTTTGGTGCGCCTATCAGTTTTCTCTTCTGAAGCACCCTGTTTAGATTTGATGTAGTCTTTCTCCTCAGGTTTGATCGAGCTAATACCTCCCTGAATTTCTTCTGCGGTCAGGTTTCTCTGATTGGAGTCCCGGACCTTTTCTTTTTTTCCTATCCATCATTTTTATATCGTTTGATGTCAATAAACTGTGCCACGAATATTCTGGGAATTCCATGCTCAATACCCACAAAGTCCCAAAGCGGTGGTAGGCAAAATACGAGGTGTTTCTTCGTGGCTCGAAGGGTTCGTTTGTGGTATTGGCTATACCGTACCAGAGCCTTCAAAATCTCGGCACGATACTTTAAACAGTTCCCTAAACGGTTCAGAGCCTATACATTTGACTGGTAACCTTAAACGGTTTTTCAACTGGATGGTCATAGGGATGGTTTTAAGATGATTACCCGCTTATTGGTCTAATATCTTACCAGAGACCTGCCTGGAATGAGTAAATCTACCAGACCGAAGTATCACCAGAGTTGCTATCGCAATGGGTGAATGTAGACTCCACCTCCTACATCAAGGTCATGCGGCTACAAGAGAGTTGCTCATTTAGTTACTTTTTCGTGTTTTTTCTCAAGACTAAAATGTATTCCACGAATAATCTTTTGTCATAACAATACAATATTGTAAAATTAATTTTATTTTCACAATACGCATCATCTTCTTGGCGATGTTCATGTGAAATTAATTTTTAAGCATTATTTACATAGCATATGTGGAGTGTATAATCACCGTAGTTTGTACATTATAATGGCTGGCCAGGATATAAGGAGACNAGTATCACCAGAGTTGCTATCGCAATGGGTGAATGTAGACTCCACCTCCTACATCAAGGTCATGCGGCTACAAGAGAGTTGCTCATTTAGTTACTTTTTCGTGTTTTTTCTCAAGACTAAAATGTATTCCACGAATAATCTTTTGTCATAACAATACAATATTGTAAAATTAATTTTATTTTCACAATACGCATCATCTTCTTGGCGATGTTCATTTGAAATTAATTTTTAAGCATTATTTACATAGCATATGTGGAGTGTATAATCACCGTAGTTTGTACATTATAATGGCTGGCCAGGATATAAGGAGAATATAGAACTGTTTGCATTTAAATTTCCCTTACATACAGTGAAGTTTATAACCCCTTTGTGGTTATACTTTTGGCTATTTTTTAAGTTTTGTGTAAAATGGTTTGTATTAAAATAACAACTTCCACAAAATTATTACTAATTTTTTTTTTTTATTTATTTTTTCGAAATGAAACTCCTTTTTAATAAAAATTGAATTCATACAATGTGATACTGGAAAATAAAAATAAATACTGTCAGTAATTAATCAATTAGTAATTAAAATATGATGAAAAGTAACTCAACTTGAAATTAGCAATATTGAAAATTGTCTTGATTTGTCTGAAGCTTTGATTAGTTAATTTGTTTCTTTTAAGTCGTTAATTTATAATGACTTCAAATCATAAATAAATTTTTTTTGGGAAAAATAAAGAATAAATTTGTTTTTGTCTGACGGCGCTGATGACGGGTTCGTACTTCTCATATGACGCCGTTTTTCGTACATAAGTTTCTACTCCTGTATCATGTCTTCTTGGTTGCACTGAACTCATGCAAGTGCGCGATGTAACAAAACTGAGAGTAGGAATACGACCCTTAAGGCTGAAATAATATTTCAGTCAATATTTGGGTTACAATGTAAAACACGTTATTTGTATTACAAATTCTTGGAAACTTCTCATATTAAATGAAATGACTATGTTAAAATCTCAGATAATTTGCTTACCTTGCGGAAACATTCCTTGAGCTTGTCGGATATCTTAAAATCATCTCTGACGAGGACCAAAAATTCTGTACAATAAAGCTCACATAAATCTAAGAGAAGTTCCATGCGGGGGAATGGAGAAAAACGAAAAAAACGTCGTTTCTGCCCTCTGTGTTATGTGATTTCTTCCCGTGAACTTTTGCTATATTTTAAACCTATACCATTAATACTGCTCATTTCTTATTGTACTGTGGGTTCCTTTTAAATGATGTATAATGTCGAATTTCATCTACTACTTACCGCTTTTGATCTGTGAAAAATGCATGAAAAATAATACGTTGTAAATATCGCGAAAACGAACGCTACGCTCCTGAAAAAAATGTAAGCAAAAATAACACATCGTCGCAATTTATGCTTTTGATAAATTTTGTTCTGTACATGTTATTCGCAAAGAATTTGTATAAACTTGACAGGAACTTAAAGAACATTAGCCAATTTCAGATACAGTTGATTATTAGACAATTATTCGGTTCATATGTTTCTTTTTTAATTTGCTTTTAATCTCCTCCTGTTATCACATTTAGGTTCTACTTATGTCATCGTATATTTTGCTTAGCTATACCTTTTGTTCCTAAGAAAGCAATTTGATGCCTTAAACTTTCTTAATATTGTTCATTCTTTAACATTGTGTACAAATTATTTGCACAGGCTCCGGCAGTTTGTAATATAATTATTTAGATAATGTGGATTTTGCGTTGGACATGAGAAGTAATATAACATTGTTATAATTATTTCGTGAACTTCGGACAACTCAGAAACATTTCTTGTACCTCTCACCAATCGTAATGAAACCCTGTCATGCACCGAACAAAATAGTTTTTAGAAAAAGACCGAACTGCCGTCACACTGATAGCAATAGCACAATCACGGCTCACGTTCGCGAATGATTATTACTGTGTAGAAACAAACATTATTGTCCGAACTCATACGGTTGTTATTCGAAAATATAATTTAGACATGTGGTGTACGTACCACAAAATAGAAAAGCGCGCACAGTGAGAGCGGACTATCGGAAGAAGACGGCGCAGCGCGTATCGATCCAGTCCCAGCTGAAGGCATGAACGCGCTAATAGTCTCGCCTCACAGCGGGCCAATAGCAGGTCACAGATTATAGAAGGTACAGATAGTTCTCTCCCATAAGCTCAAGGGTTACCTTAGATGCGCCACGGGGAAGGATCAGAACTATCGTTAAAATTGCGCTCAATATCCCTCCCTTTTCCTCGTTTTACATCGCATAATTTTCATCGAGTACCCTCTGCTATATTCTGCAGCAGTCTACAAACATTTAACCTGCAGTGAAAACTCAGAACCAGCAATTCTAAATGCGTGATTTGAACTAAAACACCCACAAATCAACACCAAGCGGAGTTCGAGTAACTTAAATTAGTCGCTGTCTCCACATGAAGACCATGTTCTTGCCGCCAACGTCAACATTCACTACGCGAGCAACCAGTTGAATGGATGGTGGGGGCTGGTTAGTTCGGCCCCTTGCTAGTGGAGCGCTGCTACGAGGGATTGAGTATTTATTTCATCTGATTGATTGAGCATTTATTTAACCTTCTCAGCTATTTGTATATACATATAAAATTCAATCAATTTGAGAATTGTACCCTAATACAGTAATAAAGTAATAACACATTTTTTTCAAATTTCTGGTCATCAAATCGTTTACTATCTTATAAACAAATATGCATACATTTAAATGCAGTCGCTGTCGTACTGTCAAAAATTATAGTGTGTAGAGCATATCTATTTTTGTGTACTTATTACAATGCAGAATTGCTCTCATTGCTCGGTTTGGCATTTTTTGTAGTGCTCTTAATTCCGTTTCCCCCATATTTATCAAAGTTGTTGAGTAATATTCAAAATGAGGAGATATTCTCGTCTTATACACGATACACCTAGCGTAAGCCGATATATAGTTCCCAAGTCTGTTTAAAAAACTTTATTTTTTCCCTACTTTCTGAACCATGTAGTCACAGTGATCTTTGAATCTCAACTTATCTTCAATCATAACTCCTAAGTACTTTATTTTTTCTACACATTCTATTTCAGTTCCATTTAAACATTTTAATGTAAAATTTTTCTCGCTTCTTTTCTACCGCTCATGATAATCATAAATTTTGTTTTACCCGCGTTCATTTTCAATTTGTTATTCATCCATTTTTCTATTCTGTTAAATACATCATTCATCTTCTGTTCTATATCTAAAGTACTTTCCCCTTGCACATATCATCTGCAAATAGCTTAATACTACTTCCCTCTGGACAGAAATTAATTAAATCATTGATATACATTATAAATAACAATGGTCCCAGCATGGATCCATGTGGTGCACTATAGTCTGTAGTTGTCAACCTAGAAAACACATTGTTAAATCTAACTTGCTGGTTCCTGTTCGTGAGATATGACCTAAACCATTCAAGAACTTTTCCCCGTATACCATAGTGGCATGGTTTATTTAATAGTCTCTCCCTATCTACCGTTTCAAAACCTCGTTTCAGATTAATGAATATGACTCCTATCATTTTACCTTCGCTTATCGTTACTTTCCTCTCATCGACTACTGATTGAATTGCTGTTTCACATGAGCAGTTGTTTCTAAATACCGATTGATGATCTGTTATTATACAATTATTTTCCAAGAAAGTTTCTACTTGTCTTTCTACTATTATTTCCAGCACTTTCTCATAAACGGGAAGTAAATTAATAGGTCGAAATTCACTTGCTTTTGGGATTTTTGCAACTTTCAGAATAGGCATTACTGTGGAAGTTTTCCAACACTCTGGGAAACACCCATCCAATACGAATCGATAATAACATCTAAGAATTCCTGTTTTGTTACAGGAAGGGCTATTTTCAAAATATCGCTACTTATTCCTTTATCAGTGCCTTTCTTTTTTGGCAATTCCTTAATAATCTGCTCTAATTGTTCTATATCATTTCAAATTTTTCTATGGATGNTATTATACAATTATTTTCCAAGAAAGTCTCTACTTGTCTTTCTACTATTATTTCCAGCACTTTCTCATAAACGGGAAGTAAATTAATAGGTCGAAATTCACTTGCTTTTGGGGTTTTTGCAACTTTCAGAATAGGCATTACTGTGGAAGTTTTCCAACCCTCTCGGAAACACCCATCCAATACGAATCGATAATAAAATCTAAGAATTCCTGTTTTGGNAAAAATGGTCGTCTTTCTATTGCCACCATTCGTACCACCTTGTATAGACTTCATTATATTCTCAATGCTTCTTATGTAATAAAGGTTAAATACCTAATATAATCCGTGATAGCTGGTTACCCCTGCTACCGTTCCACCCGGAGGTGGAGGCGTGGTACTGGNTTTCAAATTTTTCTATGGATGCCTTATTCTCTGTAACAAAAATGGTCGTCTTTGTATTGCCACCATTCGTACCACCTTGTATAGACTTCATTATATTCTCAATGCTTCTTATGTAATAAAGGTTAAATACCTAATATAATCTGTGATAGCTGGTTACCCCTGCTACCGTTCCACCCGGAGGTGGAGGCGTGGTACTGTCCGACTACACCCTTATAAGCGGGTCCTTATAAGGGGCAACAGGTAGACGGAGATATAGAATCGGACTCAACACAACTGCTACTACGCCGCAACCACAACGACGAGGCACCGCTCTGCATTGGAATACCACGCCACGAGATTCTGGACAAACATTACGAGGAATATCGACGTAACTGGTCATTCAAAGGCAACTCTACTTGATTTCNCAACAGGTAGACGGAGATATAGAATCGGACTCAACACAACTGCTACTACGCCGCAACCACAACGACGAGGCACCGCTCTACATCGGAATACCACGCCACGAGATTCTGGACCAACATTACAAGGAATATCGACGTAACTGGTCATTCAATGGCAACTCTACTTGATTTCGGTATATGAAGGAAGACTATATACGACAAACTGGCTGTATTTCTGGATAACTCTTGTATTGCAATAATCATTAATAAATCATTGTTTTATTACTTAAAAATTTTTTATTCAATACTTAACCATATACCTATTTAAATCTTAATCGGGATGACGAAGGCAACGATTAAATATATATATTATAATAATTGGAAATCTTGAAAATAAAGCGACATTAGTCATATATCAATTAAAAAGGTTTAAGTGTTGATGAGAAATACAAAGAAAAAACGTTTAAATTCACAATTTTCACTTGGNGTATATACGACAAAATGGCTGTATTTCTGGATAACTCTTGTATTGCAATAATCATTAATAAATCATTGTTTTATTACTTAAAAATAAAACAGGTTAATTTTTTATTCAATACTTAACCATATATCTATTTAAATCTTAATCGGGATGACGAAGGCAACGATTAAATATATATATATTTTAATAATTGGAAATATTGAAAATAAAGCGACATTAGTCATATATCAATTAAAAAGGTTTAAGTGTTGATGAGAAATACAAAGAAAAAACGTATAAAAATCACTCACAATTTCACGAAAGAGTTTCGGAGTCCAGTCTTCCTCAACTATCTAGAATATCACATTCGTGAATGATGTTGCTGAGGAAGGCTGGATTCCGAAACTGTTCCGTCCAATTTGTGAGTGGTTTTTGTGTTTTTTTTTCTATTTCTCATTAACGTGTTATCTAATGATTATAATAATGTATTTTATTTATGTGCCTAATTCTTATTAGCGTAAAACATGAATGTGGAGACATTCACCATGGACTTATATATGATATAGGACCAGCGATCTTATGTTCTGGTTGTTCAAAAGAGAAAACGAAGTTTGGGATCCCTGTCTTTGTCGCGCATCGACATGGGTCGATTGTCGCACATCGACAGAAAGAGGAACTCGATTCCTCTCCAAGCGAATAAGCGAGAGAGAGAGATAGCGATTCCAAACATTTTCTTCTCTCTCGTATTGTCACGTACAACGCACAGCAGAGATAGGTGGTTATAGTACATACATAAGTCTATTCAGATCATCGGGCAAAATATCTGACATCTGGTGGCGAGAGACTAACCGTTTTCCGGGCAAGCTGGTCTTAGTTCTCTTTCTATCTTTCATTTCGGCTGGAAAGTGAAGCTAAAGCTGTTTGATCGATCATTGGTGCTGTTTGTGCCTTGTACGTATTCGTAACTNTCACTTAAAACATATTATTTCATCCTCTCTTCTCACCTCCATTCCCTTTCAATTTGTTCTTCAATTGAAAAATAAGTATATTTTGAAGAATGGTCCCAAAAACCATGCCCATTGTGAAAAATACAATTTATTCACTTTGTCACTGGGGTGTCAAATGCCGCAAGGGAAAGAAAATTGATTTGAAGTTTCACTCAAAAGATAAAAATAATTAAAACATGTGTACCATCTAAGGGCTAAAGACGNCGTCCAAGGGGTTTTATATCGATGTACTTTAAATAACTTTCTGTCAATACACTTAGGACCAGGGCCAGGAAACTAGATAGGGGGAAAACGTCTGAGGTTTGACGCTTCAAGTAGTTCGAGGGTAACACTTACCAGACTGCGCTAACAGTCACCCGGCCACGTTATAGTGTGTCCAGCGCTCAATAGATGGCTGCAAGATCGTGTTCACCCATCTCCTGCTGCTGGTGTTCTTTGTTCGTTACATTACATTCTGCGGNGTATTAATGAAATTGGTGTAAGTTTATTATAAACATGATTAAATCCATTGATTGTGCAGGTCAGTGACTTGAATTTATTGAAATTATGAATATGCTGATCATCATCAACACATCTTCAAGAATTTAATTTATATTTTTGTTCCTTTTTGCATTAAATTAGCTGCAATCAGTCAGTTATTTTGAATTGAGCTTGTTTCTGAATAATTCTACTCCTGTAATGCAACAAACCTTCAAGATACAAATTCTTGTAACCTTAAAATTGTATTTTTATAAGGAGATAACAATATAACATGGAACACACTATACTTATGTAGGATCTCAAAATATGGACGTAGTTTAAATATTAGATTTTAATTCCTCTATAATTGAATTGTTTTCTTTTAACACCAGTCTGTATCCGAATACTACANTGGTGTGCGGGTCGCACGAACTAGTACCAGAGTGTGCTCCGCACATTTTACCCCGGACGACTTCCATGGTATGTTAAATGAAAACGGATGTTACATGAAGTATTGTATAAAAATTTATTATCTATAATATCTAAGTAATGTAATGATGAATGAAGTCTGTGTATGAAATGATGAACAGAAATATAATATTATAATATTTTATTGAATCACATAGATATGATGTATGACGTGTCATGGTAGTGACAACAATGACAATAATATATGCATATAAGAATAACAACACTATAATAATTTTGATACATTTCATAATATTCATTTAACTTAGACAACGTAGAAATTATTATAAAATACTATTATTTTGTATTATAACGGAATATTAATATTTATTAGGTTAGGGTTATTAGATATCCATTGTAGGAATTCTATTATTTTACTTTTATTTTATTAATTTATGTCGATGTCTATAATTATGGTAAAACAATGTAATTTATGTTGTTATATAATTTTCTGCATCATGCACCTTCTGCACCGTTCTTCTAATCTGCAATATATTTCTGCTAACCCTTCTGTCACCTGTTTTTTCCAGGTCTTGGGATTCTAAAATAAAATTGTGACACCTTCATTTTTGCTTCCTGTGTGGTCTGAACTGAAGTATAAAATTTTCTATGTGATCTTTTTCCAGGTTCGGGATACCTCAAGAAAGATGCCAACCCATCAATCTCTGCCTGCCTCTTGAGGAGTCAACCTTCTGTTTCTTCCACATCACCTGGTGTTAAGTCTATGTCTACATTTTCTCCTTCCACCGACTCCCCCAAGACTATTTCTTTACTTTCACCACCGCTATCATCTATCCCTGTAATTTCACCATCAGTTTCTACATGTATGCCTTCTACTTTCTCCACCTCGTCTACTGCCCCTCTTATTTCTGCATCTACTTCATTTTCCTCTGACACCCCCATGACTTCTTTCTCACATTCTACATCTGCCTCGCCAAGACCACAGGTTCTTTTGGATTCTTTTGAACAGCCTTGGTTTGCAACTCCTCGGCCTGGTAAATTACGTAGTTCAAATGATAACTTGAATTTACGTAATTTAAAGGATTAATCTCTTAACTTGACCTGGATCGATGCCACAAGGCACTGTGACTTGATTCCTCGTAAGAGGTTGCTGTATCGATACGGGAAAGCTAAGGAGATGCAATTAAAGAGGAGGAAATTGCAACAGAGATATGGCAGAGGTAAGCAAGACTTTGAAGAAGATTTGAAGGTGTCTTCATTACGTGGCATCTTTGGAACTACTACTGGTAACTTGCTTACATCTGTACTATCTAATGCGAGCAAAAATCCCAAAGGAAGGAGATGGTCTTTCGATGATAAGATTCGCTTTCTCTCTTTGTATAAGAGGGGCCCCCGTGCCTATCGCTTTCTTAATTTAAATAACATTCTTGTTTTGAGTTGAATGGGACATAATGGTTGTTCAATTAACATATGGAGTCTTCTCTTCTGTTCACATGATGTTTTGATTCCTTAAGTCAGCCAATGTGTTATACTTTGTGGTTTTTGTGTTTGCTGCTTATATGGATGGGATATGTCAAAATAATTTAATAACTGGTAGAAGAATTGTTGTACTTACTATCTACGTTAGAGGTTTCATAAACCTGAGTCCATGTTTCATTATTTAGAAGTGTTAGAAGTGTATTTAAATTTGTAGTGTTAAATATTCTTGTGTTAGTTGCGATGGGGGGCTTTTGGGAGTTCGTATGAGTTGTAAGTGAGAAGATCTGTGCGTTATGGTCACTTAGTNTACATGTAAAAGTTATTATCGAACTATAGATTATTCTGAGTATAGTGTTTAAAAATCATAAGAGTTGAAAAAACACTAAATTCACGATTTATTGTTACAATAAACACGCCCCTAGACAAAGACTAGAGAATCTGTACAAGAAATCCGCCTCTACCCGAAGGAAAAACGGAGAAAACCCCGGGCCAGGATGGGTTTATTTAGAATTAGTAACTTTTCCTTTTTTGTTTAGAAGAAATTAAGCTGTCCATACATTTAACTTAAGCTACATTGTACCCATTACTGGATATAGACTGGTCACCTTCTTTAGTATTTTCTTGTTACATAGTGCTTGTTGCATATATACATCATTTAAATGGAATGNCGTATGTTTTGGTGAAGAATAGATAGTTTTTTGTTGCTTGTCAAGTCAGGTGCAGAATGTTATAGGTTCATGATTTGTTGGGTTTGGGAGCACTGTGTAGGTTATAGGAAGTAATGANTGAGACTTGTTGCATCATACTGTTCAGAATTTTGACTGCAACCCTGAATCTTGGTCTTGTCAGAAACTAAAGTGCTTTCAATTTCAACCCTCTTCACTTATTCTTATAATTGTCATAATATTTCATTATTGTGTATTAAATACAATTGTACAAACCAATAATGCTTGTCATGAAGCTCCTTATATTTTAATGTGTTTTATATTTTTTATTTTAATGTTACATTCTATTCATTTTAACTGTAGAAATAGAGATGGTGAAATTTGTTTCAGTCAGTGTGAAACATATATAAAATTATGTGAATCAGATAGATATCTGATTAAGTGATTTTTTAATATGAGATATAATATTTAAGTGAGATCATTGTGGTTATCATTATTATATTTTTTCTTTCTAGAATCCAATCATTGTATCAGATGAAGNTAATTGGAGTATCTCTCAGGTGTTGTTTCAGGTTCCTGTTGGCAATTTTAATTTTGTTGTTTATAGAAGTGTTGTTATGCCATGGGGGCAGAGTGGTCATAATTACATTATNGAGTGGTCATAATTACATTGGTGTTTTTGGTGGTGTTAAGAATAGTTGTTATATGTTTCTTAGGATCAAAGAGGCCATCCAAATTAACGTCATTCTGCCCTCCAATAATTACTACAGTGTCCCGTGGTGCATAATCATTGGGAAGTCCTGAGATCACGTCAGCCATCCAGGCATTGGGCTTAAAAATCCCAGTGACTTAAAACTAATGTGGGAGTAACTCTCTCTGTTTGGAAGACATGTTCCTAACATGACTATCTCCTAAGATTAAAACTTTTGATGACTGAGAGAGAGTATCATGTTTGCTAGGTGCTTTGGAGCTGGGTTTTTTAAGGTTTCTTTGTTTCTTGCTAGTTGCTCCAGTGTTCTTTTNTATTAGTAGAAAAGCAGGATACTCAGTTTGGTGTAAAAATTCTATTACATCCTTTTAAGCTAGGTAGTTTTAAAATTGTTGAGTTAGTTCAAAAATTGAATAAGGAATTGTTACTGATTGTAATATTTCTATGTTAATAAAACTAGCTGATGAAAATTGAGTGTCATTTCATGAAAAAATAAATTTTGAAGGAAATTGGCCTACATTTCATGTAAAAAAAATTGAATGTAACTATCATACTTATTTTTTTCAATAAGGGCTTTAGGGCTACTAACATACTGTGTGTTAAATGTAAACATACGTTTACATTTACTTAGCAAAACTACTTGTGCCATGTACATGTTCTTCATGGCCTTCACACCTACTTACCTTTCCAATCAAAGTTCTCAATTATTCAGGAATACTGCACATTTGGAACAGTTTGACACTACTAACCTACAAGGGCGTATCCAGCTCAATATGTAAGGTGGGGAAGATTCCTGAATTCAACTGATATCAGACAGAATTGAATGCCATACAATTATACACACTAGCATTAAAACACACACATTTAAAAGAATCAATTTTTGAACAATAGTTTGTGATGATTGGATTAGTTACAAATTTTTCAACTACCTCTTTTACTAAATGTTCCGTATGGAAAATTGGGTATCTGCCTTCACTCTTATGGTGGGGTAGCTGCCCCATCTTGCTCCAACCTGCATATGCCCTTTCCTACTTATATTATTGATGACATATTTTGATCAGAACCTTGGGTGTGCATCCAACATGATCTTCCATGCTAATGCCTCTCACTACAGCATCTACTGATAATTCAATTAGGCATTGACATGATTTTGATAATTTCTTTCTTTTTTCACTCTGGCACACTTCATTGAATTCAATTTCCCAAAGTCTCTTTCTTCCCTCCTAATTTTCAATAATACTGTGTATGTGTGTCATAAACCCCACCCTCTATCCCCTCCTTGATGGAACCCCTGACTACTTAATGGAACTTGGGTGCATTTAGTTCTAAAATATGTTAAATAATTGCATTCAGTGTCTAATTGTGTTTTCAAAATGGTATCAAAACTTTCAAAATGAATTTTTACAGTTTGTTTTAATTTGGTCCAGTTTGGACTCATTTTTCAAGGAATTTGAAGACTATTCCGATGGAGTAATCATAGCAAATATTATACCAAAATATAGATTTACTGTGTCATTTTTTCTTTATTGAAAGTTTAAATAATTGTTTCATAATCATAGGTGACTGTCTTGCTTCCTATGCCCCATCGTGACTTAGTTATTAAAGCTCCTATTAGTATTGGTAATATACCAATTGTTGCTGCTGTTCCTCCTGCATCATGTAGCCTTCCTATGGATTACCAGGAAACTGTAGGATGGAGTGCAAATGCTCCACCTCCTCCATATAATAGTAAGTATTCTTAATCTCATTGCAACAAACACCCTTTATTCTTATTGTTTGATTCTTAGGAATTGAAGTTTCCAGTGTAGTTTCTGTTCCCATTTAAATTGTAGTTTCTGTTCCCATTTAAAATTTCCTTTTGAACTCTAAATGAAGTATGTGGATTATAATAGTCTGCAAAAAATGAAGACTATAATTTCTGAATTCTTTTCAGTGAAGTATAATTTAAAATTAAAATAATTCAAATTGTATTACTATAATTTTTCATGTTTTTACTGTGTATTAACTGTTAAATTCAGGTGTACTGATAAAATTAATTTTTAATCATTATAATGTTGGTAGTTTTTTCAATGCAGATCTTATTTTAATTCTGTGGACCTACTAACAAAATTTTCAAGTTTAGCTGCTGTGATGAAAAGTGATAGAGTTCTTAAATGAAGTTGTTCTTGAGTGGATCATGAGTATAGATTGAAGTCAGTCACACACTAAAGAGGATTGTAATCTAAGTTGGATTAGAGGTATTTTTCAATGTCTGTCTTTTTAGTTGTTCCTCCATTGCTTTGTTGCTGACAACAGGTTTCAGAGACAACTATACTTGTGTGTTGTCATAAGTTTTAACACTCTTGGATGATTAAAAGGTTATAGTACCATGAAGAATGAGCTATTTCCCTGTAACGGAAACAACGGTGATGAAGTGTATTTCTCAATGACCAAATCATATGAATAATATCAGAGCTACAATGATGTGAGGTGCAATTTAGTGTATAAAAAAATATGATGAACCACATTTTGTGGAAACTAAATCATGAATATTTAATTATAAATTGAATATTGTGTTTCAGTTGCAGTTGCGCCAACTGCTCCTCTTTTTCCAGGTGGTCCTGGGCCAATGTTAATCTCGGCATCTCCAGTGCAACCTCAATCAAATGTTGTTCGTGATTACCATGGTCGTTTTTGAGATAATGGTAGAGAAAGAATCAGTTTTTACCAAATATTTTCATTCCACTTCATTCTTTTTCTTTTTTTCTGTATAGTATAATCTTGTTGATTTACACCTGAGTACAGAAAGAAATGTATTTGAATGGTGTGAATGTATGAGTTGATTGTGTGTACTTCAATTTATTGGTACAGATTTAAGATGTGTATACTCCAGTCAATGGATTAGAAAGTTTGTTTTAAGGATTTAACATTCTGGATTGTATTTTACTGTATTTTCTTGTATAGTGATTTAACCTGTATCAACATATGCATATTTGATCCATAAATTTGATATTTTCTGTTGAAAGTTTCCAGGTAAATATGATTTTTACCTCCAAGAAAGAAAAAAAAAATTTAGTTATTAAATTCAGTTTATTAACATGTTTTTGTTAATAAATAATTTACTTAAAAGATTGTTTGAATAGTTTTGACTTTCAAACTTGCAATAAAATACATTGAAGTTGAAAATGTCTATGGGTTATTATATTTTTATATATGTCAGATGTGCTTATTTTATAAGAAACAGTATCAGATAATTATTTTATCTTAGCAATAGTATATAGGATAAATGTATTTTATATTTGTAATTTTGTACTCTATTTTTTCTTACTGTATAAATAGTTTTGTAAGTAATTGCTGTAATAAAACCTGAACAATTTGTGTTCTTTTTTTTTACATTTTAAAAAATAATTCTTTGTCATTCTTATTATGAATAAAATGATAGCTCAGGATAGAAAGAATCATGATTTGAGAAATGGTTTCAACATCAAAATTTTATCAATACTTTCTGAATGTGTAGATCGACAATTAGTGAAAATCATTTAGCTTTATTTAGATCTTGGGCATCATCATGTGAACAAATTTTGTTTTCAACAAAGTAGATAAATTTTTTATTTATTCTTACGAAGGGAAAACAATTGTCTTGAGATGTTTAATGTGAGCTATCCTTATTGAATGTGTTTCATAGTTAAAAGTGGAACCAGCTAGATCTAGTTAAAAATACAATAAATATATGATATTTATTGTGACAAATAATGTTGTTAAAAATTATATTAGTTAATTAATAATACTAAAGGGAGTTAAGAGTTTCTACAGAGAATCTTAGTTAATGTAGTTGGTTCACATATTTCCCATTTTTCTAAGTTCTACTCCCAATTACGGTACGACATTATCTTTTGAGGCACTTCCGATTAGAGCATTCAAACTTTCAGAATTCAAAAGAGGATTGTTCAGATAATTTGTAAATCTCACCCTGGAAACTCTTGTAAAACTTTATTTAAGGAATTAAATATTTTAAACCTTCCCAACATTAATATTCATAATAATAATATAATAATATTTTATTGAACCACATAGATCATAACGATGTATGGTGAGTCATAGTGCTAACAACAATAACAATAATATTTACATTTAAGAATAACATTATATTAATTTTGATACATTTAACCATATTCATTTAACTTTGGCTAAGTAGAAATTAACATAAAATACAATCAATTTTTGCTATTACAGAATATTAATATTTATTTAGGCTAGGATTATTAGATATCTATGGTAGGAATTCTATTATTTTACTTTTATTTTATTAATTTATGTCGAGGTCTATAATTATGGTAAAAGAATGTAATTTGATGTTAGATAGTTTCCTTTATCATAGTTCACTTTCTGCACCTTTGTTCTAATGATTACCTGCAACAGATTGTGTCATACATTAGTTATTGCATTAAAGAATTCTTGTGCACTGTAGTAGAGTTTCTGTTGCAAGAATTGTTTGAGTTTTGTTTTGAATGGGTTCAGTGTATTGATGTTTCTTAGGTTTAGTGGTAACGCATTATATAGCTGTATATCTGCATTATAAGTGCTTTTTTGGCTAAGAGTGGATGTTATCTGTGGTAGATGGATATTTCTGGCCTGTCTAGTGTTGTGAACATGAACAGTGGAATTAAATCTATAGAGTGGTCCTTTGTCTAGTAGATCCTTTTTTACAAAGTACAAAGTTTCAAAAATGTACATGCATTGGATTAGGGTGGTGATAGTGGATTTGGTAGTGTTAAGTAAGTTTTCAGCAGTTTTGGCACGGAATAAGATGTTGTGTCATCAGCAAAAAGTACAATTTTGTGGTTTTTGATTATGGATGGGATGTCATTAATATATAGAAGAAATAGTATGGGTCCCAGGGTGGAGCCCTGAGGAATTCCGTGAGTGACAAGCATGGGCTGAGACCTGTGATGTTTTATTTGATTTTCATGCTGGTAGGATACTTATACTATTTGTTGTCTTTGAGATAAATATGACTTGAGCCAATTGTATCCTATTCCCCGAATTCCATAATTTCTAGTTTACTGAGGAGAATTTCATGATTTATTATATCAAAAGCTTTTGTGAGATCTAAGAATAGTCCAACAGGGATTTCTTTCTGCTCAAGTGCAATTAAAATTTCATTGGGAAAAGCAAATAGAGCAGTTTCAGTAGATCTTGTTTCTCTAAATCCATGTTGGGAGTCTGTAATAATTTTGTTACATGTTAAGAAGCTTTTAAATCTGTTATTAAATAGTTTTTCTTGTATTTTAGAGAAACCTGTGAGAATTGATATTGGCCTATAGTTTGTTACATTATGTTTGTCTCCTTTTTTGTGAAGAGGTTTTATGATAGCAGTTTTAAAAATTTGTGGGAAGATACTTTGGGTTAAGGAGTTGTTATACAAGTGAGTAAGTAGTTTGATAATGTACATTGCTATTTTTTTAATTAGTCTGGTATATCATCAATTCTGGAGGATGTTTTGTTTTTCATTTTACTAATTATCTGAAGGACTTCTTCCTCATTCGTTTCCCTGATATACATTGTTGATGTTACATGAATATCATTTGGTAGTAGTAGAGCTTGTAGTGTGGTTGTGTTTTGTTTATTTTGTAGTTGGTTGGATATGCCTGTGAAATGCTGGTTGAGTGTATTAGCAACTTCAATCGGGTAAACTATTTTGTTATTGTCTTGTATCAATTCTATGTGTTGTTGTTTATTGGTGACTTGCATAGTGGTTTGCTTAACAATATTCCACATAGCTTTCATTTTGTTGGTAGATTTCTCTATGTATTTGTAATTTGTCATTTGTCATCTGTTTGGCTTTAATTTTTACTTTCTTGAAGCACTACTATGTATTGTTTATAATATGTTTTGAGTTGAATGGGACATGATGGTTGTTTAATTAACATATGGAGTCTTCTCTTCTGTTCACATGATGTTTTGATTCCTTAAGTCAGCCAATGTGTTATACTTTGTGGTTTTTGTGTTTGCTGCTTATATGGATGGGATATGTCAAAATAATTTAATAACTGGTAGAAGAATTGTTGTACTTACTATCTACGTTAGAGGTTTCATAAACCTGAGTCCATGTTTCATTATTTAGAAGTGTTAGAAGTGTATTTAAATTTGTAGTGTTAAATATTCTTGTGTTAGTTGCGATGGGGCGCTTTTGGGAGTTCGTATGAGTTGTAAGTGAGAAGATCTGTGCGTTATGGTCACTTAGTCCCGTATCATATGTAGAGGCAAGATAAATGTGTTTGCTCCTGTCAGTTAGTATTTGGTCAATTATTGTTTGAGTGCTATTTGTTATTCTTGTGGGATCATTTATTAAGGTTTCCCAATTAAATGATTTCATTAGGTGGATGAATACAAGAACCTCCATATGCGTGCTGCTTATTTTTGTCATGTTTATCTATTTTACGGCAATAAAATCCTGTTAGATAGTACCCTGGTAGTGATGTGATGTTAATTTGAGTGTCTGACAGCCAATGTTCAGTGAAACATAGTACTGATATATGCCTTAATGTTGTATCTAACTGTATCTCTAGCAAATTTATTTTGTTTTTTAATGATCGTATGTTTTGGTGAAGAATAGATAGTTTTTTGTTGCTTGTCAAGTCAGGTGCAGAATGTTATAGGTTCATGATTTGTTGGGTTTGGGGGCACTGTGTAGGTTATAGGAAGTAATGCGAGAATCAGGTGTACTGAGTCGGTGTTTGGGTGATGTGGATTGGCAGGACACCACAGAGACATAGAAGGGTGTGATGGGGTGAGGGATTAGAGATGGAGAGTTAGGGTGAGTAGGAGAAGTGAGAGGAATGGGTGTGAGTGGAACAGGTGAAGGAATTGGTGAGCAAGTAGGAATGGGAGTTGGAGGAGTATTGGGTGTGAGTGGTGGATTGAAAGGAGCAGAAATGGAGGTGGTTTCGAGTGAAGAATTGTGTGTACCCAGGATCCTTGTAATAAGCCTAGATTGGTTCAGGTGGAGACCATGTCTAGTAAACTGCTGCGCTGAGAGATTGTCGAGATTAATAAGTTTAATTGGAGTATCTCTCAGGTGTTGTTTCAGGTTCCTGTTGGCAATTTTAATTTTGTTGTTTATAGACGTGTTGTTATGCCATGGGGGCAGAGTGGTCATAATTACATTGGTGTTTTTGGTGGTGTTAAGAATAGTTGTTATATGTTTCTTAGGATCAAAGAGGCCATCCAAATTAACGTCATTCTGCCCTCCAATAATTACTACAGTGTCCCGTGGTGCATAATCATTGGGAAGTCCTGAGATCACGTCAGCCATCCAGGCATTGGGCTTAAAAATCCCAGTGACTTAAAACTAATGTGGGAGTAACTCTCTCTGTTTGGAAGACATGTTCCTAACATGACTATCTCCTAAGATTAAAACTTTTGATGACTGAGAGAGAGTATCATGTTTGCTAGGTGCTTTGGAGCAGGGTTTTTTAAGGTTTCTTTGTTTCTTGCTAGTTGCTCCAGTGTGCTTTATTGTTGTGTTGGAACACTGTTGGTGGTAAAGGATGAGGAAGAAGGGGAGGTTTGGCAGTGTTTGATTAAGGATTGTGAACCTATTCTGTGTAGGGACAGGTACATGTCTGTTCACGGGTGAATGGCATGAGAGACGGGTAGTTTTTCGTTTCAATGAGATTCCAGCCATTTGTGTTGTTAACCACCTTTTCCAGTCTACTGATCTCTGACTTTAAGTAGTTTACATGTTCATAGGCTTTCCTAAGGTGAGCGTTAAGTAGAAGAAGTTGATGGAGTGAAGAGTTCATGATTGTAACAAAATGTAGTGTAATGTAGATACGTATGTTGTGGAACACACACACTAAATTCACATGCGCACTGCAAATAATATTTATCACTTGTTCTCACATACAAACATGTGCACATACACAAAGAGGTTGCAGACATTACACGCGAAATTCACTCACACTTATTTGTTACACACAAAAACACCACACACACACACACAAAGTCAAAACACATGTGTACTAGGTTATTTAAAAGTATATAACTCGATCACTAACACTTCACTATTGACTAAATTATTATAACCTTAGTATTATAACTTATATTATCACTATTGCACTGCAATTATTATTAATTTACAAAATAATGAGTGGGGTTAGGTTCGTGCGAGGTACAGGTGGCGGTCGGCAAGAGAAATAAAAAATCTAAAGTATTCAATAGTCTGACAATCAAACGAGTTCCTAACAATAATTGAGATTAAAAATGGTTAATAAAATAATTTGAAGTTGGAATATTACTGATTAAGAGTCAAAAATAAGTATATATTCGCAAAAGAAGACAGAAACAAGTTAACAAACTATACCACTGCCATCTTTCCTAAAAACATGAGACTGTTATTTTTGTCAAGACTGAATTACTTAAGTGCCACTCTTGCTTCTTACAATACTCTCAATACAGATCATATTCATAGTCCTAGAAAATCAACCACTCTTTGCCAAAAAGGGCCATATCATTCAGAAACCATTCTATATAATTACCTCCTCAAAGACAAAAGATATTATTTATTTAATTTTATTATATATATTTACAGACCCTGAGACCCTTGCTACATAAATGATACAATTAATGGTGGCAAGTTCAAATTAACTAAATAAATCATATAAACCTCAGAAAAGAAAAAGAATACATAATCATTGAAATAATATAATTACAGCTGCACACAAAAATGCCATGTATATTACCTATTCATTAAATGCAATTAAATACAATGAAAATATGAAGCATAATAACAACTAAACCTACTCATTTCTAAGAACTAAAGAGCTATTGCCAACATTAAATGCTTCTAAGTCTCCCAAAATTCTTATATTAATTGGTAAGGATTTCCAGTTATACAACATTCTTATAACTGTACCTTTAACAATATAATCCTCCTTCAATGTCATATTAACAATAATATGATTTGGATTACCTAATTTATGAAGTACATGCCTAATCTGAAATGGCACAGCAATTTTCTGATGTTGTGTAATTATATTGAAAACTTTAAAGACAAATTGATTATCATACATTGTATGTATAGATTTAATTGTAGATGAACCAAAACGAGGATGTTTATCACTAGTCTTATCAAATAAGTCCATAGGATTCCCTATTCCAAATAAAGCAAGTGTCACCAATCTATGTTGTGAGGATTCTAGAATTTTGATATGATTTTTAAGATATGGCTTTCAACTTTGACTACAATAGATTAAGTGAGGAAGAACCAAAGTAAAGAGAGAATAGCAGTAGGATTTTTAAAGTTTATGTATTCCTATTAATAAAGCCTACAATCTGGTGTGATTACACTACATCTAGTTTATCATGAAAATATAATTGAGAATCAAATAAAACCCCAAAGTCCCCGATTTTCTCAACTTGTTCCAGCACTGTATCCTGAATAGAAAATCATTTTAACAACCTTGTCTATATCATTTTTTACAAGAACTAAACCACTGTAGGATTTCATTTGCTTGTGCAGTTTTAGACAATCTACAAGCATTATACATCAACTTAAATCGATTATAAAAAGAATGAGCAATATAGGACCTAAATGTGATCCCTGCAGTGTTGCAAATATCAGGAATAACAATGTTCCATTTAAACAAACAACTTGAATTCTGTTTAATAAATATGACTCCAACCATTGCATCAACTTCCCATAAATTCCCAAATTATGAAATTTTCTCGAAAGAATCATGGACTGAACTGTGTCGAAAGCTTTTGAAAATCCATATAATAATAAATTTATTGTCAAAAAACAGTACAAACTGCGTATGACCACGTGGAGGGGAAAAAAACTAATTTACTCTCCGGAAGCAAGCAAGGGACCATCCCATCAATTCCGATCAAGGGCCCTAAGGCCCTATAAAGGCCCNGAACTGTGTCGAAAGCTTTTGAAAATCCATATAAATTGAGTCAACCTGATCATGTTGTGCAAACGCTTGTAGTGTGAAGTTATTAAATTGAACAAATCCGCAGTTTAAAAAAACTACCTACTGCACTGTTGCTTCTTCAATTTAAAAGAATGCATTGATTTCCATAAAAGTTAAACTGCTATTTCCCATCGAATGTTATTTTAAAATAATTCTTTTAAATATTAAATATGTCATTTTGTCTTGTACTTTATCATGCCATAGCTATAGTTCTTCCAAAATAACTGATTAAATTTCCAAACTACTTATTTCCTATTATCATTGCTATTAACTAAGCTTCCTATTATCGTGTCTCATTATTCATACAAGTTTAGTTTCATTTGTTGTCAACATGGCATGGTTGCATACATAAATTCTGTAACCTTATCCTGACTCGAGTTTTTCCCCGGTTTTCCTTCGAGTAGAGGCAGATTTTATATACAGGACGGTGTTCTCTTTTACACTATCATAAAATTTAATCTTGAATTTAGAATATTTTACTAGTAATGATTTATACATAATATTTTCCTAATCATTTAAAGATTTGATGTATTAGCAGGCTGGCGAGCAACCGGGAAATCCAGCAAAAGTCAAGGAATTTGCTCACTGCTCCGAGAAAAAATGATTACGAGGATCGTTATATTAAAAAAAAATCACAAATTCCAAAAAAAATCGCGTTCTTTTTATTCAGTTAGATTTAAGGCACCTTGCTCAACCCAGTAACCGGCCCGTGAGTTCTTTCATTGAAAGACGAGAGCACTGCTTCACTGTTAGCAAAGGTAACCGATTTCTTCCAATGATATTGATGGGATAATTCCAGTCTCGGAGCCGCGATAACTGTTTCGCAAGAGCTGTGAAGCAGTTCCAGCAAACAATTGCGTAAGATATCGGGCCTAATTTTGATTTTATTTTTATGTCAAACCAAACCTAATTTGCTGTACTTCTGAGAACATGCACTTCATAATAGTTTCAGCGTTTTTCAAGAACAATTTACGGAACTTTTAACTATTGTTATAATAGTTTGTGGTGGAGTTGGCGCCATTGCAACATGACAACGAGACGATACCAAGCAAAACTCTTTGACCGTTTCAAGAAAGCCACGGAGATACAGTTCCATGTGGAGTTGTTTACGTTCCGCATTCTTGAACTATTACAATTCAACATTTTCAAAATATCATTTCAAGTTTTTTAAGAACATTAACAAACATTAAAAATTTTCTGATCTCAAACAATACAAGTTTTTAGGTCATCAATTTTTCTTTGAATTTCTGGAATTTAGGAACATTCAACGATTTTGTAAACACATTAGCGATTTGGTCTGACGTTGGACAATATTCAAGAGAGAAGAGTCCTTCATATATTTCTTTGATAAAATAGTAACGTACGTCCATGTGTTTCCTATACCTATTTACAACTCCATTTTTGATTAGGTCTATAGCACTTTGATTGTCAATCATTATTTTCGTGGGAATAGTTTCATAGCTGCATCAGGGCCAGGAAACTAGATAGCCGCTTAATGTATGAGGTTTGAAGCTTCAAGTAGTTAACATAGAATATTTACCAGACTGGGCTACCAGTCACCCAGTTTGTCCAGAGCTCAATAGATGGCTGCAAGATCGTTTCACCCTCCTCCTATTGGCTGCTAGAGTTCCTTGTTCGTTACATTACATTTTGCGTGTGGTGTTCAGGCTGTACGGTGCCGTAGTCCAAATCCGCACATTTAGTTGATTTTATATAGTGTAATGCCACGAAATTTTGTGTGCTGCGTACCGGGGTGCTTTAATACAAGCGGCACCCCGGAAATAACTATCCACGTCTTCCCTACCCCACCAGAAAGGTAAGTAATTCTTGTTGTCTTAGCGCCACTACCCACATGGACAGACGTACTTAGCTCAGTCGCTTTGCTGCGATTATTGTTGTTTATTTATAAATATATTTGTTACATTCTCTTGTAGACGACGACAATGGTTAAAATCTCTGGGCCTTACGAGTTTGCGGATCACACAAACTACGAGAGTGTGCTCCGCACATTTTACCCCGGACGACTTCCATGGTATGTTAAATGAAAACGAATGTTTCATGAAGTATT
>NNCF01127477.1:99074-180326 GCA_002313205.1 Laupala kohalensis | reverse complement strand
GAGCAGTGTCTTATGGTAAGTGTACTTTGGAATTTCGATTTTATATGAAATGCTTCATAACTTGAAATTTATTATTATTTTTCACCTTTGTTGTAGGCATCCTTCCAGGCTCACCATTGGCCACATCGAGCTATCTGAATTTAGGGAACAAAATATTCGATAACCTAAATGGCTACTCGATTGGTCGTGCTGGTAAGTATAAGCTTACTGTATCGGAACTAATGTTGTTTAATGACTTAAAATGAAGTTAAAACGTTGTGAGTTCTTTTCACAAAAGATGTCTGTTCATCCATAAAATGTCATCTTTCATTATTTATTTCACTAGATTATGTAATGGATGTTGATTTGAGTAAAAACTGATTAATGTTGGTGTTTTGTTAATAACATTGTGTGTACTTTTGTTGCAGATGCCACAAGTTTCAGACAGGGCTTTGGTGATTCTTCGGGACATTTTGCCTTGCGGAAGGTGGCAGATGCAGAGATTAGGGGCTGGGTATTTTACCCTAAAGAAGGAAGAAGACGTGTGAGAACACTTCTGTATCAAAGTGGGCTAATTACCACCATGAATGGAATGGCGCATTTACTCCAGTTAGTAATGATGTATAATGTTAAAGTTTTGAGTCCCCGTGCTATCAATCAGGATGCATTGGAGAACTTGTTTGGCCTAATTCGATCACACTGTGGTTGTAATTATCAACCCACTATTAATCGGTTCATTTCTGCATTGAAGATTTGCATCGTGAATGGACTAGCAGTTTGCGACATTACTTGTGGAGCAAACTGTGATTCAGATGATGCTCATCTTCTTTACAATCTGAAGGAGGGAATTCATTTGTGGTGCTCATATTGTACAACAGGACAGTGTATCTGTGAATGACACCACTTCCAACAACGAACGTGATGCTGAGCCTGAGTCTAATCAATTGTCAGCTGAGGGGAACAGTTCTGTGGGTTTTTCTTTGGCTAATGCAAGTGTCGTGTATCTTGCCGGATGTGTTGCCAGGAGAGTTTTGAGTAGAGTTTCTTGTGATATTTGCAAAAGAATTATCCTTACCGACGATCTTGATGTCCATTTTCAAGGTAGCATGTTATTCGGAGATTACACCGCAGATGAACGGAGACTTACGTATCCTAGTGAGGAGCTAGTACTGTCTGTGTCTCAGGGTGCAAACATTGTGGATGACATGTTAAATGAAAATCGACACGAGATTGAATTAGGTTGTTTGAATGAAATGAGTGTAAGTGAGAGTGAATGTTTGAGCACAGGGACTCATTTTGATCACACACAGTGTGAAAAAATTAATTGTACAGGTAATTTGCACTATTTGCATACCCTGGTGGTGCAAGTTGGCTAACCGGGAAAATGCAAATAAATTCAGGACAAAATTTGTATTTCATTTCCTGGTTAAGCTTGTTATATGTATATATTACTTATCACAGGAATGTATGCTTTTTATGTATATGTATATTTTCAATGGGTAATTAGTGATACTTTGCTTAGGAGTATGTCCCTACACGTCTTCATATTGAGTAGAACCTGGATTATCCCCAGGGGTAACGGAGGGGAGGGGTCGCACGGTTAATTGAGACACTATATTTAATGACTTATGTACATAAATGTGCATACATGAGCGTGTACAATGTCACGTTATCTGGAGTTGAAATATGAAGTAATCAACTTCGTTTCTTGTGGTTTGAAATTATTATTTTTACTTAATATCTAATATTTCTCAAATTCATTACGTCCTGGAAGTCAAAATTTTATTGGTGCTTGAGGGCCTCTGTCTCCTAAGTTTTGAGAAACTTATGTACAACTGTGGAAATAGTATGAAGTATTTGTATTTATATATGATGACACATTTATTGGCAAAAAAGTAGTACAAACTTCGTATGACGATGTGAAGGACAATTAAATAATGTACTGTATAGTAGAAATTGTAGTTGAAATTATTTTTTTCGACGGAAGGGTGAGCACCGTGGTTAATCGAAGTTCTACTGTACCGTGTTTTGTAAATGCGTGCAGACATATGTAGTCTGTGATTAAAATATACATAAGAGTACAAATCAGTGGGCCCATTGCGTCATGGATGGCATGTACTAAGAATAATTAGTATATACTCAATATGTATTTTATTGTTAACATGGTTTGTACTCTTGTGTTGGTGTCTTGGTAGTAAAGTGTTCGAACATTTTTTTTTGTGGGGCTTTAAGGGCTCGTCAACAGCAAGGTCATTAGAGCAAATGTTTGTTTGTCTTGTGTTCAATATGAACTTGTCTTGCATCTTGATATGAACATAGAATGTCTTTCGTGTGTTTACATGTAATATCTACTCAAGTGAGCCAATAACATGCAGCAGTTCTGAGTGTAGCATAATAATATGTAGCAGTTCCGAGTATAGCATGCTGCTCGCAATAATGGGAGTTTAAATATACATGTTGACTCAGAAAAATTACTGAGTATTTACGATCCGATTTTTTAACTTATTTGTAACTTCTGCTTTTTTGTATATATGTTTGTTTTTATGTCCTGTGGTTGTATTAATTTTGTTTCATACTGTGTTATGTTCTTATGCTTAGTATTTATTGCACGTGAGAACGATTTTATGTCGTGATTCGTAAAACATTCACAATATATATTGTGTGGAGTGCAATTAAGGTCATAATACTCGTACATATTTATGTCAAGATCTAAATCATACAATATTTTTAAAAGAATCAATGATATAAATTCAATTCGACGAACTTTACTTTTTATGTTTTTATTTCAATGATTTATGTTTTATGCATATTGAACAGGTGTAGTTTAATAAAATGAATTATGGGTCTACGATAATTAAAATTTATTTTTCTCCACAAATTGAAAATAAATACTATTATAAGTAAAATAACATTTATTTGTTACTTGCTCTGTGTTGACAAGGCAAGCTTTGAATCCTTTGTTCTCTTAGAGCATCTCTTCTTTTTGAGTGTACGTATCTAAAATTGCAAACATCCTCTCAATGAGAGAGACCTGAGAAAGGTCACTGCAGTCATTATTACTGTTGGCAGCTTGTTTGGATCCAAGCACAGCTTGGAGACATGGTACGAATAAAAATTTAAGTAGTATTATTTTGGAAATTGTGTGAAGTATTACAATTGAAACATATATTAAAGTAAATAAAAAATACTTTATTGATTGATTAGTTGTTACCAAATTGGTATTACTGTCCGTTTTTCTTTTTACCAAAATGTTTGCTTTTTTAAATTAATTTAGAAGTTAATGCTTCTTTTAAATAAAAGTAAATTAAAATTTTGTAAAATTGCAACAGTGATCAATTTTTTAAATTAAAAATAATCTTGTCTAATATCAGCCCTAGTTCTAGTCATGTTAGAAAGTTTACTGAGGTCTCATTGGAATCATTTTGAAAACAATTTGGAAATGAATTATGTTGTGTTCCAGATGTTTGGCTCTTTCTTTTGCAAAATTAAAACTCTATCGTATTTTGGGTAATCGTCTAACTTATTTTTGTATCCACATTTATTGTAAAATCACAGTGTAAATTTCAAAAAGTAAGTGATTGGTAGAAATCTAATTTAGATCAAAATTCTTGCAAAGGTTACTCCCAACAATTTTTGCTTATCTGTATTTCTTTCTCAATAGTTAGTTTCAGTCTTGTATATTTCTGTTTATTTTTGTTTTCTTAAAAACTGGTCATTGGTGAGTAATACAAAATTACGTTTTATTCTATCCTCTTCATTTTTTTAATACTCAAATATTGGAAGCAATACCTTTGGACAACCAGTAGATGTCTTTGCTTGAAATAAATTTCTGAACATTTATTTACATATTTTAGAATGTTACTTGCAATGCTCTTGCATACTACTTACCTATGAAACGATAAGTCACAATTCTTCAGGAAAGTGTTATTGCATTCGTAGGCTACACATGTGTTGACCATTTCCATTTAATGATTATACTTGTTATCTTCTTTCTTTCACTTGATCAAGACAGCTTCACTGTGCACAATATTAATTTCTGTGAAAGAGACATGTATTTGTTGGTGTGGCGAGCGACGCAATGTGTTAGCAACTTTAAGCAATACCCCCAATTGGAGTGGGGGTTGGCTTGGTAGCCAACTCAAGTTTGCCTGCTGATGCCTGTAGTTCTAGTAGATAGTATATTTCTATGTTAGTACCTTGTTATGTCCCTGTTTTTTGCTGACCTTATGGATATTCCAGTCCAATGCTTGTTTGTCTTTTGTTTACTTTAGCATCTTCTGCAATACAGAGACTGAATTTTTGTTTCTTTTGCTTGGCTCGGTGGGTTGAGCGCTGAGCTGCTGGCTGGATTGCCGGGGTTCGATCCCTGGCGAGGTAGGGATTTTCCATCACACCTCAACATCCAAACTGACTCCCAGGCCTACTCAGCCTGCTAATATGAGTACTAGGATCTTCTTTGAGTACGTAATTTTTTCTCTTTATCGTACAAAGTAATAAGTGTTTTAGAAGTGATAAAATAGAGAAGTTTGAAGTAATAAAGTAGTAATGGAGAAACTAAATTTATTATCTCCGTGTTCAAACGCAGTTTGCAACTGTTTTTTGACTATAAAGTTTATTTGATGACATTTAAACCGCAAACATTTTTATTAACTTTATTTTACTTTTATTAAGCATCCTAAAGTTTCACAGTATTGAACTGTATAGGTTATTAGCGTTATCTATTTTTGTAGTACTATTAGTATATATTACCTGCACATGAAATGTGCAGGAAATAAAAAAATGTGAAAATAAAAAATACGGTGATAATAAATAATAAAAATATAACTCTTAAATGTAATGAAAGATATTTGAATAAATAAATAGAGTGGGATGTTGTGGAGACGGCCCATTTACTTACTTAACATTTCACAAGACAACTACATACGCAACAATGCGTGATTATTTCATATTCTTTCTCCATGACCTCTAATCATTAACACGATTATTCGTCGTTCCGGGAGCACGTGCGCGGCAAATTGCTCATTTCTGGATCAGTGTGATCGCGAATACTCGGGAAATACCCAGAGCAAGTCGCTGTTGCTCGTGATTCGCTGTTCGGTTGCTCGGAGTTCGCCGAATAGCGAATGTGTGGTCGACTAGTCAGCAGTTGGCGTGACTGGAAAGCCTCAATCAATTGTAACATCCCAAGCTATCGATACAACCGTCGATGTTTTCGTGCTCTTGCTGTTAATAAGATGGCGGACGGTGTGACGCAGCCGCCGTGTCAATTCAATTATTGACCATTGTTTTTTATTTAATTTATGATGAAAATATAATCTCACATGAAGTACCTAGGGTCATGTTGGATTAGTTTGTAGAAAACTACTATCATTTCTTATGTATGTTGTATCCTTCATTTCTTCATACTAATGTACAATGCATGAAACTTAATAAAGAGTAATACTTATATTGTTGTATTTGTAACTGGGAAATGTAGCGTGCCATTGAATCTTATCTACATGGAGTTGAGTGGTAGGCCATTATTATTAGGTGGGCCAGTTAGCTGGGTTTATCAACTACTTGTCCCTCATGGAGGGGTTAGTAGAAGTAGTTAGTAATAATTAGAGTTATTGATACTAGGAGGAGCAGGATAGAGGAAGGAAGGTTTGCTTCTCAGTAATCACAGCTATATGAACTGGGACATTCATGTGAAAAGCTTCAAATTTTCGGGCCCCATCGGGAATTGAACCCGGAATAACTTTTAATACTTCCTATTACTTCACTCTCATACTTGGATTAGTTTTTGTTTAATAAGGGCTCTAATGACCTCGATGTCGACAAGCCCTAAAGCCCCCCCCCCAAAAAAGATTAGTTTTTATTAGAGATCGTTTTGGCTAATAGAATTTTCATGATTTTGTGTATTTGTGGTGAGGAATGATTGTGGAGAAAATGATTTTTTATTAACCGATATTAAGGTAATATTTCTATTGGGTATTTTTTCGTTCCATCCATTTTTCAAACTATTGGTTAGTTCTTATTTTAAACTTCGTTCTTCAATTGTATTCAGTGATAACTAATGAAGGGATGAGCTGGTAACGTGCTCTTTATTTGAACGATCGAACTTAGTTATCTTTGAGATTATTTTAAATAATGGAGATTTTTTGAATGGGAAACAGAAAGAATGTGACTCAAAAATGTATAAAATCATACTGTCCAGTTTTTGATTGAATCCATAAGGCCTTTTTGGACGCGTTAAAGAATTCAAAAATTGTGTTAAAGTGTCTCAATTGATCCATCCTACAGGATTTATTCTGCACATGTTACCAGATTATTATTCCACAAATGACTATTATGAAATTGATTCTGAAATATATGACTTGGGGAATACAAACTAGTGACTGATTGCTTAAATGATAAATGATTGCTGAAAAGTTAAAGCATGTGTGGCCTGTTTTAATTATAATTATATAATAATCTTGTGAACATACTTGTTGTTTCATCTGTACTTCTGTTGACAATAAGAAACATTTATTTTGTGATAAAATTTGGCTAACCTCTACTCGAGTATTCAGTATAAATGGCAATAATTTAGTTGCTTTTGGAAAGATGCGTATCTTTTCAAGCAACTGAATTTAACTAGATATGTTTTTGGAATTGATTTTGAATTTGTTTCTTACTTTGACTAACTAAATTTGAAACTGGAAGTTGCTCTACTTAGTATAAGTTTTTATGTAGATAATTAAACCTCTCTTGTTCAACATGAAATGATATCCGAAGAATTTAAGGAGATAATTTTAAATGATATGTTTCAGTTTTCTCCTTCTCGTAAACATGAAGTATTAAAATTAGTAATGCATTTAAGTATTTGTCATTGAAGCGAGTACAAGTCTGAAATAGTTAAGACATTAAAGGTTTATTCATTCTAAAAAGAATTGGAACACTTCTTGATCTCTTAAGAAATTATGTTTTGGATTTTGTAACTAGTTCACAGAAGCGATGCATTAATTTTTTTCAGATGACATGTTGGAGTTGATGATTCTTCAAATGTAAGTGTTGATTGTGAAGTATATGTATTACTTTTCTGAACATTTTTCATCTGTTTATTTGGATATATTCGTAGATTTCAGAAAAAATGTGTTACAAAGAACTTTAAGAGAAAAATGCGAGTCCTAGGGGTCGATGTTGTTTAGATCAATTATGGAGAGAAGAAAGTAGTTTTCCTCTTTTAGAAAACATGGAGATTAAAGACTTTGGTTTGCCTGACATGACAGAAGGAATTCCATTTGTCAGATATGAGAACATGGACATGTCATCTGTTCCTGTTAAAGAAGAAATGTATTCTGAAATGACATGTGAATTAAATGCATGTAAACCCGAAGACAGTATGGGGATTATGTCTGAGAATGTTCCAAGTCTTGGTAGGGAAGAAGTGAAAGGAAATTTTAATAGTAGTGTAACCCCATTTTGTTGTGTTGGAATAAAAATGGAAAAGCTTGAGGATTACGAAAGTGATACTTCTTGTGTAAGTTTGGTAACAAAACGTTGGATTGAATATCCCAGAAACCCTGAGAGGGCGTATAATCTAGGTGTTCAAAGTTCAAGTGATAAGATGTGTTTAAAACTGAGTAACTCCTCTTCCACCGAAAAGAAAATGGAAAATGAAGAAGATATTGAAAATCATGCATCAGGTCTCCGAACGAATGAGTGTACTACACTGACTGTAGACAAGAACAGTAAGTTGGATTCCTCCTCTGTAGTACATGGATATAGCATGGGGCATTCAAGTAGTGAATTTATAAGAGGGATTGAATGTCACGAATACCCCCTCTTGTGTGTAAAACAAGAAGAGGACAAGACTGACGAGGGATTTGGAGTGAACAGGTGCAAACAGTACAGTGCAGGTGAGAAACAATTTTATATTATTGAAAATCTGTTACAAAGAATTATGCAAAAGTTATGCTTTCTGTTTTGGTCTTTTTTGCATTTTGCATCATTCAATGTATCTTTAAATGTTTTTCTTATGTGTCAATTGTCAGGTTTTATCTTATATTTGAAAATAGAAAGAAAAAAATTGATTATTTGAGTGGTAATGAGGGATGGAAAGTGATTTGACTGTTACTTCCCATTTTTGGTGTGCTTGTATAGGTATTAATATTGCTATGTTTTTTATAAAATATGTCAATCAATCCTTTTTTAACATATAAGTTTTTTTTACTGGTACTCACCTGAAGTACAAAGTGGGTGAAATTTTCATTTTATTTCTACCCATTTTCTAATGGCAACTATTCTTGTTATAAAAGGTATGCTGATTTTTCCATTAGCATACATAAGCTAGAAATATATTATCTCAAGACTCATGTCCTGAGTATAATTAGATAATGGTGTTGTATTCAGTTTACTTTCCGATGTGTGTGGAATGCATCCCTTCAGGGCAGAGAAGGCCACTGACAGCATAAGCTGCCGAAAGGCGGTTTTGGTAAATAAAATTTTTTCGTTTCACTATAACTTTCTTTTTCATTTGTGCTAGTCATTAGATCAAGTAGGGTTAGAGTTTTTTAATTGCATGTATAATAATTGTACATTATGTCTAGTGGTTATCAACAATAAAAACTCATTAGTTTCCATTTATAAAAGACTTAAAAAATGCACACATTTACTTCAAGTTTGTAATGGCTACCCAGCACTTTTAAGAGGGCAGTTTTTTAAGGAACTGGTATGGTTCTGAAGCTGAAATGTTATGTTGATAGATGGACCCATATTGTTCAAATTTAGTTAAGTGTGAAGTCTGATGAAGGTTCCAATATTTTAATCAGTTGTTCAATCTTTACGGGTTGACATCTGTTGAGGGGAAAAGATAGAAATATGAAATTTATGTATGTGGCGTATTTATGTATTTGAAAAATTGCGATGTGATCTTCAACTCTGAAATTGTATTCTTGAATCAATTACAGATTCTTTAATACCTAAATTTTTGAGTTTTCTCAATACTTCATTATTTATCTTAGATGATTTATTTCGATTGAATGCAAAGACAGTGAACCTTGTTCCTAAATATACTTGAAGTCCTGCTCATGTTCTCATATAGTAGCCCAAGTATGATAGTCTCTTGCAAGTCTGTGTAGGATTAGTTTGAGGCTATTAAAAACATGCTGAGTTAGCTCCCAACCTGTAGGAATTAGTTCAAGACAATTTTTATTTTGTTATTTTTTTTTTGTAACTGCATGTNTGTGTAGGATTAGTTTGAGGCTATTAAAAACATGCTGAGTTAGCTCCCAACCTGTAGGAATTAGTTCAAGACAATTTTTATTTTGTTAGTATTTTTTGTAACTGCATGCGAGAGTTTCCATCATCCATTCATTTTCTGTTTTTATGAGAGTCGTGAAGTTTCATCAATTCGTTGGTATACTCTGTACATCTAATGCACACCAACTTGTGTATCCTTTTTAATAAAGTGTATAAGAGATTCTGAGATGTGTACATAAATATTTTTACTACTCACATTATCTACGATTCATTTTGGTATAATAAATTGATAACAGTACGTATTTATTAAATAATTTCCGTTAAAGTACTAAAACCGCCACTGCCCTCGGGCTCTTGATCGGAATTGATGGGATGGTCCCTTGCTTGTTTCCGGAGAGTAAAGTAGTTTATTATTCTCCACGTGGTCATAAGCAGTTTGTAGCAGCAGTTTTTGATAATAAATTTATTATTATTTAATATCGTTAAATAGTTCTGAGAAATGAAATAAATTGGTCAAAAGTGGATGTGATTCCCCCATTTGCTTGTTGTTATCCTTTGTTCATGGTATCTGGGGTCTTTGATTTTGTCCCTGTACGAACTTAACTTACGTATGTTTTTTATCTACACATTGTTCCTTTCTCAACGTTCTCAGTTGGTTTCCACCTTGAAATGCTTTCAGGACATTTTTTTATTAGTATTTAATTATTTCCTGCACAGTAATTACTAAGTATTTATATTTCTCTTGTTAATTGTTAACAATAATTGTTAGCTAACACTCTAAAGAAGAAGTCATTGTTTATTAGTAACAGCACTTGTTGAAGGAATTACAACCGTTGATTTGTAGAAACACACACAAATGCCTTTCCTCCAATTACGTTGCATTTGCTGTTTTTTTAATATACTTTAAAATGATTTCTGATTTTAATTCAGAAAAGGTTGAAAAACTGTAGTGTGTTTTTAAAATGTTATGGAGCTCTAGATGAAAATTGGTTTAGAGATAATTATATTATTCTATTGCTGATACTGTTACATGAGTTTTTGGTAGGTGTTGAATGACATGAGGTAATATCATGTTTTAAATCATACTGTATCATTACAAAACTCCCATGATGTATAATTTGTCTCTCTCTTTAGTGAAATACTGATGATATAGAAGCAACTGCTTTCAAAGGATTTCACCATTTCCAAAGTTGTACACTCTAACCTTAAAATGTGAACTTGTAAGTAGTGATAGAAAAACTGTATGTATTAATGTCTGAATTTAATCGCATATTTTTTCTGGCATAGTTCCACAAGGATATATTTTAATCTTCCGTGGAACTCTGTTTTTTTCAGAACTGGATTGAATAGAATTGAGGGCGGAGACTCGCGCTTTGCCTGAAACAATTTATTGTTGTGAAATGAATATTTATTCTGAATTTCAACTTAACTTTTTATATTCGAAAGAGTCATTATAATGAGTCAAATTAGTTTTGTAGGAATAACAAAATCCTACATGATATCTAGGAGAGTTACATTCTAACATTTATTCCAGGATTTATCCGAGGGTAAAGATAGTTTAGTTATTGATCGGTTTCTCCTGACACTCGTAAACTTCACTGAATTCCTTTTCATAGGGTTCTAGTTTTTAATTAGCTATTAATGAACTAAAGATGTTATAAGTTTTAGTAAGTAATGTATGCCCCTATAATTTTGGCATAATTATAGGTCACGTTTTTTTGTGTAGGGCATATTAAGGAAGTGTGCCAATCCTCTGTCTTATCATGGATTTTAATTTATATCGTACTCTCTATAGAGGACATCCACCTTTATGGATCATTTCTGCTCTAATTCTGTCTTCATGTGATGCTACATTATTTCTTATCTTAGTGTAAAAGGAAGAAATGTCCAAACACCTGTGTCTGCTGTAATTATTTTTGCATTGCTTCTCGTACTCTATGTTTCTTATTGATGATACAATATCAAATATTTCCTGGCTGTTACACACTTTAATGTTTTGTTCAGGATGAAACTTGTATTGTTTTTCAGCAGGGGTTTCTGGTGATTCAAGTTAAACCAGCTGCTGAGTGTACGAATCCCTCCAGTGATTTACGATGCCTACTTAAATGTCAATTATGCTATCAACTCCATCTTTACATAAAGTTGTCCTTCTTTGTTGTACCTTTCTAAATTTTGTGGCATTTTTATAAAAGTGTTTAGTTTTTTGCTGAGAAGTTCTTGTTTTTGTTGTTGTTTTTTCAGTCATATCTTATAGCTATTTTTTTTCTTTTATTTTTGACCATCTTTTGTGTTTCAATGTATTGTGATTCAACTTCCATGTGATTCTGCCGAGCATTTCTAACCAACATTTCAATTTCTAACCAATAAAAAAGTGGCTTAGGTCTGTACTCCCTACTAATTTTTGTTGGATTTTCTCTTTTAATACTGATACTTGACAATGTATAGTGAGTTACTGAAAAATACATGCACAACTATTTTTCTCCGTTTTTCCTTCGGGTAGAGGCAGATTTCTTATACAGGTTCTCTAGGCTTTGTCTAGGGGCGTGTTTATTGTAACAATAAATCGTGAATTTAGTGTTTTTTCAACTCTTATGATTTTTAAACACTATACTCCGAATAATCTACACTTCGATAATAACTTGTACATGTAAATTTACAAACATTGACATTATATATGTATTATAACTCGCATCTAACTTTTTATCTTATCTAGGAACTTTTGCTGAAATTTTTGAATCTGCCTCTGCCTTAGGGCCCTTGATCGGAATTGATGGGATGGTCCCTTTCTTGCTTCCGGAGAGTAAATTAGTTTATTGTCCTCCATGTGGTCATACGCAGTCTGTACTGTTTTTTGACAAATTTATTTATTATTATTATAAATATTTATTTCAATATTAACTAGTCATAACTATCTTAAAACATGGTACATATGCTTCCAAAAGTGAACGAAATAAAATATACTTGTTTCAAAATATCCAAAATTCCTGTTTTGAGGTAATAATTTTTAAAATGTTGAAGAGGGTTCTTTCTTTATTGCCTCAGGAATGGGCTACAGAATAACCTGAAATTTTGTAATCTTAGTATAAACCAGTACTTTTATCATTATGCAAAAGATGATATAATTTTGAAACCTGAAAATATATCTTTGGTTTATTTCACATGGAATGACCCTAACTGACTGCACCTTGTTTCAGATTTCACTCAAGGTGCTTCCCCCTTGGAAGAGCAAGTGAGATTGAGAAGTTGTACTCAAAATGATCTGGAGTCATTGAGTTTCATGGAAGGTGACACTGTGTCCAGCTCAATGACAAAACATTCTGACCTCCACCTCTCTTCACGTTCTGGCAAAGAAGTTACCTTTTGCCGTTCTTTTCCTTCAACAAATGAACATAAGACGGCAAATCACACAGCAGAGAGACGTTTTTCATGTAACATTTGTGAATCTGCATTTAATCGAAGAAATACTTTAAATAAACACTTGCGAACCCACACAGGAGAAAAACCGTATCAGTGTAAAATTTGTGAAAAATCATTTAATCAAGGGGGTCACCTAAAAACACACATTCTTTCTCACACTAAGGAGAAACCGTTCCATTGTACTCTTTGTGATGCAGCATTTATTTGGATGTCTAAGTTAAAGCTACACATGCGGACTCACACTGGAGAAAAACCCTACAAGTGTAGCATTTGTGAAAAGTCATTTACTTTAAGTGGTAATCTTGATAGACATATGAGGATCCATACTAAAGAGAAACCTTAGATTTGTAACATTTGTGGTGCACAATTTAGACTGAAAGGGAACCTCTACAGTCACTTGAGGTCTCATAGCGGAGAGAAACCGTAACAAGGTGCAATTTGTGAATCAAAGTTCAGTCGTAAGAGTAACCTCAATGTACACATTGATTTAACATTTCGCTAAATCCTTTAACGAAAAAGGTAAACTAAAGAGACATATGTTTTCTCACACTGACATGAAATCATGATCCTCCAAACTTTTAAGGAATTGGTTTGCTTAATTCACTTTTTAATTTCATTACAAATTTTTAATTTTAGCGGAAACTTTCTCTGGAAACTGAATTACTTCCACAATTTTAGTTGTTGTTTTTCTGTAAAACAGTAAATTCCCATTTTTATTAACTTCTCATGAAAGGTAAGACATTTATTCGCTACTTTTTCAAGGTCAAAAGCAAAAACATACTTCCAATGGTTTAGACTAATTTCCTACATGCTAGACTCATTTGTGTTGTAAAGAAGTTTTGAAAATTGCTGTTATGATAAGAAAATCAAAGCTCGTTTTTGTTCTACAATTTCTTCTAAATAAACTTCAAATTTTTTTATAAAAAAACTGTGTAACAAGTTATATATAGGACATGAGTCCTAGGAAACTTCCTTGTGGCAATTTTCTCTCCAGGAACACTTTCACTGTGTATGAATTGTTTTTTCTAAAAATTCTTTTCAAGTTTTTTTGTAGATAACAATATTATTCTGAGTCTCTACTGGTTTTTGATGGTCGATCTATTTGGAAGCTTTGAAATGATCTAAGCTCAATGACAAATTACACCTCCTTCTATTAAACTGTGTCACTTGTTCAATACTTTTTCTCTAATAAAGGTGTATACTGTTTTTTGTGTGCAAATTAATTTTTATTTATGTTATTGAATTTCTTGGGAGTGTTTGTAGTGTTTTGTAATATATTTGTATTAAAATGTTTTAAATGGATGGTTGGCATTAATTTTTGTGCAAATCAAGCATTCTTATTTATATTTTTAGGTATCATTGTTCCTTCTTCCACCTTGTCCAGAAATGTACATTTGTTTATTTATCATTTTATTTATTATTGGAGCCACAAGGTATATATTACATGTAATGTGTTTAATCTCTTCTTGCACCATCCTGGTCTTCATTAATACATAATGTCATTCATTATTTCCGTCAATCAATCAAATAAACACAATGTTCATAGTATTTCCACTTTAACTGCTTGTGAGGAAAATACTCTTCTATATAATACATCTTCGCACCCAATGATTTCCTCATCTTGTTGACTCTTGATTGACATCTCTTGTTGATGTTTGAGGTTATGTTCCACTTACAAGGTCGGTTCAGTCCATTTTTGTGACTCAGTTCTGTGCCGTAGACAGAATGGGTTATTCTAACTGTTTGGATGCCAATAATATAACGACAAATTTATTTATTAAACATTTTACATTCTAAACGTAATACTTTTATTAGTTTCTACAGTTAACCTTTCTGGAACATTTATCTCCACAGAAAAATACAACCCCTGATGACGTCCACGTCCCTAGCATAAAGTCGCAAGTTTTCGAAAATTCACTTCTAAAAATTTGGAATTCTCTCAAATTAGAAAGTTTCTAACGTTCCATGTTGGCAACCTTGGATGCACCGTGTGTTTTTTGACCTTTTCTAATGTTAGAGTGAAGCAAACAAACGTGACGTACAGTACAATATGTCCTCCGTGCTACGTGGAATATGTTTGTAATGTATGTTACTCCGATGAAAGAAAAGAAAAGAAAGAGGGTATTTTTCGCCAATTGTCTCAAGGAATTACGAAGTTGGTTGGTTTTCTGATTACATTAGTTCAAAAATCTTTCTCGAAAGGGATTATAGAGTTAATGGCTTCAGTAACAACGAAGTAGGGTAGATATAATTTCCTGTGGTTTTTATTTCTCGTTTGCCTGTATCCCTGTACTTTTGTTTGGTAATTATGGAATCTGTTCGATGGGAAAATCATGGCTCCCACGTACTGTGCTTAATAGGTAAATTGTACCAGGACATGCAATTTATTGACTGTACACTTGATACAGAAGGTGGCTTTATAAAAGGGCATACAGCTATTTTGGCAGCCTGCAGTCCATATTTGAAGGTAAGATATGGATACCAATTTCTCTGTTGGGTCCACACTGAAATTAAAATATCTAATACACTTGATTTCACTACATTCAAATGTGAGAAAATATTCTATATTAATTCTATACAACACACTTTACTTATGATTCTATTTTTGTTTCTTACTAAAACAAAAGATGAACAAAAGATTTTATGTAATCTTAGCTGAAAGGAAATTCTTTACTACTGTTTAATAGTATGAAAATTTAGAAAATATTGCTTGAGTTGTCTGGTGCAATTCTTAAGTTTTATCAATTGTTTAGAAATTTAGAAATAGACATTTCTTGGGTTGTGAATAATACTGTGCGGTAAAGGGCTTTGTGAATCTTCAAATTTAGTGATGAAGCAGAATAAGTAGTAGACTCGTTTTGGGGATTTTTGCTTCAGTTGTCAAAATTTGGAAAAGNCAGAACAAGATTATGGTTTATGTTTGCTGTATGAAAATGGAAAATTTCATTTACTATATTAAGTAATGTCTTAAGTGTTATTCATAAGGTTTATGAATGATTTGAATCTCCTCTGTTTGCAGAATAAATTTTTACATTCTTTTCCAAATTTAACTAAATTGGGACTAGCAGAGCTGAGAATGACCACCAATTACATAGACGTAGATTATTAATACTAATATTTAAGGGATAAAGAAATAAACCCATAACAATTTAAAGAATAAAATACAATTGAAGTATAACAATGTGTTACAGTGATCTAAAATAATGCAAAAATTCAAGTTGTTCACTGGTTAAGAAATTTTACCCACTGCAGTTGTTGACATGAATTATTTCATGGCATCCCAAACCATAGTGGAGCCTAGCATTTTCCTTGACCCATAGGATATGACTCCCTTTGAGTGCTAGAAAACTACAAACAGTAGAAAATGGAATTGGAGTAGGCTCCATTACCTTTTCCGGGCCTGTCCAGTGGGTCTTGTCTCTGTTTCCTATCCTCTTTTATCGTGTTCTTCTGTTCGTGTCAATCAGATGTATAGCAACTATTTTTCACTCTGCTGACAAAGTTTCTTCTCTCTGCATTTGGGTAATGAATGCACGTCAAACTCTGCCACCATTTTTAACGTGTATGTATAGAGAACTTCTTTTAAATGGTGTCCACTCGGAGAGGATTCCTTTGTACTAAACGATTGAAATGTGTCTCAATAAAGTGTTTTAAATCTCAATACTCGTGTGGTGAGTTCGTTTCTTAGTTGAAGCGCCAGTGCTGAATATCCAGAATTGACTGATGTTTTCACATCCAAAAGGAAGGTTTTATAGGGTATTACCAAAAGTAGTGCAGCTTTAGGAGACCGCTATGCAGCGGGGATCCTGCATTTCTTAAATCTGCCCCACACAGAAAGTTTTACTAGTCTTTACTAACTTTTGACTAATTAAACACTTCTAAACATTAATAAATTATCAAACTTTATGTCAAAAAATCAGTTGCAAGCTGCGTATGACCACGTGGGGAACAATACTCTAATGTACTCTCCAGAAACAAGCGAGGGAGCGTTCCATCAATTCCGATCGAGGGCCCAAAGGCCGTGTCTAATTTAATAAATTAAAAAAATATTCAATAAAAAATGTAGTTATTCATTTATTATTTCAAAATGAATCATAGATATAATGTGCTGTGAAAATTTGAGATTAATAATAACACAATTTTTTTTCCCACCTACGGGAAATCCGTGACTATTCAGAGGAAAACCAAAGAGAAACCTGGGCGAGGATATATTACTGTACACTATTTCCTTTTGTGATGATGAACAGGAATAATTTACTGCCTACCTTAATTTTCTGTTCACTTTTCCTTTCCAGAAGCTCTTTATGGATAACAAGAGGATAGAAACAGTTCCCTTGAAGGAAGTGAAATATAAAGATATGAAACTCATTTTGGATTTCATCTATTATGGTGAAGTGGTAGTACCAGTGACTGATGTGACATCTTTAGTGAAAACTGCCCAACTGTTGCAGATTGCTTCATTGAAAACTAGCCTTTCTCAAGATGTACGTTAATTTCATGTTTCGGAATATACTAAATTTTGTGGTCTAATCTCATTCATAATTGTGTTTTGTTGATAGGTTTCAGGGAATCTTCCTCATAATATCACTTGTGAGCAAAGTAAGTGTGCCAGTGAGGTTACCTGTGAAGTTGATCCGATGAAAAATCATGAAGGAGACTCGTCTATACGAGGAAATAGGGAAACTAGTTGCCAAGATAAACTGTTTGAGAAAGAACACAATGTGGGTTTCTCTTCAGAAAACACAGATTGTAATGAGGAGGAGAGCAATGCTTTGCAACACGTTTCTGATGGAATAGATGATGGTGGTGAACCGACTGATGTGAGCATTCTACAGACAAGGGCTTCAAAGGCTTTGGAGGATGATGCTGCTACACCTTACGTTTCAGTAAAAATTGAAGATCCCAATGAGAGTGGTGTTGAAAGAAATGAAAGCAATTTGGAAATACAATTTGAATCCATCTGTGATGTTTCTTTACTTGAAATTAAGGCGGAGAAGTCTTTTGTGTCTGGACTGAACTCTGAAAATGTTGAAGAATTTGATAATGAACCTCCCTTATTGGAACCATTGTGTGTGTTTTTAAAAGATGAACCAGAAGAATTGGAAGATGTTGATAATTTCCAAGATGAGACAGATACAATTCATGTTTCTAATGCAAGTCGAGTGATATTAAAGGAGGTAAGAGTTGCACTGGAAAGAATATCTCTACCAGGAGTCGACCCGTCGCATCAAATGGGAATTGGCTATGACAAATTAGGTGAGATTTTTTGAATGCTTATTTTATTTGGTTATGCGGTTCTGATATTTTTCTAGCATATGGAAGGATATTTGTGTATTCTCTATCACTTATGTAATGGAAGTTTGTTTATTCTTACTCGTAGTTTAACAATTTCAATATCCTTGGTTATATAATTTTAGTTTAATTTTATAATGAGTTCATTATTAATGCATATTTCTTTTTCTTGCAATGAAAATTATTCTAAAATAATCTACTAATTAGTGTTTTGGGTATGTAGCAGATGCTTTTTATTTTATTACTTTTGCGTGGATTATCTTTTGGTATTATATACTTCATTACAGCTGTGGGATTTCCTAATCATTTAGTATTAACCTTCTTGGATATGTCTTGTACATATTTTCCAAAAGGAAAAAGCTGTTTTATTTTTTCCCTTTTCTATGTTTATTTTTAAAATATTGTTCGAGCCGACATAATTTTGAAGTATACTTTGTCAAAGTTGTTTCAAAATTTCCTCTCTTTAATCCTCTTCTTCTTTTTGACAATTTTTTTTGTCTATGTCACTCCTTTTCTAGTTGTTTTGTGTGTCCAGTAATTGTTTCTTCAATTAAGTGTAATTGAGGTTATATATTGTTTATACTTCAATCAGTAATTCATCTTTACTAACTCCTAGAGTTGTCTTGTGTATTTATTTTATTTCATTAAATTAATCTTTTTGAATTTATTGACAGCTTTCCTATTTATAGTGAATTGTATGATCCTATTATTCTTTCACTGTTCATGTACTTAAAATTATTATCTCTGTATTGGTGCAATCTACCACTAATGAATTCAATAGTGTGATGGTAGCCTTTACATTTTGAACTCACATTGTCTATTTTCATTCAATGAAGAGGATTTTGCTAAGGTTTTCATCTAAGGCTTGTGTCTCTTAGGGAAGATATACTTTTGAAATTCCTCGGCAATGTAAAATTTTGCATTCCTTAAAACTTGCCCTTTTGTTGAAAATTGTTTGAAGAGCTAGACTTTACGGGTACAACATTTTATGCAAGTATAGAATAGGAAAAATATGTAACGATGTGTTAATCCTATCAATGGAATTTGTAGTTTTCAAAAATCTCATTGTCTGCATGTATTGGACAGTATTCTCAGATGTCTACTTTATCTGAAAAGATGGAATAATCGACGTTCTTTCATAATTTATGAGTTCTATTTGATCTTCATAGAAAGTCATCAGTTCATTCAATCTGTCTAGAATTAAAGTTGAGAATTAAGTTTTGTTCTTAAAGTTGATACTCTGTTCAATCAAGTGCATAACATTTCTTTAAGTTCTGTATAGAACTAAAGATGCACACGATTTCTTTGAAATGAGTTCCGTTCCCTCGCTCCACCCCTTTTATTTATTTCCAAATGTTTGAAGGTTTGAATCAGCACAATAGATCTTAAACGATTGTAATTGTGTTGCACTTCCACATGGATGAAATACAGAAATTGAATTTCACATTTTTTTCTCGCTTACCATCAATGTTGTAGAAATTTTCTCTGGGTTTTAAATCACTAATTTTTGTTTTTGTAAATTACAGATTCAAAAATTCCATGTGTGTGTGTGTTCACTCGTTTGTTTTATTTGTTTGTGTGTGTTAAGGTGAAATACCACTCGCAGACTGACTAATCATGAAATCTCAGAAACTAGTATGCCTACAAACTTGATATTTGACAGGTAGTTTCCTTTTAGGTTGTGGACATCCGCTAAATCCGCTAAAACCTAATAATGTGAAAGGGAGGTTGAAATGTTTTATTCATGTATCCCACCATAACTAGTGTATCTGGAGCAATTTCAATGAAACATGATACGTAGATGTCAGATGACAAGCTCTGTAGGAGTGAGACATCCCTGAAAACATTAGGGAGTGGGAAGAGCGTAGCATATAAAAGTAATGGAAAAATCCAATATTAGATTCGAAACCGTAGTTTTTGGTGTAGATGAGATGGATAAAGACACCCTGATGCTTTGTAAAACATTCCCGGGGTACAGGTGGACTGGTAAAAATTATGAAGAACATATCATATTGGTGTTGAGTACATCAGAATTGTGGCTGCAAAAGAAAAGATTCACACTCTCAGTTCTGCTTAAGTTCACGATCACCCCTTAGGAGGGAAGATACTCGATTTGGTTACGGGATGAGAAGGGGTTGAAATGTAAAAATAATCAAAAATGGCTTTTAGTAATGTGGAGACTATTGTTTTCAGGCAATTAGTAGTGACATTCTTGAAGACCCCAAAGTCCAAAATTAGCCCAAATATACCTTTTGTACCCCCAGGGAATTTTTTTTTTTTTTTTTGTGTGGGGCTTTAGGGCTCATCAACATCGAGGTCATTAGAGCCCACCTAGGGAACGGGTTGCTACTTACAAATTATAAAAAATGGTAGACATCAGTGACTAGTGCACTGTTTTTGGCAGTGCTGAGTCGATTGTAGGAAACTGCTAACATTAACGGATAATAGTCTGAAAGGATAACAATGGTGATACGGAAAAGAAACGTGAAGTTGCAGTCATTACAAAATTCACACGAGCGATGCCAAGGGCGCTCAGGTATAGATTTCTATATTTACTTCATAGTTCCACCAAATACAATACATTCTATTGAATGAAATTAAGCCCTGACTTTCGGAGTATGAATTAACTTTGTGAAAAAGTGTATCGTTTGCACAGAAACCATGTTGTAATAAATTATAAGAGAGATGTATTCTTGTAGTAGTTATTTATACTATTAATTCTTTGGTAGAGGCTTCTCAAACGTGTTCACTGTAGGATCTGAACCGTCCTCCTCTTGAGTGTCTTTAACTAAGTCACTAGCACCGTTCGTCCTGACATTGCTTCTACCCCTTCTACTACTAACGTATTACGACTCTCCTCCCTTTTTATAGATGGGTTGGTGCATGGGAGAACAGCTATCATAGTTATGGACTTGGCTTGAGTCAAGTCAGTGTTACGATTGAGTTTCGTCTTCGAATTGCCTAAGTATGTAGCTTTCTTCCATGCACATTTTTTGTGATATGTTCAATTTGTTCACTGAATATCTGTTTATATTTCAGATTTCGATGAAACGAGTGGGTTTCTGCTCAGAAACGCCTTAACCTCCAAAGAGGCTGTAAGACCCAAGAATAGTTCCCGGGAAGATGATTCGTGTAGACGAATGCTGCAAGGTGACTCTGTTTCCGACTTTGAGATAAAATGCGAAGAACAGCTCTCTTCACATTCAGATGAAAATATCTTCTTACGCCACCCTTGCTCTTCGACATTCACTCCTAGCTGCGAGTTAAAACAAGACGGCAGAGTTCATTCGGCGGACAAACCCGGTCTGTGTATTGTTAATAAATCACCGGTTAATAAAGAAGATGTTTTTAATACACCTTTGCAAACACATGCTGGAGAGAAACTTTACATTTGTAGCTTTTGTGAAATGTCATTCAATAAAGAATCCAACCTGAAGAGACACATGCAAAGGCACACCAAAGAGAAACTGTACCAATGCATTATTTGTGAAAAGTCATTTAGTGTAAACGACAGCCTTAAGAGACACATGCGGTCACACACTGGGGATAAACAATTTCATTGTGGTACTTGTGGAAAGTCTTTTGTTCAAGGAAGTCACCTTAAAAGACACCTGTTGTCTCACGCAGGAAAGAAATCAACACACGGCAGTATTGTTTGTGAAAAAGAAGCATCTGAAGAAGCAAACGATGCGCACGTGTCGTTGTCTCATCCCCCAGGAGAGAAACAATTGCACAGTGGCATCTGTGAGAATGCGTCTAAAGAACAAAGTGGTTTCGATACAAATGTTTTGTCTAAAGAGAAGTCAGAACAGAAACAGTCAAGCATTTGTGAAAACGCATCGAAAGAACAAAGTGATTTAAACACAGATATTGTGACTCACTCTCGAGATAAATCTTACCATTGTGGCGTTTGTGATCAATCGTTTAAAGGAAAATCTAATCTAACGAGACATATGCGAAATCACACAGGGGAAAGACCGTTCCAGTGCAGTATATGTGGAAAAGCATTTAACGTAAACCACACCCTTAAGAAGCATATGGCAACTCACATTGGAGTACTGAAACAGTATCACTGTGGCATCTGTAAAAAATTATTTACTATGAAAAGTTATCTCCAAGTTCATATGAGGACTCACACAGGGGAGAAACCGTACCAATGTAATACTTGTGGAAAGTCATTTAGTGTAAATGACAGCCTCAAGAGACATTTGCGATCTCACACCGGGGAGAAACAATATAATTGTGAAACTTGTGGAAAGTCTTTTGTTCAAAGGGACCAACTTAGATATCACATGTTGTCTCACTCGGACGAGAAACCGTACCTTTGTAACATCTGTGCAAAGTCATTTAAAGAAGTGTATCTTTTAAATAGACACATAAAATCTCACACTGAAGATAACGTGCACCAGTGCACCATTTGTCAAAAGACTTTTAGTACGAAAACTGCTGTGAAGGTCCACATGCGTAGTCACACAGGTGAGAGACCGTTCCTATGTAGTGTATGTGGAAAGTCATTCAGTGTTAATGATAGCTTGAAGAGACATATGCAAATTCACCGTACTGTTCAGAAACACTATAGTTGTGGCGTCTGTGACACTTCGTTTCAGGATAGAAGTTCTCTGTTGTGTCACATGAAGACTCACTCGGCTGCAAAACCATTCCTTTGTAGGGTTTGTGGAATGGCATTTATCAAATGTAAAGATCGTAGAATACATTTTCAAATTCACACAGGAGAGAAACTGTACAATTGTACTCTGTGCGATAAATCCTATAACTTTCAAAGTACTCTTCTGGTGCATATGCGATCTCACACTGGAGAAAAACCTTACTCTTGTCCTACTTGTGATATGTCCTTCTATTGTAGCGGTGCTCGAAGCGCACATATGCTAAAACACAGGGAAGTAAGACCCCACCGTTGTAGTACCTGTGGTAAGTCATACACGTGTAGACGTCTCCTAAGACTACATTTAAGAAAACATGAAATATATACGTAGTTTGGTAATGTGTATTGTATTTTGCATCATCATATTATACAAATAAAGATTAGCATTGCTAATGTTGTTATTTTTTTTGGCACCAAATTCATTTGTTGTTTGAAAAACTCAGACTTTTAAAATGCCTATTAAGCATTGATCTACAAATACAAAAGTGGTTAGTAAATCAGAGAATTAACTTAATTCAGTTATTTGATCACTTGAGCTGACAGATATATCATACTAGTTCTATTTAAGAATAATGGTAACAGTATCGGATGCATGGCTTTATGAAAACAGTAAGTTGATACAAGTGTTGTAGTAATATATTAGTTACTGTAATGGTTTTACTATAAAAAACTTTTCTTAGTATATATTTTTTCAACGCAATTAGCCTCATTGGTGGCTAATTTTTAGTTTCGAAGATGGCTCAGTGTTCAAGAGTTGTATCTTTAAACGCTTGGTAATGTGCTCCGAATATAACTTGGCCATTTATTCCCTTCTTAAAGCTATAAAAACGATTTTAAATGACTTTTGAGACTTCAATGCCTCACAGGAACGATGTCGGCTTTTAACACCAGGAAAGGGCACCGAGGGGTAAAAAAGGGCCAATTCAACATTTTGGTAGAATCCTAACTTCCTTTTCCGTATATCCTCCCGCGAATGCTGCTACCACCACCATTGCCGCCTCCTTCACACAACAGATTTTCTTAAAACGAGACACCGGAACTAACAAACTTAACATCGCCATCTGAGGTCGAACAATTGTTTATAATAGTTCATATCTCGCTGTTGCGAGTCATATTAAAATTGTCATACCTTAAATTACCAATACAAGCGGTTACGGGGATGTACACAAAAAGCTTTTCTTTGTTCCATACAAACTCCTAAAATATAAAATAAAAAAACAAATGTAATCAACATGTTTTATTTGTGCTAAATAAATTTTCTTGCAGTTCTCAATATATTTCTTCAATATATAACATGTTTTGTATCTAAAGTAACAAGAGTAAAATTTCAAAATTAATATATGTGTCACCTTAAAGGACTAATTAATATAAAAACAGCAAAAAATATATTTAAATTTACAAAAAATAATTTCAGGATCTGGGTTAATAACAATGCTAGGTAACTCACGGCGAATTATTTCTGGGAAGCTTCCCCTTAAATACAATCCGTCTCATACAAGTAAGTATAACGCATAGCATAACCTACGCTTTTCGTTTTAACTTCTTATCTTATCATTACGATCGTTTCTCAAAAGATGTTTATGATATCGGAAGGTGTATCTCGTGGATGCTATATCATTTATATGAATACAAGTCTTGAGTTTTAAAGATATTTTGTGTATTACAAATGAACAAGCTATCTTAATTATTATGATAAATAAATAAACTATTTCTTATACTAAAAGGTATATAATCTGTACTAATATATAAATGCGTAATGAGAAAGCGTGTCTGTCTGTTACTTAATCACGACTAAACTACAGAACTGATCGCGATGCAATTTAGCAATGAGATAGTTTACATGTCCAGGATGAACGTACTAAATTGTATTTTTTTAATGTATGAAAGGAAAGATAAAAAAATGAAGTTGAAGATAAATGACGATGAAATCGGGGGAAAAGTTGGCCATATTCACTTAAGCTACCGAAACGGTTAAGTTCATGAGAACTTGGAGTGGCAATATTGTTCGCCTCGAAGACTTCTACAAAGAAAAGTCCGCTACAGCATATGTCTATCTACTAAGATTAATATAAATTATCGAAAAAAAGGTTATGAAAAATACAAATACTTGTGTTGAAATACTTCAATTTAAGTGAGGAATTTAAAAAGTGAAAAATCAATAAATCAATCTTCAAGAAATTTAATGGGTTTTTTGTTTTCTGCATTTAACAAAGATAAAAAACATCTTTAAATCGTAAAGTTTGGATGAATGGTTTAGATTTTATAAGCGTTTTAATAAAATGGTGCTGCCGCGCTGCCGCAGTTGTATCTTGCATCGGAAGCAAAAAAATTCGACCTGAGGCTTCTGGTGAGTGGGTTCGTTGGTCTTAACGAGTAAAAAAGTGTCAGGAAACGCCGGGTAATCAACTAGTAAACTAATACAGACAAAGTCTTTTTAAACACAAACTTTTATNAGACAAAGTCTATTTAAACACAAACTTTTATTTAAGAGGTGTACTAAAGCGAATAAAATAAGTTGTTTTCATTAAAGTAATGCAATGTCAAATGCTAAAGCTTCCATATATATTTCACGTTAGTAGATCCTAATAAAAATAAACGTACATACTATCTTTATCACTAAAAATGATTTAATATTTTACGATGAATTTTTTGTTTTCAAAATGCTTGTTGCACGAATTATAGGTAAAATACATACTTCGGCAAGTACTTATCAACTGGTCAGTGTCCAATGAAATTAATTGGTATCCACTTTTTTGAACATTTCGGGCGACGAGGGTTTTGAAAACAAATAATTCAACATAAAATATTAAATCATTTTCAGCGATAAAGGTAGTAAGTACTTGTGTTTTTATAAGGATCTACAAATGTGAAATATGTATGGAGGCATTAGCATTTGACATTGCATTACTTAAATGATACATTAACTTATTTTATTCACTTTAGTACATCTGTTTAATAAAAGTTAGTGTTTAAAAAAGGCTTTTTATTTATTATTTTATTTATACTCTTATCTACATCCTTTTCTAAATATGTATTGGCTACACAGCGCGACGTCACTAATTGCGTGGATTTTTTCCTTCTTCTCCTACTTTTCACTATCACTTCGCAGCACTCGGCAGTACTTCCGATAGCTCATCGGCGGCTCATCGGTGTCATCGGCTCTTAAATTGCGAATCGAAGCTGGCCTGGTTGTGATGTTAGTGCGTTGATTAATACCATTGACGCTCTATTATTAATATTAATAAATATATTAACAAGCTTAAATAAATTGGTTCGATGTATTGTCAGATATGGAATATTATGTTCTCGACCAGTGAGTTCTGTCTTAAATAATTTGTACTTACGGTTTACCTCCAAGCGCGTCTGACTGTTTCCCTAATCAATCCACGTTATCTCAGGAACAGTTTTTTAAAAACTAATTATTGAGGTTGACGTACAAAAGAAAGTTTCCTATGACTCCGACGAACGAAAGTAGAGAAAGCACTTTGAGGTTATGTACGTGTTAATGAAACAGCTGGAGGGAATAATTGAGTTTAATACTTTCGGACAAATAAGTGACCGTTTAAAACATCCGGAGAAAGAGTTTGGAGAAGAGTTTTTCTCATTATGAATGAACCACTTCAAGAAATTGTTGGTCAAGAACCGAGACTCTCAGAATTTGTACGTATATAGTAGTAGTTTTCGATACTATTTACATCTCTTTCTTGTTCTCTTCTTTTCAGTTTTGGATATTTCTGAATACTTCAAGTTTTTTTGAGTACAAAGGACTTTCTCTCGAAGTGCTTTGCTAGTATATTTTGTCTGTTTATCATTGTTAGCAACGTTTTTAATATTGTAAGTTGTTAATTTTTTTGAATATGTTTGTGGTAATTTAATTTTTTGCACTTTTAGTAAAGTACTACAGTGGTGTTAGTAATGTGTTTCAACAGTTTCCAAAAGTCCAGATTTTCCAAATGTTAACCGATACTTTACTTATATAATAGTTAAACCTTTCTCTCAAGATGGTTCTGAGATGTATGACTTCAAGTTGGTAAAGATATTTGTATATTAATTATCTTTGCTTGACTTCATTTTCAGGTTGAGGATTGTGAACCGTTAGCGAAAGTCAAAGTGGAAATGGAAAGTCATTCTGATGAAGAGAGTGGGGAGGAAGAGGATGAAGATGGGGACAAGGAAACAGCGGTAAAGAGATGAAGATCATCAAAATGCTTTTGATAGTATTTAATTTTGCTTTAGAGATTAGTGTGTGCAATTTGTGGAAGCAATACATTTGTAAATGGAATGATTTTGAAAAGTGAATGCTTGTTAGATAGTTTCATATTTTTCAGAATTAGTGTAGAGAATGTATGTGTATTTACATGAAACAATGACTTTTCCCATGTTAGAAATATTTCGATACTATTTATATTTTGAGCTTTCTGTATTATAAATTAGCTTCTTAAAAAATATGTACGCTTTATCCCACGAGCATACCATCCTCTTTTTTGTTCATGTAGTACTTAATTCAGTTCATAATTGAAGGCAAGAGAATATAATATTAAGTTCCTTTTTTAAATAATTTTTTGATGATTTTTTGTACATTTTGAATTTGTTCTTGTTGGTCTGTTTACTATTCTCTCTCCAGTGCTGAGATTTGCACTTTGAGTACGTCATCGAATATAGTTTATTTTTGTAAGAGAATTATTTTCTGTAAGAATATGTATATTAGAGAAGATTATTAATTATTCACATAAAATAAGATGAATTTGTGACTGAATTTAATTTTTTTTAAATCCACTAATTTAAATTTGGCATAAGTTCTGTACTTCAAGCTAACTTCCAGCTTAAGGCTTCTTAGTAATAAAGTGTTTTTCATGAATGGTATTATTAGAGTATTTGTGGAGGTTTTTTGTTATAAGCTCTCAGAATTGATTAAGATTTAATTTAGTTATCCAAGATCATTCTGATTGTCTAGTGGTACCATGTTGTGTATATGAGAACGGATAACAGGGTTCCTACCTTAAAAAAGTATTGAAAATGCCATGATTATCAAATTCATGGTAGGGGTCCTTATTAAGGCCATAATTTTGGTTTCAAGACCCTAAAAACATCATTTTTTTCAGTCTGCCTCCTTATATTTTTGCTCCAGGCACAAAACGTGATCTGAACAGCCTTATAAATTAAATATTCTTGAAGGCTTCTGCAGTCAGTCGTGTATTGCTGGGCTTTCTGGTTGGTTTATTGGGGGTCTTTTTAATATTGGGGGGAGATCGAGAAAACACTAAATAAGGTATTAATTTTATAGTACGATGAGAGGGGAAGCCATGAGCAAGAGCCATGAGTGGACGGCCGTTACCTTCTCGTTCATTATATTTGGAATTGTTTAAATATTTTCTGTAGTTTCCTTGTTACTATTCCATCATATTAATCAGTATGTTATGTTTTTCTAGGAACTTAAAACTGCTTGGCTTAAGGGTACAGTTACCCTCGGTTGAAAACTTTGTTCCTCTCTCCTGTTCAAGGATCATTATAAGGTCTCGTGTAAACTGTTTCGAAAGATACTTTTAAATTTGGGTTTACGTAAGTGTGTTTGAGAAGGTACAGCTACTTGTGTTAAATTCTGAATTATGATTCTGGAGTGAAATGTATGATTCACACAGAAATGAGCAAAGAGTAGGCTAATTTAATAAATACTTATTATGAATAACACTTGCATTTCAAGAGCATAAATATTGAAGCAAAACTCAATTATTAGTTCTTGACTTTTTAAATATTTTTACAATGAATGTACATTTACAATATTACTTTAAAATATCAAGATAAGTATTTGTTTGTATATGTGGTACGAAAGGGTTCAAAACAATTTGATCGGGCTTGTATGTTTAGTACTCTTCCGTATAAGATGAGTTTAATGTTGTATGAGATAAGTGAGCAACTATAACTAGTAAGTGCTTGAGTAACTGGTTCTTCCAGGTTACAATAAAACAAACAACACCGGAAAATTGTTTCAAAGGTAAAATGTTGCAGTATATCACAACACATATATGCCAGATATTAAAATACTATTAACATAATTATTACAATAACCTGTACAATTGTTCTGCTCTGGTACAGAAAGGACTACAGACTTTTCTTTCTCATTTCCATTTAGTGTTTGCACATAAGATTATGCAATTTGTGTGTATCTGTGTGTGTATGGTTCTGTCGTGTGCTGACAGGGACAGAAATTGACTATGCTCAGCCTTTGCTGGTATAGGCAACACGCCTCTCTTGGCGTATTCAGCCGCATAGTGAATTGCTTTAAAGTAACGCCGAAGCAAATAAATACTACCATTTAAAATATCAATTGAAGTGTCTGTACATCTTGTTGTCTGTTAGCAAAACTAGTAATAACATGACCCCTTTGGACACACACTGATAATGATTTGAGATAATGAAATTAATTATTTAAAAAGAAGTATTTCTGAGATGTTATATTTAAAGAGAACTATAAATAAATAACATTTTGTATTATCTTTAATATCAAATTCCAATGTTTTAATATACATTTTTATTGTAATACTTTTAGTGTTCTGTTTAAAATTTTTCATTTCCTTTTAGTAGCATGATATTTTTGTGATACACTCGTATGAAATATTTAATTCAAAGTTAAGCATCTATTGTTATACTAATTTTTATTAATATAATTTGTATTCTATGTAATGTTTTATTCATCAACTAAATTGTACAAAGTGTTTATTCCATAAACACATAGAAATCTCTTATATTGCGGTGAACAGGTAACAGATTAATTATGTTATGTTGAATGAAACTGGGAGACACAATGTAACATAATTAATCTGTTACCTGGCAGTGATGTTCACCGCTATTTAAGAGTTTTCTACGTGGTTGTGAACTACAGAATTGAATAATGCTGACCCTAATCAAGTACTTCCTAAGGGAGTTGCCTCATATGAGGAGTGTAGTCTCTGTGAGACCACGTCAGAGGTCTATGGGTCTTGCAAGTTGAATGTCGGTAGACTGGGCTGGGAGATGAACGGGGTGGTGCGGTCGGTTAGCGCATGAGCGCATTGTGCTCAAGGTTCGGAGTTCGAATCTCGGTCTCGTCTCCCATTTTCGTGCAACATAACATAACTGGCGGTGAGGTGAGGCATTTTAAGAGATTTCTATGTACTTGTTTAACACATGAATTTGGGTTCCACAAGTCTAAATGTGGACCATGTAGTTTAATAAATAATGAACTTGAAACATAGTCAATAAGAGTACAGGACCTCTTATCAGTCAATATTAAATTCGTACAACTAAAACCACATTCGCATTCTGAAGAACTACATGCAACCATTTTCGTACAGGACATTAATCCTTCCAAATCTATAGGATTTGAATGATCACCATTTCCTAAATAACCTGGGTACACATTTCAAGTTTTTTAATGTATGTCAAATTGCACAATGATTCTATTTCAACTTTTCCAAATTGCAAATCACATTCACCAGTCGTAGATTCTTCATTCACCATTTCACTGTCATTAGAACTTCTATGTCTCGATATTGATGATGGATGAGTGCCTGTGTTACTATTTGTTTCAAATACTTTTTTATTTTCATTCTTATCTTCAGACTTTAATTTTTTATTCGAAAAATTATTTCATGTTGTTTGTTTGCGCTTTGTACTCGTCTCGCATAATTTAGAAACCAACTATCGGATAACAGTCGGTGAAAGATGTTTGAAAAAAATTCGCAATTAATCACTAGCACATTCACAACCTCAGGAATCAAACAGAAATGGTTTATCTGTTTTCAAAAGTGTTTCTAATTAGAATCTCATAAAATTAACCAATAGTTATTTGTTTTTTGAATTTCAGGGAAAAGGAACTAAGTCAATTTTGACCAATTTTCAAGATTCTAGATGAGAACCGTGATTAATAAACCTTGAAAATAAAATTATCTTTAATATTCAATTCCAATGTTTTAATATACATTTTTTATCATAATATGCTTTTAGTTTTGTGTTGTGGTCTTATATTTTATATTTTTCATTTCCAGTTGCACCTGTAATGATATTTTTGGTACACAGTTATATTTTTTCACAAATATTTGGATGATGGTTATGTTGGTGATTTGTTATATTAATCTTAATATTACAATATATGCTTAACTTCCAATTTAATATTTAAGTTTTATTAATATAATATGAGTTATATAAATTGTTTTATTCAGCATCTATAGGGTTTATTCCATGATTTATTCCACATTAAGTGTTGTTTTTGAGGAAGATCTTCGACATCTCAAGCAGTGTTTCTGATTCGTGAACAATTTTAATTCTATCGCCAACATTGATATGCACTGTGACGCAGAGCCAATTAACCTGTAAAAGATTTTGATTTTAGTCAGGTTTTATTGGGGAATAACACTGTGGAACACTTGAAGATGTCCACTAGTGTGGTTGAAACGTAGTGCAATACAATATAGTGAAATATTACATACAGGATCTGTGCAAAGGGGTTGTGTTATTCTTTATTAGTAAAAGTGTTTGTATCACTGCAGCTGGAAATGTTTTTGGAAGAAATTCAAATGTTTAATTTATTGTATTTGTTTTGAAATTTCTTGTTCTTGGTACACATTAGACAATAAATATTCTTTGACCTACATATCACTAATTTTGTAATTTTCTTCCTTGTAGGCTGATGAATGTAAACCATTACAAGAAGGGAATGTGAAAATGGAGAATTTTTCTGATGAAAATGATGATGATCAAGAATTTGAAGAATTGGATGGAGAAAACATGGTAAAGTAGAGGAGAAGAATTTACAGAGTGTAATATAATAATACATTAACCTTCCTGCAGATGCATTGTTAATTAATTTTGTATGGTTGTGTGATAAATCAGTATATGGTTATCTGGTGACCTGGGAACTTCAGCATTTCCTTTTTTTAAACTCTGATGATATATGCTGTGTGCCAATGTAGTTTTCCTCCGCTCAAGCAGTTGTCAAACAATGTTGAACATGAGGAGTGCACCTAGGCAACAATTCACACTGCACGGTTTCAATCTTGAGTAGATACTGAAATGACGTTACTTGCCCAAGAGCTCAGGAAAGTATGTGGGAAGTGGAGAGAATCAACAAATTTTTGTTGCCAGTTAACTTGAGACAATCCCCTAAGGATGGAAACACCCAGCATGAAGGATGGTTGGGAGTCTGGCCTTCACTATTATTTGTATACTATATTATGCATATAAATGACACAATGTAGCAACATTTGCTACGACCAGAATGATGAGGGTGGTGTGCCTATGAGTTGAGGAGTAAACGATGATGTGTAGTGAGTTTAGTAGTGCTGGCTTTGTCCGCTGTTTCAATTTCTACTCGGATCGAACGGGATATGAACCCACGTCGCTAGAGGTGGAAGGCATTATTCCTAAGTGATGCACAGGATGAAGATAACCCAGAGGTGGATCCCATATTTAAAACTTGATCTCTAACTCCAAGTTCAAATATTAAAATTGTAATCAGATGTTGTTTTCATACTTGATCAATAAATTACGTTCACCTGAATTTCATGACATTCACAAACATCATTATTGGAATCATTACATTTTAATAACATTCTCGTTCGTTGAGTCTGCTCGACAGGAAAACGGATTAACTTCACTGTACTATGATTTGTTCGACCGTGCACTAAGTCGCTAGGCTTAATGAATTCTCCTAAGGGACGAGCTCCGTTTTAATGATGTGCCATGTAAGCTTCTAAATCAATAAATTTGGGTGACCTGGGGCCCGAAAAGTAATAATAGAAATGATTATGAATCAGTTAATAAATGAATGAATGCTTTGAATGTGTGTGTGTGTGTGTGTGTTGTAAGTTCTTGCTCAACATACGAATATTATGTAGTAGTAAAATAATATTCAACAAAGCTTTAGTTAATGCACTTATATTCAATAGAAATGCTGGAAGACTGGCTAAGTAGGAAGTACTGCGTTGCATAGAAAGCATGCCGACGTCGTGAGCTGAGACCGAGGCAAAAGCAAAAGTCGGCTCGAAAAATTCCCAGACACACACTTTTGGAAGGTTGGTGAGCTGTATTCTGCACATACAGTTGTTGCTATGCTGCGCTAAGGCATGGAGAGACGGCAGAGTTCTAGATGGGAAGTAAAGGGGTTCAGAGAGAGGGGAGTCCTGGGTGATAATTTAAAGAAGGGTGGAGAGAGTCTGTAGGAGTAATTCTCATGGAGGTGCACTTAGCCAAAAGGGAGGGAAAATGGTAACAACATAAACAACAACTGTGACCAATAAACAAGATTTCTTGGGAACATATCATTGTCATTGAATGTGACAATGCCGTAACGATATAATTACCACCACAGTCAGTATATTATATTATATTTTTAAACAAACTTCATAGGTTCGGAATCAGAGGAGTGGTTCTGGATTGATTGATTATGCAGTTACTCTCTCTAAGGAAAGAAGGGGTGTAAATTAATAATGCAACAAGGTAATTTTAGATCTACCAGGCTCCTTGCTATCCCTGATCTGCATAAGTGATCATCTTAATTTGACCTGAAAATTGTATCATCTCATATGCTGATGATTCTGTTATAAAAAGTAGGGATGGGACCTAGTGTGCTGCACAATCCAACTGGAACCGTTACCTAGTTTTAGTTAATAGAAGGTTAATGAAAACCTGAATGGAGAAAAAAATCTGCGTTAATAGTTTTTGGTGCTAATAGTAAATGTACAACTCTAGCACAAATTAGCAGACAGCCATACAATTAAACAAGTGGATTATGTTAAATATTTTAGGAATGTTCTGTTATTCCTTCAATTAACAATAATTTATTTTTGTTTATTCAAATCATAGATAATCAATGCAGATATAAGTGACATCATTAAATATGGGTGTTGTGAAACATAAAGTTTTCGTGTGATTATTTACTCTAAATTGTCTATTATTTTGTGTTACTTGCATTTTAGCAAGTAATATACTTGGATACGATTCTTTTCTTCTTTTCATTACATGAGACAACATACGAAGGATGATAGAATCACCTTGATGGCCGCTCCTATCTACCCACGCACAGGCAATTGTAGTACATTTATTTAGTATATATATTTATTTATTAACATTTATTTAGCATACGTATATTTTTGTCCATGGTTCTAAATATTACTGCATAATTTTTAAAATAACTATAAACAATAACTTTCCTTATATTATTCTTAATATAATGCAAGTGATAAGTGATCTAATACGTATAGGCATCCTATACTCTAAGTTGTGTCAAAGTCGTATCTTGGGAAATCTTCCTGAAATAAAGAATCTTGAACTGAAATGCAATGTGTTTATTAGTTTATTGTATGTTACTTGCAGTAAATTACTTTATTCTTCTCAACGTAATTATAGGCAGTTTGTAGCAGCTTGGACAATAAATTATTGATTGATTTATTATCAGTCTAACTGGCTTGTTGTTGATACGGAGCTCGTGCTCAATGAAGCTGACACGTTTACTTCACCACCGTCCCCAAGAGTAACGATATTTGTGTCTCGCATTACGTCGGCCGGACACTGGAATTCTCAAAACTTAAATCCATCGCCAACATCGATCACGAATTCAATTCACTCCGTTTTGTGGTGCTATTCTGTTCTTTCTGCATCGAGCACGTGGAACAAATGTGTCTCGAGTCTTAGTTTGTTGTGTTATTAAGTTATATATTTCTACAGCAAATAGTTGCTTTTGTGACTATTATTAATAGACTATTATTCAGATGTTACTTAAATTCTTTGATGTTGGCGACGTAGTCAAATTTCATAATTTTCGGCTAAGTCACACGACCTGAAGTATAGGTATTTACAAAGCCGAAGAATTCCATGTGTGTAAAATAAATTCATCTAATACTGCCGTCTCCCGACACTCTAAGTATACTTAACAGATGTGGTACCCAAGAAAACTCGTTAGTTTTCATGAGGTGGAGCTTTGAACTGGTTTTTTATTCCTCTTCTCACTATTTACAGGATCAAGAATATGAACCTCTAGAAAGATGTGAAGTGAAACTTGAAAATGCTTCGTCTGAAGATGACGACGATGAAGAAGAAAAGGAAGGAGGAGGAGGAGATGAAGAAACAATGGTAAAGAGTAAGAACAAGGAATTTAAATGAATCCTTGAATTCTTTGCTCTGGCCTCCAGTAGGAATATTAATTATTTCTTAATCGTTGGGGATTTTGCTTGATTAACTTTTGAAGAACCAATTTCATCAAGTTTCACCAACTATAATAGGTTAAAATTTTGAAATCGCCTCTAGAATTTGATTTGTCAACATTCATTCAATAAATAACATAATTTACAGCAGTTGCTTTTGTTGTATTGAATCTTATGTCATAAAATCAGTTGATCATAAGATCTTATGTTGGGTTAGCTAATAATCTTCTTGGTTGACTCACATTTACAAGGTTTATTTTGAAAACTGTGAATACTCCATTTGTTAAACAAATGGGTAATTCTAGACAAGACAATGTTTTACTTGCAATGGGAGATTTCTTTGTAGCATTACTATTTGATTGTTCATTGAAGTAGTGTTGGCTATTATAAGATATCTAAAATACGGTTGAAGATAGTTAAAATAGTGTCGTGATTCACTTTATAATAGCAAGGATGGAGTGTGTTTCCAAACACCCGTTTAAAATCTTACAAATCGTTGATTTAAGGAAATCTGAAATTAATGCACAAAACAGAATTAACATGACCTACTCTCTTTAGTACTTTACTTTAAGTGTCTATTTAATACCTTTTCTTTGACTATATGGGTTTAGAGGTGTACGTTTTTACAGACTCCTTCATACAACTACTTGAGGTGAACAGTTGCTCAGCTTTCACGTGCCTTTCTTCACATTGATTGTTGCATTGCATCAATTTTAATCATGAGTTTTTGTGGAGTGATATCAAAATTTTAGACCAGAATTATTATAAGAGAACTGGGTCTGAAATGTTGCATATCAAATGTAACAAAAATACCATAAATGAGCAGATAGATACTAGGTACCTTTTCTGTTTCAATGACTTAATTTTTTCATATTTATTTCTTGAAGTTTGTCTCGGTAATTGTTGGTTTTATTTTTATCTTATTGGTTTTATAATGTTTTGAATTAATGTTAATATTAACTGACCGTTCACATTGTTTGTTTTTTTGTCTGTTGGTTCGTTTTGTTTTTCTTTACACTCCTAAGTATAAGTTGTTTGCTATCACTTGAGTTCGTGTTTAACACGTGGCTCTGTGCCATTATGCTCATGATGTTAGCAGTGCTCACACATTTTGTAATGTATTTGCACACCTGATGATCATACCGAATGGTATTGAAACATCAGTTGGAATTGTATTGTTGTTTTCAAAATTTGTTTATTAAATTGTCTTTTTGTGTAGGAAATAGACTGCTTTTTTATGGAATTTAAATTTATTAATTATAAATGCAGACATCAGTGGAATTTAAATTTATTAAGCCTGCAACTTGAGAAAATTATACTTTAAGAGGAATTAACTATATACTTAGGAGAATCTAATTTTTTTGATTCAGGAATTAAAGATGTTATAGTTGCTGTACCATCTAAAGTGACCGAATTGATTGATTTTCCTAACAATTTGTTTACAGAAGATAATTCACTGTGACATTTTGCAAATTTATCTCATTGAAAGATGCATATCGTACTTTGCATACCACTAATGGCGAACTTTGCAGTCTCGCAATCATGAAAAATTTCAATATTTCCAAATTCCAATATGTAGTTTAATTATCTTTACCATGTAAAAAATCTTTTTAAATGAATGCAGTTGTTGTTTTCATCATTATTCTACTCTTGGCCATTTATGGACAAGTAAATTACTCAATGTGTCTTTCAATATCTTCTACAGAATTTTCTGACTCATGCATTTCAAGTGTGCCTTGTTAAAAAAAGAAATGTTTAGAACCATTTTCATTGAAAAAACCATGAACTACGAACCATGAATCACAAATTTTGTTGTGATGTTTTTAAATTCCACCAAAATAAATGGATTTTTTTCTGTCTCAAAATGCCAATTTAGCTAACAAATTTGGGTGGGCCAAGTTGTTGGTAAACGCAGCTAAGTGACCTGCCTACTAACAATAGCCTCTACCACCCAAATCCTACCTCCTATCGCTCCCTGTTGATAAGCTTCAATAGCACTAAGCTACTTTTCCCGTTCATAATTTCTACAATAGAAAATACATTACAAAATACGTGAGCGCTGCTCACATCGTATGCATAATGGTGTGGGGTCGGGTGTTAAACATAAACTTGGTAATGGTGAAGAACTTATACTTAAGAGTGCAAAGAAAAGTAAAACTAACCAAGCGACAAATGCTGAAAAAAAAACCCAATGTGAATGGTCAGTTAAAATTAAAATTAATCCAAAACAAAATAAAACCAATGAGATGAAAATAGAACCAATGGTATAAAAATTTAAAGGACTCTAATGACCTTGATGTTGGCAAGTCCTAAACACCGTTTAAAAAAATAATTATTTATCGCAACCAAAATTAATACATAGCATGCAAATAATGTAATAATTCCTATAGAGGTAATTAGTTTACCTGAACGTAGGATTGGTATAACTTAACATATAACTTAAAACTTAAATTTAGTAGTACAGACCAATTAAATAATAATTAGATAGTGTGTCTCAGTGCCATAAGACCTCTTAACATTTTCCCCAACTGGCTAGAAAAAATTATTTTACATTTTCAATTTCATTCAGTCCGTAATTTTATTTTGAAATACTTTTGATTTAACATTGCTAATGCTTTTTAATTCAGTAGGTAATTGATTGAATAGTTTAATAGATACTATATAACTACTTTTGCAAGTAAGTTTTTATTTACTTTTTGGCAATGGAATACTGTTGTTCCTTTTAATACTTGTCGAACTTGTGAACTCCAAACTTAGTTCTGTGTAACAGTATAATAGGGAGTTAAAAGCAAAAGATTGGCTCACATTAAGTGAATATCCTTCATAAATGAAACTGTTCTTATTTATTTTTCTTAGCAGTTTGTTTTGAACTTTTTGAGGTCTATTTAAACTAGTGTCATATGCTCTGCCCCACACACATTCCATAGTTCATGTGACTATGGAATAAAGCATAATAAGTTAACATTAAGGTTTTACAGTTCTTATTTTTAGAAATTTTGTGAAATACAGTGATAAGATACTTTGTTCTATTGACAATACATTGAGTATGATCATTCTACTTGAAATTGCAATCAATATATATCTCTAGATATTTATAGTTGCTCACCCTTGATATCTTATTGTTACCAATTTTAATGTCACAATTTAATGGAATGCTATCACATTAATTGTTGAAGGTAATTAAAGTGGACTTGTCAGACTTTAAAGATAACTTGTTTTGATGCAACCAATTAGCTATGTATTCTAGCAATAAGTTCTTGTTAACTCCTTTTTTTTAACAACTAGTTAACTCCTTTTTTTTCATGATAAAATATAATTCTCAAATAAAACCAATAATTATTGTGACAAATTTCAAGAATTGAATATTAAAAAATTATATCTTATCCTATGTTGATTTTCTGTTTCTCACTGCTGATTTATGGTATTTGTTTCACATTCTTTATGCAGCACTTTAGACCCAGTTCTTAAATAATAATTTTCATCTGTAATTTTTAAGTAATTCTACGAAGTTCATGATTCATGGTTCCCCACTGGTGTTTACTAACAAGAGTGTAATGTATTGTTGCAGAAACAATTTGGTCAAGTCGCTGCATCAGAAAATGTGGTTGCTGAGGAACTTGAAACTGCTACTGAAAGTTCGGGAGAGAAATTCACTTGTGAAGAATGCAACATGAGTTTCTCTAGTGTGTCCCATTTTAAGAATCACAAACAAATGCATATGGCAGGAAAAAGACTTCGTTTCTCTTGCATGGTGTGCGACAGGAAGTTCACGAGGATGATCCATCTGAAGCAACACGTGCGTGTCCACAGTGAGAAAATATTCACGTGTGCAGTGTGCAACAAGGACTTCAAGCAACACTCTTCCCTAAAACAACATATGAATGAACATACAGGAAAAAAATTCACTTGTGAAGTGTGCGACAGTAGTTTCAGTAGATTACCGTATCTACGAGTTCACATGAATATCCACTCGGGCAAGAAATTCCCTTGTAAGATTTGCAATAAAGTTCTGAGCTCGAATCCCAGTCTTCAGAGACATATGCGCATCCACTCGGGAAAGAAAATATCGTGTGACATGTGTGATAAAACTTTCACCAGAATATGTGGTCTTAAGGATCATATTCGCATATCCCATGTAGGAGAGAAGATAACTTGCGAGGTATGCAACAAAAATTTCAGCACATTAACTTATTTAAAGGAGCACCAACGTGTCCACTGGGGTGAAAAGTTCTCTTGCGAGTTGTGCAACAAAGATTTTGCACGTGCGTCTTGTTTGAAAAGTCACATGCGAANCAGAGACATATGCGCATCCACTCGGGAAAGAAAATATCGTGTGACATGTGTGATAAAACTTTCACCAGAATATGTGGTCTTAAGGATCATATTCGCATATCCCATGTAGGAGAGAAGATAACTTGCGAGGTATGCAACAAAAATTTCAGCACATTAACTTATTTAAAGGAGCACCAACGTGTCCACTGGGGTGAAAAGTTTTCTTGCGAGTTATGCAACAAAGATTTTGCACGTGCGTCTTGTTTGAAAAGTCACATGCGAATTCACACAGGGGAGAGGTTCTCTTGTGAGGTGTGCAACAAACATTTCAGTAGATTGTCTTATTTGGAAGAGCATAAACAAACCCATTCGGGAGAGAAGATCACATGTGAGGTTTGTAAGAAAAGTTTTACTCGCATACTAAGTCTCCAACGTCATATGCACAAACATTCGTGAGTTGTGAAGGAGTGCATTTTTTTCACTTGAGAGGCGCAAGCTGTGTTAGTGGAATGCTGCACTACTCATTTCAATTGCTTTCAGCACAGTATTCTCCGAAACGATTTTCCCTGTGTCACTTTCTGAACATAAACAGAAATATCACATTGCAATCAGTTCACACTCCACATTCAGTGTGTTCTGAACCTTCCAATCTGATTGGAAGTGAGCGAAGAAACGTTTTGCGCAGATCCCTTCCCTTTTCTTGCCTCTTTCTGTATTAAAAGCGGTGGCTTGCCAGGTAGGGGTGCAGCCCATGCATGCGCATAATAGAACCTTGTTACTGCACACCTTCATATGGTTTCTTCACTTGAGTCGCCTCTTATTCTTCCCAAGGCACAATTTTTGGGGTGATCCAGAGTTTGTTGTCCGCTGTCTCATCCTTTCCTTCAGATGGTCTGGCAGTACATCATGAAGATATACGTTTAAGAGATAACTGCGGCGACTATTGAATAGAAGCTGTGGCAGCTGTTAGGCTTCACATCGCCACTCAGTGGGTGGGTCGTGCACTTTTCTGACTAGTTAACGTTTTCAAAGAGGCCTGACAGTGAGATGATTTGGGCTCTGCCAAATCTACTTCCAAGTTTCTTTGGCATTTTGTATCTTAGATAGCCAGAACACATGTTAGAAAAATTCATGTGCTACAACTTGCTTCACAAGTTCCACTCTATTCTCTTGTTTACAAGAGCATATGTATAGGAGTTTTGGGGAACACCTTTTTTGTAAAGGTTTGAAGAAATAGGTTTTCTATAAATCCTTTCCAAAGAGTACATTTGTGTCAGGAACCATTATTTTAGAATCTACGAAAAAAGTTCTAACCTGTGTCAAATTTAGAACAACCGTTGACTAACAGATCTATGTTCCTTTCTTCTGTAATATATTCTTTGTAGTGCTGACAAAATATAAGGACTCGACTATAATAAACAAANAGCTTGAAACTTTCTCTGCATACACATGCATATACATAGATAACATGTATAGAATACCATCATTGACATATATCTCCTTTCCAGCTTATAAGCTTACAAAAATCAAATGTTTTTATTTTATTTTTAAAGGGTTATAACTGTTGCAGGACCTTATATAAAGATATTTCCAATATTGGAAGATTTCTATGATTATAAACTGGTGTTTAAAATTACAACTTTGCAAATTGACGGGAAGCAAATATATTTTCCAAATTTTGCTAAAACGTTTCGCTTTGGCAACCATGAATAGTCATCTTTAAATTACAACTTTTATAATTTTTATTTATATTCTGTGTTTTATCTCTCCAATAGTACTAGAATCAACACAGAACATAAAATTTTTCTGATGTTTAGCGGCGAAACTAAATTATTTTTTTCTGGATCATTGAATATGGATTGCCTCTTTGTAAAAAATAATAAACTTAATTGATAGGTCATATTGTTAGTTTATATCCGTGTGATCACTGTTGACGCTGGGTTTAGTGTCTCCAAGAAGAATCCATTTTCAGGAAAGTTGAAGAAACTCGAAAAACCTCTAGAAAGCAACGGAAAGGAAAAGATATACTCTAAACTGAAATGTACTAATTTTTTAAAAGAATAANAAAGCAACGGAAAGGAAAAGATATACTCTAAACTGAAATGTACTAATTTTTTAAAAGAATAAACACCCTAGCAATATGATTTCAAAACTATGTAAGCTACTATAAATAGCGTAGGCGCTGCACAGACTGCTCGGCCCAAGTACCGTGACGTCACTAGAAACGTTGCCAGACCTGTTCTCTCGGTGTCATCTGAAGCAGCGTTTGCGACACTGATCTCATGTTCTCTGTTTTGGATAAGATGGCGGTTTGTTATTGTTGAGTTTTGATGTTAGCACATATTTCTAAGTTTCTCGAATTCAAGAGTTGCTACAAATATTGAAAAGTAAATTACCAACTTTACGATCAAACGTGATCCTCAGGGCTTTCCAATGGGTGAGTGTAGATTGAGTCGCCTTTGCGATTGAGGAACATAGGTTAGAATACGAAAGTCAAATTCTTTCGTATTAGGCATAATCTTTATTCATCTGCTACGCAACGTGGGACAACGAATGTCTCTATTTGGCCGTAGTATATAAATAATGTATCATCAGTTCAAATTCATATTTAGTACGACTGAGACAACCATATACTTCGCATACCAAAACACCCCCAAAAAACATTACATTCCTCTCACGATATCCAAAGGAACTCGATGTTAAGTTATATACTTACTCCCAATGAAGACAACGTTCGTTGGTGAAGCAAAAGATAAAACCTCTCGCTAAGAAGCAATATTCTGCTTTTTATATTCGAAAGTTTGATTCTAATTAAGTAATTAAGCAGTTAAACTTTATTGTCAAAAAAGCACATTATAACCAACCCCCTTCCCTATAGATTAGAATATTCCCCTACTGTTTGGTCTTTGGTTAGTTGTTATCATTATTTTCATATTGTTCTCTAAGTATTTTATATTTTTCCCTGAATTATTTGTGTAGATAATGAAGAAAAAATGGGACCCATGCAGTGGGAGGAACACTGTATTTACCTTGTATGTTCATTAGCTGAATTGTACAAGAACAGTGAGTTTATTGACTGCGAGCTTGACACTGAGGGCGGATTGCTGAGAGGACATAGAGCGATATTAGCTGCATGCAGCCCATATTTGAAGGTAGGATTTGTATCTTAAGTAATGCATCTTATTATTTGTGTTCTATTGATTTTGGCAATAGTAAGGTTAATGAAGGTGTTCTGGCCAAATATGATGTACCTAATATGATGCGTTTACACATTATTACTGGCTATGCCTTTTAATGTTCCATGAGCAATTTTGCATGGCTTAATCAATAGCGTATAAATGATGAGGTTGTACCAGAAACATTGAGTTTTTAAGAACATGTTTCATGGAAAATTCATTAAGAAACTTGAAATTATATGAATGTTTTGTTTTATCTAAATTTTGTAATAATTATTGTATTGAATTTTGCAGTTCAGTGGTCACACTTTAGTGGTTTGAAGTGCAATTTTTGTAAATAAAGCAGTTACTTCTAGTAATAAAGGAACCTTGCTATATTAGTGAAATTTACGTTATCCATCCTTCTCTATTTTTGGAGCTTTAGAAAAGTACAACCAGTATTGATAAAAATTATAATTTAATATTAGAACTTTTTTATACTTCTTGTTCATCAGTTACGTCTTCTGATCAGATTTCTTCAATGAGTGTATCTCATCAAGTTGATGTTCAGAATGTGTTCTGTATAAATGAATATTTGGGCAATGGAGTGAATTTTGTTTGTGTAGAAAATAAGTTTAATAATCTTACTTTCACCATGACATTAAAAAATCAACAAAGATGCTTCATTCAGTGGAAAAATGAGTACTTTATGTGTTATTGCTTCTTTAAAAAATAAATAGTCATCTCTACATAAATTTTACTATTTTATTTATTTCTTCTTGATAGAAGCTGCTTTTGGAGCATGAGGGGAGAAGAACAGTGCCCTTGAAGCAAGTGAAATACAAAGACATGAAATACATTTTGGATTTCATCTATTATGGTGAAGTGGGTGTACCAGTTGCTGGTATGGCTTCTTTAATGGAAACTGCAAACTTCTTAAAGATCTCTTCATTGAGAAGTTGTCTCTCTCCTAATGTAAGTATAGCTACAAACGTAAGTTCTAAAATGGGAATATTTTTGAATAGAGTGCTAAGTGCCTGATATGTTGTGTTGACAGGCTTTTCGAAAAATTCTTAGTGAAGTTCCTGTTGGACAACATGTAAGAGGCAGCGGATCTAAGAGTAATGCAGATCTGTCAAAAAATTGTGAACCAAGTTTACCAATACTAGAAAATATGACAAACAATGATTTGGAAGAAATATCTTGCAGAGTGAATAATTCAGAAATACAGGCCAATGTCCCAAGGATAAGAGTTATTGACAAGGAGTTAATGGTATTTCTCATTAATGGAAATTAAGACAAGAATTGATTGTTAAAAATTTATGTTTTATCCTATGTTGCTTTTCTGTATGTCTGCAGGTTTACGGTATTTTTTTTACATTCTTTATGCAGCATTTTACCCAGTTGTTGTATAATAATTTAAATCTGTAATGTTTAAATAATTCTATAAAGTTCATGATTCATGGTTCCCAACTGGTATTTACTAACAAGAGTGTAATGTATTGTTCCAGAAACAATTTGGTCAAGTCGCTGCATCAGAATATGTGGTTGCTGATGAACTTGAAACTGCTACTGAAAGTTCGGGAGAGAAATTCACTTGTGAAGAATGCAACATGAGTTTCTCCACTGTGTCCCATTTTAAGAATCACAAACAAATGCATATGGCAGGAAAAAGACTTCGTTTCTCTTGCATGGTGTGCGACAGGAAGTTCACGAGGATGATCCATCTGAAGCAACACGTGCGTGTCCACAGTGAGAAAATATTCACGTGTGCAGTGTGCAACAAGGACTTTAAGCAACACTCTTCCCTAAAACAACATATGAATGAACATACAGAAAAGAAATTTACTTGTGATGTGTGTGACAGTAGTTTCAGTAGATTACCGTATTTACGAGTTCACATGAATATCCATTTGGGCAAGAAATTCCCTTGTAAGATTTGCAATAAAGTTCTGAGCTCGAATCCCAGTCTGCAGAGACATATGCGCATCCACTCGGGAAAGAAAATATCGTGTGACATGTGTGATAAAACTTTCACCAGAATATGTGGTCTTAAGGATCATATTCGCATATCCCATGTAGGAGAGAAGATAACTTGCGAGGTATGCAACAAAAATTTCAGCACATTAACTTATTTAAAGGAGCACCAACGTGTCCACTGGGGTGAAAAGTTCTCTTGCGAGTTGTGCAACAAAGATTTTGCACGTGCGTCTTGTTTGAAAAGTCACATGCGAATTCACACAGGGGAGAGGTTCTCTTGTGAGGTGTGCAACAAACATTTCAGTAGATTGTCTTATTTGGAAGAGCATAAACAAACCCATTCGGGAGAGAAGATCACATGTGAGGTTTGTAAGAAAAGTTTTACTCGCATACTAAGTCTCCAACGTCATATGCACAAACATTCATGAGTTGTGAAGGAGTGCGTTTTTTTCACTTGAGAGGCGCAAGCTGTGTTAGTGGAATGCTGCACTACTCATTTCAATTGCTTTCAGCACAGTATTCTCCGAAACGATTTTCCCTGTGTCACTTTCTGAACATAAACAGAAATATCACATTGCAATCAGTTCACACTCCACATTCAGTGTGTTCTGAACCTTCCAATCTGATTGGAAGTGAGCGAAGAAACTTTTTGCGCAGATCCCTTCCCGTTTCTTGCCTCTTTCTGTATTAAAAGCGGTGGCTTGCCAGGTAGGGGTGCAGCCCATGCATGCGCATAATAGAACCTTTTTACTGCACACCTTCATATGGTTTCTTCACTTGAGTCGCCTCTTATTCTTCCCTAGGCACAATTTTTGGGGTGATCCAGAGTTTGTTGTCCGCTGTCTCATCCTTTCCTTCAGATGGTCTGGCAGTACATCATGAAGATATACGTTTAAGAGATAACTGCGGCGACTATTGAATAGAAGCTGTGGCAGCTGTTAGGCTTCACATCGCCTCTCAGTGGTTGGGTCGTGCACTCTTCTGACTAGTTAACGTTCTCAAAGAGGCCTGACAGTGAGATGATTTNCATTCATAATTTATGGTGTTTTCTTGTACATTTTTAGTTCTTTAGATGTGTGTTTAATCCACATCTTTAGGAATTAACCTTCTCCTCTCAACTTGTGGACATGTTTGTTAGAGATACGAATGTTTGGATGAATCCATACTATGTGATCCAGATCATGTTGCCGCATCTCCTGAGAAAAATTTTATTTTGTGTGTGTACATTTTTGGTACATGAGTCAGCAATATCTATGGCTTCCGATCCTTGTCAGTAGAACCCAATGTTCCATAATAAATAATACTATGTATAAGAATGATGTTCTCTCACTTTTAGTGGTGATAACAGCAAGATTTAAAGTCTGGAATATTACTGTAAGTATGCCTACCGGTGTTCTGCAAAATTTCATGATAAAAAACATCCTCGATGTAGAATGATGATATAATTGGCAGAGTATTTAGATAACTGTTGTTTAGTTCCTATGGATGAACTTGCATTCCATGGGTTTAACTAACAGGAAAGTGTACTCCCCATAGTTCACTAGCATAAAGAATAGGTTATGTTGATTAGTAACAGCTTGGTCATTTAAATCATAAGACACCAGTCTTGTATACATGTTCTTTATTCAACCACATCTCCTGAGAAGAGATATAAATTATCCAGTGAGTCAGTGCAATTTAATATTTTCTAAATGTGTGGCATAATTTGAATTTTGGATTTCGTTTTGATGGAATTTTTGTGCATTGTCATGAACGTTATACCTGCTATCGAATAAGTGATACCACAAAGTGAACAGCGACATCGTCATATATCTTGAATATATGATGGTCGTTACTAGTAATAGCATGTTTAAATTTTCAGTTGCTCTTACATTTTATCACCCGATGACGACAAGTCAAACCTCAAGTCGAAATGTGAATTTAACGAGCACGAAATATATTGTAAATGTCCAAAAGGTCTTAATTTGTAATGTATTGTTTTTGTTTTTTTTTCTTTAGGTGGGTTTTTAGGGCTTCTGTACATCGAGGTCATTAGAACCCATGCTGTTCATTTTTGAACCTCTCAACATAGTAGAGGTACTATAATGGATTCGGAGAGTAAAATAGACACAAGCATATTGTGTTTGTGATGCATATGGACTAAGAATTTAATTAATGAAGTTAAATAAATAATTCAAATCGTACGACATATTGTGGACAAACAGTCTATACTCTGTGATTAAAATCTCACAACATTTTGACTTTTGTTTTATGTCGTCGTAAGGTGGTTCAAGAATTTTAACTACAAAATAATTGGACATGATACTACGTAACTCAAAGTATGATACACAAAACAAACATGTCATAATATTGTATTGTAAATATCGCATAGTTTTTCTGTGTCTCTGTGTAAATTTAAACTTCCGTATTTGTTATAANGTTCTAACCTGTGTCAAATTTAGAACAACCGTTGACTAACAGATCTATGTTCCTTTCTTCTGTAATATATTCTTTGTAGTGCTGACAATATATAAGGTCTCGACTATAATAAACAAAGCATTCATAATTTATGGTGTTTTCTTGTACATTTTTAGTTCTTTAGATGTGTGTTTAATCCACATCTTTAGGAATTAACCTTCTCCTCTCAACTTGTGGACATGTTTGTTAGAGATACGAATGTTTGGATGAATCCATACTATGTGATCCAGATCATGTTGCCGCATCTCCTGAGAAAAATTTTATTTTGTGTGTGTACATTTTTGGTACATGAGTCAGCAATATCTATGGCTTCCGATCCTTGTCAGTAGAACCCAATGTTCCATAATAAATAATACTATGTATAAGAATGATGTTCTCTCACTTTTAGTGGTGATAACAGCAAGATTTAAAGTCTGGAATATTACTGTAAGTATGCCTACCGGTGTTCTGCAAAATTTCATGATAAAAAACATCCTCGATGTAGAATGATGATATAATTGGCAGAGTATTTAGAAAACTGTTGTTTAGTTCCTATGGATGAACTTGCATTCCATGGGTTTAACTAACAGGAAAGTGTACTCCCCATAGTTCACTAGCATAAAGAATAGGTTATGTTGATTAGTAACAGCTTGGTCATTTAAATCATAAGACACCAGTCTTGTATACATGTTCTTTATTCAACCACATCTCCTGAGAAGAGATATAAATTATCCAGTGAGTCAGTGCAATTTAATATTTTCTAAATGTGTGGCATAATTTGAATTTTGGATTTCGTTTTGATGGAATTTTTGTGCATTGTCATGAACGTTATACCTGCTATCGAATAGGTGATACCACAAAGTGAACAGTGACATCGTCATATATCTTGAATATATGATGGTCGTTACTAGTAATAGCATGTTCAAATTTTCAGTTGCTCTTACAACATTTTATCACCCGATGACGACAACTCAAACCTCAAGTCGAAATGTGAATTTAACGAGCACGAAATATATTGTAAATGTCCAAAAGGTCTTAATTTGTAATGTATTGTTTTTGTTTTTTTTTCTTTAGGTGGGTTTTTAGGGCTTCTGTACATCGAGGTCATTAGAACCCATGCTGTTCATTTTTGAACCTCTCAACATAGTAGAGGTACTATAATGGATTCGGAGAGTAAAATAGACACAAGCATATTGTGTTTGTGATGCATATGGACTAAGAATTTAATTAATGAAGTTAAATAAATAATTCAAATCGTACGACATATTGTGGACAAACAGTCTATACTCTGTGATTAAAATCTCACAACATTTTGACTTTTGTTTTATGTCGTCGTAAGGTGGTTCAAGAATTTTAACTACAAAATAATTGGACATGATACTACGTAACTCAAAGTATGATACACAAAACAAACATGTCATAATATTGTATTGTAAATATCGCATAGTTTTTCTGTGTCTCTGTGTAAATTTAAACTTCCGTATTTGTTATAATTTGTCCCACCTGAGCTGACGATTTTAAAGGAGAGTTGAATCGTTGTGAGATTTCAGTCACAGAATATTTACAGTTCATCCATAAAATGTCGCAAGTCTTAAATTATTTACATAAATTAATTATATAATGGATGTTAATTGTTGTAGAAATTATGAAGCATGAAATGGATCTTATGTGTGGTCCTATGTAAAATAATATAAGATACTTTCAGAAAATTAAATGTAACGAAACTCACAAAACTAATTATTATAATATTTCATTTAAGCTTTTTGCGGAAATAATGTAACGGATAAATAAGTAACAGTGTAATAGTTTGAGTACAGCATTTTTTGTAATTAGCATTGTTTATTATTCACATTCGGGATCTGTAGATAAGGATCTGCTTACAGATATACTGCTCATATGCCCGAATGTGTGGCTATTGTTTGTGTTATTATATAGCATAAAAATAATTACTGTAAAAAAAAAAAAATTCATAAAAGTTTTCATATAAATTATCCACACTGTAGGGTAAGTACCACTGATACAGTGTGAGTACACCTGTAATTTGTCAATAAAATTATCAACAAATATGAAGAATATTTCTTTAACACTTTTGGTTATTGTATTTGGTACTTAGTTGCTTAATTAAAATTTATATTTTATAGTAGCATACTGTTACGTTTCTGGGGTTTTAAGTTGACTATTCATGTATACCAAAGCAAAAAGTTTTAGCAGAATTTTGAAAATAATATCTTTGCTTCCAGTAAAATTGCAAAGTTGTAATTTTTACAGTATTTTATAATCGTAGAGGTCTTTTTAATCCTGTAAATATATTTTTATAAGGTCCCCCAACAGTTATATGTCTTCAAAAATTGGAAAATATTTGATTTTTGAAAGGTTATAAGCTGCAAAAGAGACATAGGTCGATGATGATATTCAATATATGTTATCTATGTATATGCATGTGAATGCACAAAAAGATTCAAGTCTGACAGTAAATTCCTTTCTAAAAAAAAATGAATTTCGACATTTTCAAATGAATTAAATCAATTAATCGCAGGTAGCTATGTAAATTAAATATACATTCGAACTGTAGAGCAATATGTGCTAAATACAATGTCAGTAATTTTAAGGAGCTAGATCAAATGAATTTTGAGTAATTTAGATAATTTTTGTGTGATACCCAAAGAAAAGCTTTAAACAGGTGTGTGGTTTTGTCTGAAAAATGTTTGTTATTACTTATTCAGCATGCTATTATGTAATATTTAACTAATTCAATTTTGTATTGCAAGTGTCATCTCAGATACAATGTAAACTATTAATCTGGGGGGGTGGGGGGAAATCACAAGTGTCAACTCGGATACAATGTAACAGACAAAAAGATATCGGAAAATATATTACATGTGACAAGCCTCATGGAATTTGACAGAAAGTTTTCTATTTGATAAATGTTTCTATTTTACCTTCCATATATTACCATCTATATTACGTATATTCCTTCCGTGTAACTTTTGGTCGTGAAAATGGCAACTCACTGTTCCGCAGAGTGGAATCAAACCTGGGACTCCTTCTTTCATCACAGGGGTGTTAACCACTACCATCCATTCACCTTCCACAACTGTCCACCATTTCCACCTAGATCTATTTTACCTTCTTCCAACATAAAGGGTAAATTTGTGAATTCTTACGGAAAAAGAGTTCCTTCAATTTCTCCTACTTGTAAGAAACCTACTTGCATTTCTTGCTCCTTTCTATTTTTTTTCTTCTCTGAGGTTTGATTCCACTCTGCGGAACAGTGAGGGAAAGACTTTCGCTCGATGTCTGTGAGCAAGTGATCCCTCTCGAGGATAGGCATGATGTCACTCAACGGAGAGTGACTGTAATCTGATAGTCTGCTCCACTACTCAGCTTCTTTCAGTGTACACCGCTTCATAAATGGATCTTGAATTATGTATTGTTGTGTGTACTTTCTGTATTAGACGGAGACTGGGCAATGTAAACAATACTTCACAATAATTTTTATTTATTTACTCAAACTAGGTACAATGATTTATATATATTATTAAATCATTATCAATTTCGTATCCTCCAGAGCTGCAAAAATAGCACCCGCACACAGACCAGTTATTCTAAAACTAATATATATTCATATAATTTTTTTTATATATCATATTTTTTATGAAACATTGTAATATAACTTTCTCTTGGATCTAATGACCTGGCTGTTAAGAAGTCCTTAAAATAATAATAATAATAATTTCTTAAAAGTTTGCAATATTGTAAGCATTCTAAGGTTATATGAGTTTATATATTTTCTAATACTCCAGAAATATATTATAGTCTTTAAATATTTAAAGTATTTGTATTATTCAGCATATTAATTAAATTATTGAAACTATTAATTGCCTCAATTAAATGAGCATTTATATTGTTTATTAGAAAAATTAATAATAGCCTTCAGTTATCCCACAAATGTGAGCACTGTTACCAAATGATTGTGTTAACATTATCTACTATGTACAGTTTCATTTTTATACAATTTCATTGTGATGAACAAATTCCTCTTCTCTTTCAAAGAAAAGTTTTTGAGAAATGGAAACCAGAGAGAACTCCTAAAATTCACTACTTTAAGGAGCTTGCCCTTGGACTTTTTTGACAGACACAATTGTTCTAATCATAGTATTGAATGCCTCACTCATTGCATTCTTCAAACTGGGGGCAATATTCATATCAATCATTTTGTGAAAAATTGTAAAAACACTTTCAGCCCTGAAACTATGGAATAAAAGGATGGAAAACTTAATTGTATATAGAATTCCTCTACTATTTGTTGTTATGTAAATACTGTATAAATGTTGCACATATTTACCTATAATTAACATGGCTTTGCACTCTGAAAGTATGTAAATAAATTTGGGTCATTTGAGCAGAAGTGGTAGTATGAAAAGAAAAAAAACTAGGAGTAAGGGTGCCTTCTCGTGGCCACCCCTGTGAGTATCTAATAGTTTTTTACTGAATGGAAACGAATGTCTAAAGGCGGCTCCACACATTCGCTATTCGGCGAACTCCGAGCAACTGCTCGCCGAATAGCGACTAGTGTGGAAGGGTTGCTCCCTATTCGGTGAATTACGAACACCGGTGTTCGCATTTTCCCGCAGCGTGTCGGTCTTTTGAGACACATCAATGGAAGCAGAGCATAGGCGAATATTCACGAATGATATGTTCGTGGAACTGCCCACATATTCGTTCTTTTACGAATACCAAGGATCACGAGTATCCGTGTAATAAGCTTTCAAGTTATTTTGAGTAAATAATCGCTAAAGATCTTAAATTTGAGATTACCGATTACCGTAGCTAAGTCCATTTGGAGTAAAAATTATTTTCATTGATTGAATTAAGATTAGATAAGGTCCATTTACATACAGTTTCACAAGACGCAACTACATACACAACAGAATGTCTGATTTCTTCAGCTTCTCTCTCCATAACGTCTAACCACTAACACGAAAATTCTTCGTTCCCTGAGCGGGCACGTGCTCGGCAAATTGCACTCGTCTGAATCAGTGTGCTCGCCAATGGGCGAATATTCGGCAAATACCCAGAGCAAGTCGCTGTTGCTCGGGATTCGCTGTTCGGTTGCTCGCAGTTCGCCGTATAGCGAATGTGAGGAGCCTCTTACACTGGGAGTGTGATTTCTGTGCTCTTCTACTTTTTTGGCATTTTATGGCAAATTATTTTTGTTTCCACTTTTCTTAGTTCTCATATTCTGACAAAATATTTGTAATTCATATGGAAATATAAATGGAAATAATGTATTCTCAGATCATTAATAATATTTGTTCATTTGTTGTATGTAAATATGAATAAATGTAATATAAACTGATTTATTTTGTTTGTTTACAACCCCTGTAGTTTATTATTATTTTGTTTATTACTATAGTATATTCATAAAGATATGGATACATTCTAAAATGTGAGACATTTTTAAATATAAAAATTATTTCATATTTCGAAGGATATTTTTAATGTTTGATGAGTGCGATACTGACAAACGGATTGCTCTTGGAAGTTCATGGATAAGACAAAATAGTTCGAACTGATGTATTATTAATAGGAAATTTATTATGTACAGTTTGTGCAGTATTCAAAATAAACCAGTCTTAGATATATGTAAAAACTTTATGAGGATTTATTCTTTCACGATTGCCTGCTGTGAACCTCAACGTCGCGTAGGCCTTGCACAGACCGCTGGGCCCAAATAACGTGACGTCACTAGAAACGTTGCCAGACCTGTTCTTTCGGTGTCGTCTGAAGCACCTAAAAGTTTGGAAGCTGCGTTGGCGACACTGATCTCATGTTCTCTGTTTTGGACAAAATGGCGGTTTGTTTTTGTTGAGTTTTGCTGTTAGCTCATACTTCTAAGTTTCTCGAATTCAAGAGTTGCTGCAAATATTGAAAAGTAATTTACTAACTTTACGATCAAACGTGATCGGCAGGGCTTTCCAATGGGTGAGTGTAGATTGAGTCGCCTTTGCGATTGAGGAACATAGGTTAGAATACGAAAGTCAAATTCTTTCGTATTAGGCATAATCTTTATTCATCTGCTACGCAACGTGGGACAACGAATGTCTCTATTTGGCCGTAGTATATAAATAATGTATCATCAGTTCAAATTCATATTTAGTACGACTGAGACAACCATATACTTCGCATACCAAAACACCCCCAAAAAACATTACATTCCTCTCACGATATCCAAAGGAACTCGATGTTAAGTTATATACTTACTCCCAATGAAGACAACGTTCGTTGGTGAAGCAAAAGATAAAACCTCTCGCTAAGAAGCAATATTCTGCTTTTTATATTCGAAAGTTTGATTCTAATTAAGTAATTAAGCAGTTAAACTTTATTGTCAAAAAAGCACATTATAACCAACCCCCTTCCCTATAGATTAGAATATTCCCCTACTGTTTGGTCTTTGGTTAGTTGTTATCATTATTTTCATATTGTTCTCTAAGTATTTTATATTTTTCCCTGAATTATTTGTGTAGATAATGAAGAAAAAATGGGACCCATGCAGTGGGAGGAACACTGTATTTACCTTGTATGTTCATTAGCTGAATTGTACAAGAACAGTGAGTTTATTGACTGCGAGCTTGACACTGAGGGCGGATTGCTGAGAGGACATAGAGCGATATTAGCTGCATGCAGCCCATATTTGAAGGTAGGATTTGTATCTTAAGTAATGCATCTTATTATTTGTGTTCTATTGATTTTGGCAATAGTAAGGTTAATGAAGGTGTTCTGGCCAAATATGATGTACCTAATATGATGCATTTACACATTATTACTGGCTATGCCTTTTAATGTTCCATGAGCAATTTTGCATGGCTTAATCAATAGCGTATAAATGATGAGGTTGTACCAGAAACATTGAGTTTTTAAGAACATGTTTCATGGAAAATTCATTAAGAAACTTGAAATTATATGAATGTTTTGTTTTATCTAAATTTTGTAATAATTATTGTATTGAATTTTGCAGTTCAGTGGTCACACTTTAGTGGTTTGAAGTGCAATTTTTGTAAATAAAGCAGTTACTTCTAGTAATAAAGGAACCTTGCTATATTAGTGAAATTTACGTTATCCATCCTTCTCTATTTTTGGAGCTTTAGAAAAGTACAACCAGTATTGATAAAAATTATAATTTAATATTAGAACTTTTTTATACTTCTTGTTCATCAGTTACGTCTTCTGATCAGATTTCTTCAATGAGTGTATCTCATCAAGTTGATGTTCAGAATGTGTTCTGTATAAATGAATATTTGGGCAATGGAGTGAATTTTGTTTGTGTAGAAAATAAGTTTAATAATCTTACTTTCACCATGACATTAAAAAATCAACAAAGATACTTCATTCTGTGGAAAAATGAGTTCTTTATGTGTTATTGCTTCTTTAAAACATAAATAGTCATCTCTACATAAATTTTACTATTTTATTTATTTCTTCTTGATAGAAGCTGCTTTTGGAGCATGAGGGGAGAAGAACAGTGCCCTTGAAGCAAGTGAAATACAAAGACATGAAATACATTTTGGATTTCATCTATTATGGTGAAGTGGGTGTACCAGTTGCTGGTATGGCTTCTTTAATGGAAACTGCAAACTTCTTAAAGATCTCTTCATTGAGAAGTTGTCTCTCTCCTAATGTAAGTATAGCTACAAACGTAAGTTCTAAAATGGGAATATTTTTGAATAGAGTGCTAAGTGCCTGATATGTTGTGTTGACAGGCTTTTCGAAAAATTCTTAGTGAAGTTCCTGTTGGACAACGTGTACGAAGCAATGGATCTAAGAGTAATGCAGATGTGTCAAAAAATTGCGAATTAAGTTCACCAACAAGTGGTAATAGGAAAATATGTCTTAGAAATGTTCATTCTGAGAAAGAAGATAGAAATGATTTACAAACTGTTTCTAAGACTGAAAAGAAGACAAACAATGATTTAGAACAATTATCTTGTGGAGTGAATGATGCGGATATGCAGGACAATATTCCGAATATAAGAGTTATTGAAAAGAATTTAATTGGTAAAAGTGATAATCATTTGCAAGGTGTATCAAGTTCCACATCTTGTTCTCCTCTTTCTCCAGTTTCGGTGAAGGTTGAGGAGGAGGATGACCAAAACGATTTAAGTGATTCTGATGACCCAAATCTGAATGTTGATGAATATCCTTTCGGTAGTGATGACACAACTGAGAAAACAATTGAAGGGGAGGAAAGGGATTTTGAACCTGAATCGAGAATAAAGAAAAAAAATGGAAAGGAGATAGGTGTCAGAGTTCGTTCCAACCAGAACACAGAGAATATGTCGAAGACCAAAGGTCTGGAGATCGAGTCAAGTTCTGGTCAAGTTGCGTTGGGTGAAAATGTGGAATTGGCTAATGTTAATATCAAGGAGAAGATTGACAGTAAGCGTTCTGCAAATGCAACGAGAGGAATGAACGTAACAAAGTATGTGGTTTCATTGGGTCAACTGTCTTTGCTAGGAATCAACCCCTCTCATCAATTGAAAATTGTCAACGGTTTAGGTGAGATTTTCTATACATATTGTAATTTGTTTTATCTTAATGTATATTTGAAGTACTTTTTTAACCCATGACCCATTATGAATGTTTTAATCCTTAGTGAACTGAATTGTTACCACTTGCTTCTTATTGTGACATTGTGTATTACCTGATGTACTTGATTTTCTGTTTACATAACCTTGTATAAAATGAGTTAAGGATTGCCTTTTGTTTGCATGAAACGTGTGGTAAAAACTGTCTCTTTATTTCTTCAGAGTCGTTAATTTGATTTAGTTTGAGTTGTGTGTCCCACACTCGATTAATTTGGGAAAAAAACTCATATTGTTCCTAGATGTAGGATGAATATAAATCTTATTTCTTCTATATTTGATTTGTACATTTTTAATAAGATGTTTTGTGTGTTCCTGCAAGTGTTACTGTTCACTTATAAATTTTCATGTTCTTTATCATTTGTTCAACACGAAGAATGACACTACATTTCTTGGTATCGTTCGCCAGAGGGATGATTATATTTCCAACCATTTGGAAAAGTGTAACCATAGAGAAAGTGTACATTTACATTAAAATACTTATTTCTTTTACATCTATTATTCACGACTTTTTTATGGCAACAGAAATACAAGAAAACGTAAAGATGAAAAATGTGTAAAATACTAAAATATTTCCAAAAGTGAAAATGGTCAATTTACTAGGAAGACTTAAGTGAAGCTGCCCTTGGTTCTGAGGCTATGTTTTCTTCTGTAAGACATTAAACACGATATATATTTTGTGTTATTTAGTTTTTAAACTTTTGCATTTGTCCTTTATTCTTTGTTGTGTTTTGTTTATTCTTTGCAAATGCCACAAAGGAGTAATGGATGACTTTTTGTTTATCATTCTGTCTTAAAAGTAGTTTTAAAAAGTGCACTTTGATCTTATGCATTTAAATTTAAGAAAATAAAAAAGGGACACTAGTGTGTCTGAATGCACTCCGGCGAGGAATATGGTGACAGTGGTGCGACTCTTTGATCGTTATTTGTAATTGTTGGATTTTGAACTGTGATAAAACCAATCATTCCTCTGAATTTTTGTGATAAGTTGGATATAGTATGTGATCTATTGGTTCCTTTTTTTGGTATACTGTGGAACAGAGCCAATGAAGTCAGATTCTCTGTGTAATTGTGTTTGTACCTGTTGTTTCCCGTCATTCTTGTTCAATGTGTTGTGCATAAGCAGCAAGGGTCTGTTTCTTGGTTATTTATGTTTTAATCCTCTCATACTTGGCACTTCATCATTTATTCAAACTGATGGAAGTAACTTTGTAATGTGGTGTCAAGAATTGGTTGGCAAGAAAATTAGTGTATTAAGATTTGAACATGGAATATTCATCTAATAAGTTAAAGAAAAATGTAATTTATGTTTAAAGATGTGATTGGCATCGGGAAGCAGTTGTCAAATCATAACAGGATACTAAACCCAATACGGCTGTGGTAGGTTTAGGGGATGAGGTTGATCTTGTGGGAAAATTGCTTGGAATAATTTTATGGATTTTAAAATTAGAATTAAAAAATTCTTTATTAAATGAAAAAAAGAAAATTTTTGTTCCGAAATTCAATATTTATTTTTTATTTTATGTTTATAACTACAACAGACATCAAAATGTCTAATTACTATGAAAATAACAGGAACATGTTTAAAGCTCATACACGTTAGAACACTTCATGTAAATTCATACATTTGTTGCTTAATAATTGTAGCACGTTAAGCTGTGCTTTTAATTGAATATACATCAAATATTTAAGAATTAGTACATCTCTCAATTAATACAAGAAACTTGTTGTGCAGTTAAATACATTAAGTAGAACGTTATTGTAAAAGATTCTATATTGTTTAGAAATAATTTTTAATGAGGGGCATTGTATTTTGCCTGTTAATAGCTTTTGCATTAAAATTCTCGTGAGCTTTTTGCAATAATAATAAATTAATGGAAAGTTAATTTACGGCATTGAGCAGTGTGAAAGTTTCCAGCAAGTTTCTGGAAGAATTCTTTAAATGTCATCCAATAACCTCAGATTCATAGTTATCAAAAATACATTTTGGAAGAGAATTAAAGGAAGAGACGACATGTGATGAAACAAACTAGTAAAAATAAATCTAGTAAAGAGTCAACTGAATAAAGGACTCTAATGAAAAAAAATAAATAAATTAGATACGTAGGAAAAATCTTAAGTACAGAAGGTGTCAAGAAGGAATATAAATTTTACTGAAAAGAGTTTTCTCATTATGACACATAAGAACCAGAATACTGTCTTAAAATAATCAGAGAGAAGAAAACTGAGGATAATGAGTTCAATAAAAAAATAAAAAAAGATTTAAAAATGAAAATGAAGTTGTGGTAAGTGGTAATCAAAATGAATTCTCTGAAGTTAAACCATTTTGAATCTGAGATTAAAAGTAGATGGAACTGACAATTTTGAACACAAGCTAAAACAAGATATGAATGAAACAAACTTTAAGTAGCTACATTCAAAGTGTAAAGCGAGATTTCTTCACTTATCGGAAAACAAATAAACAATGCCTTTTAATTGAAGTGTCTTGAGAAATTTGTGACAAGATCTAACAAAATAGAAATGGAATTGTTTATTAAAATAGAGCTTTTGATCTGATTATTCACAGAATCAACTTTTCATTACCCCTTCAGCTGGATTATCAATTTTTTGGGTGCTTTCTGAAGAACATTTGTCTGAGAGGCAAATTTGCAAGAATGACTTATCTGAAAATTGCGATGAGTTGGCCAGTCTAACAAACGACTCTTGGAAAGACTAGCCATCTGAAGCTCAGAATAGCGGAGGTAACTCTTATCGAAATGCACAGATCTCTGTCAACTAATATACAGATTCTGTCTGTCCGAGAGACAGACGATTCGACTGTAGGGTTAATTTATTTTTATAGCATTGTCCTGCATTTTAACTGTGAGAGATTTGACCTCTGGAGTTGCAGGTGTGTAAACGAGACTACTTGCCTGAAATATGCAGGCAGTCACATTTCCTATGATTGTGGGGAAAATTTCATTCAGAGTCCAAATTACATATTTAGAAATAGTGTATACGAAACCAAATATGCTTCAAAACGTATGTGAAAAATGAAAAAAGTCGAAGAATAAAATACAAAATATTTCTTCGTAGTAAGTCAAAGTCCGTCTCAAGCTTGTTAAAAAATTGGTAGAATAAAACCCCAAGAAGAAGAACTTGAACATTTACTTTGCAGATTTTGTGTGATTAGAAAGTGAAGATGATGATGTAAATGCTTAAATGCTTAATATTAAAATGTGAATCACTGATAACAAATTTATCAAAGAAACCAAGTGAGACATTGAATTTAGTTTTGATAGTTAGAATTGAAGTTTGCTCTGAGACATTGAATTTAGACCACTACCAATATTATAAATCAAAAAATTACAAAATATTTTATAGTAGAGAAGATGGTGTTGTTCTATGTATAAATGAATATCGTAAGAAATCACAAACAAAGAAAAAATTAATAAAATAGAAATCTTAAAATACAGGTTTAGAAAGTGATATTCGCTATGCAGAGGGGTGTAAGCTTTTGGGGATAGCACCTGACGAGGAGGAACAAAAAATGTGTTGGTGTTAGATTTTTACTACCTGAAGGTACCTGAAAAAAATCATTATTATAATAATACATAAGGGCATCAGTTATTAATATATAGAAGCAAACTAAGTTGCTTGTACATGGATCTGGTGTAAATGAGAAGTAACAACATGTATGCATCATCAAGAAGAATAAGTATAAAGTAAAGAAAAGCAATATAAATAATCACTAAAACAATCAAATAGTTTCAGTTGAGTACCTTATTGAGCCAACGAGTGAATTTTTGTTTTATTATTTGATTCTATCACCATACATCTGGAAATGGATAAATAAAGTAATGAGTGACAGTTGAATTAATTGTATGGCATTAATTCTATAATTTTCTGCATATTGCTCTGTTCTCTTTGCTCTGTTTCTGTGTTATTGCCTTTGGGCAATAGCCATGATTACTCACATTTCCGTCTCGTCCCTGAGGAGGAAGGTGCAAATCTTCTGTTTAAGTTATCCCACTGACTTTTGCCTTTCATTTGTTTTGTTTTCTAAGTATTGAAAATTATCTGTTACGTGTCTTAATTTTGTTATAAATTCAGCATGTTCCTGAAAATCTTCCTGTTGTTTTATTATTTTATGCATATTGTTTGTTGGAAATCCCCTGTCTTTTTAGCCATTCTATATACTTCTCTCGTTCTTTAGCATACAGTTCATAGGTCCATAAAATGTGTTCCGCTGTTTCTGCCTCTCTACCGCATTTACGTAAGTCTGTATCTCGTTTGCCTGAAAAGGTAGGTGGCACTGAAGAACACAGTTATTCTACATGTTGCAGGTTGTTAGATTTCATTATGTGGCCGCACAATGGTCTATTATTCATTGCAGGAGCAAGCCAAGGTGGTCAAGCACACGGAATAAATAATGGATCATTTTGCTCCAATCTATTTGAAATCACACAATTTGCAACACACAGTCTTAAGTTGTTTTTCAGTGCCATCTACATTGGCCATACATTCTTCAAATAACAGTGGACAGTAATCAATTAATACCTGAAATGTGCCAGTATTAATTGCTTTCTTCTTGACTAACTGTCCATTTCTGGACACACGAACTTCTTTGTTCCTTTTCCTAGCCAGGCATCACTTTCTAAGTTTGTCACCGTGAATAATATTCATTCTACGTAGATCTCATGACCTTGATAATGGTGAATTTATTGACAATTTATACATATTCTTGGATAAACAAAAAACATACAATATAACTGTTTAATCAGTGATTTTAATGGAGATGTTATGAGCACTTATATTACAAGCCAATATTTTCCTATTGATTTGTCAGAATACAAATTTATTCCTCATTCCTCGTAGATTGCTTTGTCCTTCAATACATGTGCTACGTGGCAACTTGTTTAGAGAACATGATATGTTAAACAAAATTCATGTATTTTATTGTGTATACAATAACTCATTTATTCATAGTTCGTTATCCACTTATATTAATTGAAAAATCGAGTATAATCACAATAAATTAATTGAATTGTCTAAAAGTTCGAACTGGTCTTAAAGTATCAAATTTATCAATACAAAATCCTGATTGGGCAAAGGATACCTTAATATCAGTCATGAAAAAGATACTGGATTATTGAATTATAGGATTAGGAGTAGAAAAACAGAGGGAGAACTAAGAAAAGTTGATAACAACTGATATAATTAACTTGATCAATACAAATGAGATATTATAAAATATATACAAGAAAAGTCCATCAAATGTAGAACTTAAACATAATTATTATAAACCAAGTGTTTATTAAAGAAGCTCAGAGAATATTTGATAATGACTGTATAAGGACTATATACAAAGCAATCCCAAACTATGATGGAAAATTATTAATTAAAAATTGGTTTAGATACTAATATAAAAAGTATTAACGTAAATTATTGTAAATGCATCATGGTCAAAAGCTACAGGAGCATTTTCTTTGCAATATTGGCAAACAATGAAGCCATGAAACAAAACCATATTATGTGGAACAGAGAGAAATTAATGAACTTTTAATTTGTTAAACATGCAATTTCTATCAAAATAGTAAATATTGTTAATAAAGTGAGAATTAAAATGGGGTCACAAAATTACTGCTAAAATGCTGAGAATCGTTGTAGAAGATAGCCCAAAAATCTCTGGAATATATTTTCAATTTATGAATAAAAAAGTCTATTTGTCCTAATGTGTTGTAAAAAGCATTAATAATTCCCATTTACAAATCCTGCTATAATCATAATCAGTCGAATTATCAACCTGTATCTCGTATATCTAGTGAATTCTTTTTCTTTTCATTAATTTATTTATTTAGAGCACTCTCTTCCTTTGGTTATTACATTAATATACAATTTTAATTATTGACGTCATAGGTACATCGAGGTAGTGATCATAATACTTATGTTTGCCATAGGTTTTTCTCAAGAATAATATTTATAAGAGCAACCTATATTTTATAAAAATAATTTATAAATATTCCATTTGATCAAACAATTCTGATAAGGAATTTTTTACAAAATAGTTTTACTTTTTGTTTTGCAGTTGCATTTTTGTCCATTTCTTTCCTCATTGTATTGTATTCTTAGTAAGATATTAATTTTTTTGTTATTATTTTATTGTTTAAAAATTTTATTTGTAATCTATATTACATTTTCCCTTCCCACATATTTATAACTACTTATAGTCCGTTCAAACGAATTTAACTAGGTACAGTACTTAATTTACTAATGTAGATAATCTACTTTTGGTTGATATATTTTATAGTTCTTGTGTTATACAAATATATAATTGCATTTTCTGATCATTTTTTTCCAGGCAAATAAATGTTAAACAACTTAACTATCTCAAGGACACTAATATTCATTATTTTATAAACATACATAAGATTGTTAATGCTCATAGATTTATGTATAGTATTAATTTTTTAATTTTTACTTCTGTATTTTCATTAGAATAAATATCCAGAGAAATTATTTTGTTTTGTGGGCAAAAAATCTTCTAGAAAATTGTGTTTCTTCTAATTTGTTTAATTTTTTGGATGGTGTCGAGATTCAGGAAGCGTACATAGTATCTCATTTGATATATGTATTGTAAAGTACTATCGAACAATTAGGGTTATAAAATCATTGCCCTGTTTTCATAATATAAATAGCTTTCTTTTGGCTTTAGATATATCATATTTTCCCTATATTCACTAAAGGTCATTTTTGTATCATACAGACCCCCTAAATCTTTATATTTATTAACATGTTCCAGTTCAACATTATTTATTTCAATTGTGGACTTTTTGCTATTAAATTTTTTTAATGTACTGTTCCATTCTGCACGGAGATTTAAGCACTTTGTGGTCTATCTCTTTGTTGAATTTTCTTTAAATCTTTTTTAATTTGATCATAGTCTCTCTCTTAAGTGATTTCTTTTGTTAATATAAGGTTGCCCTTGTACTAATTCAAATTACAATGTTTTATATTACTACATATGTCATTTATGAACAATATAAATAACAATGACAATGCATTGAATACTTGTTGTATCCCAGATTTGATTTATATTAGTTAAAATTCTTAATCATTTTTTGTTCTATCACTGAAATAGGATTTGACCATTCAATGTAACTACCATCTATATTCAGTTATTTTAAAATCATTTATATCATTTATTGAAAACTTTTTTTAACATCTGACAATTCCGTTGACTAACTTGTGTCGTAAAACCAGTGTGAAAATTTGTTTGTTATAGTTTACATGAAAGATTATTAATTTAAGGTCAAATGGCGTAATTTTGATGTAGCTCTATAAGAATTACTGCACATTCTCTCCTATACTTTCTGTATGATTTTAAATGTGTATTGAAACATCATTTTTATCAATTTAGTGTGATATGGGTAAGTAAAAATTCAAATAGTGGCTGAAGTTAGGAAGATTTGTGTATCGTACAAATATAATATGCATTTTTTCTTTTGTAATACTACAGAATGTTAGTTCAAGTCACCTAAATTTTTTTCTAGTCTTTTCATAGAAAGTATAACTGGATTTTATTTGCTTTCTGAATAGTTTATTTTCCCACTTGCTTGATAATCAATGGGTACATGCTTGGAATTTGAGGTATGCATGTGATTAGAATTATACTCATAATTTTAATTCCATTCTTGAAACTTTTATCATTGTAACACTAACATTCCATCACGGTTGTAATGTTTGTATTTTGGAATTCTAAAATATTGACATTGTAAACATCCTGAGCTAAAAGGTCAAGGTTTTAGGGAATTCTAATAAGAATAAGAGATATAAAGTATACTGTTAACTTTAACCTTTCCAGGTTAGTATTGGAGTTTTCCATCATTTTACTCATCCATCGTTTGTCAGTGGGAAACATGATGACAATCATTTATATAGGTCAGCTGGACATCACTTATAAGCATGGAGGACTATTACACATCTATTTGTAGTTTGGCTAATGTTCAATTTTCACAAACAAGTCTAGTTTGATTTCTTGTTATTAGTTAAAATACGTTGGTGGATACACAAGTCGTTATTGATGTGAGCGTACTTCACCTCACTTCACTCGGTGCATTTTGTGCTCCAATATTCTGCGCGAACTTTGCTTCCAATATCCATTGATGTCTATGATGCAGACACCTGTGATGTTTGTCCTGCAATGTTGGCTTCATGCAATGCATTTTACCACGACAGTTTTGATGTTTCGAGACGCATGTTTCATTTTGTCAGTTCGGTTGACAGTTTCAGAAAAGGAATGTGGTTATTGCAGAGATTGTTCATCGGAGGCATTAGTGTTGATATGTTTACTGTAATAGTATTGTGAGTAAACAAACATAATGACAACATAGATATATTCAATTTTTTTGTGTTATTACTTAATGGTAAAGAGTGTTTGATATACGATGCTTGATGAACTTCAATATAAACCTTAATGTCAAATAAAATGTATTTGTGATATTTTCCTTTTTAGTGATTTCGTATATCACTTACTTTTTTTCGCCATTATAATAAATGTTGCTCTAACCTTTAGGGTACTCCATTAAATCTCTCAAAATAATAGAATTTGTTTTGGTAAATAATTTATTTATTTCTACATGGTTCAGTTTTGCAATTTATTATAACTTAAATATATTGTGACAATTCTTTGGTGCATATGTATTGCCCTAGTTAAAGTGTTATAATTTCTGAATGTCGGTTTGTTAAATTAAGTTGCTTTTAATGAAATTAATGATTGCTTATTAATTAGGAAACCAAAAATATCATTTTTAATGTCAGTAGCTGGCTTCCAACTGTAATTGTATCATCCACAGTTATTTGTTTCAAATGGATGCATTTGTGGTAAGATACATGAGATACATTTGTGGTAAGAAAAAGATAATTCATCAGTGCTAGTCTTATTTCAAACAGAGGACCATTAGTTGTTACGGTCATGGGATGAGATGCGAGGTTTCGACATTGCGTGCAAAAATACATTGCATACATGAGCACCCTTGATGAATTTGATTCTCACAGTTTCTTAAAAGTGTAGTGTCAAAGAGTGTGGATTGTCTATAACAGTGAGCACAGAATTTGACAAGATGGGTGATAACTTTATCAGACAACCAGATCTAAAATAATTTTGTGTGCAAAACTGCACAAAACATAAAACAATAATACTAGAAACATGAAACAAAAAAAGTACTAAACAAAACCATACAAATAAAAATAGAACATTTCCCTAATCTTTCTCACCAGAATGCTGTGTGTTCATTTTCTCTTCATGTCACTTCAGAGTCACAGTCTCTCTCACAGCAGTGTCCTTCGAAACTGTACAGTTGACTTTGTAGTTCTTAGCATCCAATTTTTTAGCACAACATGTATTGCGTGGAGCAACCTTTAGTCCCTGTTATGATTCAGCGTCATGTTACTATTTATTTGTGTCTCACCGTTTTTCATAAACATACGATTTTTTGACATGAATATGCATTGTTTCAGATTTCAATAAAATGAGCGGATTACTGTACAACAGTACTTCGCCCTCGGAAAAAGTATTGATAGTGAAGAGAAGTTCCAAAGAAGAAATGGAACCATTGTGTGTACCACAAGATGCGTCTAATTCCAGATCCCAGCCGTCTTCACATTCAGAAAAAGATGTTTCTTGCCCGTCAACGTCTAAAACGAAACCTGAGACAGAAAATATCTCAACTCTCGCGGGAGAGAAGCGGTATTTGTGTAACATTTGTGAATCGTCTTTTAAAAGTAAAACTGCTTTAAATAGACACGTGGGAATTCACACGGGAGAAAAACCATATGCTTGTGACGTTTGTAAAAAGACGTTTAGGATGAAACGTTATCTCACTGCACACATGAGTTTTCACACGGGTGAAAAACCCTACGTGTGTAGTTTTTGCCAAGCTGCGTGTAGAACGAAAGGTAGACTGAACGTGCACATGCGTTCTCACACGGGAGAGAAACCATATTCGTGTACCGTGTGTGGGAAATGTTACTCGGTGAAGCATCACTTAGCGAGACACATACGAGTCCACACCGGAGAGAAACCTTACCGGTGTAACTTTTGTAGCAGGTCGTTTCGTGATTACGCGCCGCTAATTATCCACAAGCGAACCCACACGGGAGAGAGGCCTTTTGTTTGCGGCGCGTGTGGAAAGGCTTTCGCGCAGAAGAACTCTCTCAACACGCACATGCTAATTCACTCCGACGAGAAGAATCATTCCTGCATTACTTGTCACAAGTCATTCAAAACCAAAGTGCAATTGCAGAACCACATGCTCACACACAACGGAAAAAAATCATTTCTGTGTAGCACTTGTGGGAAAGCGTTTCTTCAGAAAGGTACTCTTAATATACATATGCAAATTCACACCGGAGTAAAATCGTACCTTTGTAGCATGTGCGGTAAGTCTTTCTTAGTGCCGCATCAATTGAAGAGGCACATGCAAACCCACACTGGGGACAAACCACATCCTTGTTGCATTTGCGAAAAGTTCTTTTCAGACAAGGGTAATTTAAAGGCTCATATGGCCATCCACACTGGAGCGAAACACTACCGTTGTTGCATTTGCGACGAGTCATTTAATCGTAGGAGTGAATTAAAGAAACACGTGGTCTTACATGCAGAAGAAGATGCTAACAAGTGAGCGATTTGTGAATTGTCTTAGAATGAAAAAAAGTAATTTGAATTCACTCGTATGACCTTGCTCTATCAGAAGCAAAACTTGTGTAGTATTATCATTTGTATTGCGTTACGGGAGCTCTGCCTGGAGAGATGTAATGTTGTCGCACGATGTATCGTTTACACAGGTCATTTATTTGAAGAGAAATGTCTGATCATTCCGGAGAGAATGTGGAACATCATTGCAACTAAAAAGTTGCTATTCTAACTTTGTAAATGTAATTCTAAAATCATAACTGTAGATTTGTAGCCTTTGTGTTATTTAGTGTTACAACAAAGCCTTTGTAAAAAAGTGTCGTGTAGACATAGTGATAATTAAAAAGTCTGTTGAAACAATTTTGTAAAAGATTCATTGCTTTGTCTCACATGGATTTACCAATGTTAAACCGAAAATTTTCCTTTATTTCTTTTTTTCTTCTCTTTTGTGTGTGTCTGTTCGTATTGATAAATTTATTTTAAGTTACTTGGGAATTTCTTGGTTATTCAGTAGAACATTTTCCAAAACATGTTATACTCTTCATAATGCAAAACACGTTATTTATCTGAATGAAGTATGTTTGGAATATATGTCACTGAATTAAAGTGTTTTGTATACTTATATTTCACTTAATATAGTAAATCATTTTCTGTGTTGTTTTTTATTGCTAGTTATCGTGTTTATATTCGTGTGGATGAAATGATGATGAGGAGGGTACGTGTAGTAGGGGTATTTTGTTGTTGGTGCGCAAGTTAACTATTTTCTGAATTTTTCTTCTCTGTTTGTTTTGTTCTGCATGTCTCTGTATAGTGAAACAGCAAAGTCTTTTAGACAGGACAGACCATTTGCTCCTTCCTCATATTAATACTTCCATGGATATTAGTACTTGTGTGGATAGAATGAATATTAATAGAGGCAGGTAAACCCTCAAGTAGGACAAACAAATAGGTGGTGTTGTACATAAGCACTTGGGGGTTAAAAGTAATTATTGCTATTCTTATCGAGAGATCGATTTTACTTAACATCTGATGGCTTGACGTGGTACTTTTTCCAGTTCAAATTACCAAAATCGGATATATTTTTAATTTTTTCTTTTCATCTTCAAGTGTTCCTTAATACTCTTAATGAAATTTACTATCTTCTGAAGAAGAAAAATTCATAAATATTAAAATATTTTTAAGGGTATCCATTTAAGACAAACACGAGGGAAAAAAGTCTTAATCTGTTTTCGGTTGTTATTCTGAACCTCATTGATCTTGAGTTTCAAAAATTGCAGAATAAATGGTAATTTATGGTACAACATATTCTGAAAGTGTCTTTTAGATACGAGTATCCGAGGAATACAAGTGGTTTTGTTCAGATGAGATTTATTCTCCCTCTATCAGAACCTTCCTCAAACGTATTATAGAATATTTTTTAGCTGTAAACTGAAGGCTGACATGGATGATCAAAGTTGTGAAATTAGATAATACAGAGTCATAACATCTAATGATGTGATGATATTGAATTAATATATTTGACAATAATGTCATATCATTTGTGCAAGTCTTTTATAAATCACCACCAATTACTGGTCAAAAACATCATGACTGTTAAGGGAAATATGGTTGNTTATTTATCTGAATGAAGTATGTTTGGAATATATGTCACTGAATTAAAGTGTTTTGTATACTTATATTTCACTTAATATAGTAAATCATTTTCTGTGTTGTTTTTTATTGCCAGTTATCGTGTTTATATTCGTGTGGATGAAATGATGATGAGGAGGGTACGTGTAGTAGGGGTATTTTGTTGTTGGTGCGCAAGTTAACTATTTTCTGAATTTTTCTTCTCTGTTTGTTTTGTTCTGCATGTCTCTGTATAGTGAAACAGCAAAGTCTTTTAGACAGGACAGACCATTTGCTCCTTCCTCATATTAATACTTCCATGGATATTAGTACTTGTGTGGATAGAATGAATATTAATAGAGGCAGGTAAACCCTCAAGTAGGACAAACAAATAAGTGGTGTTGTACATAAGCACTTGGGGGTTAAAAGTAATTATTGCTATTCTTATCGAGAGATCGATTTTACTTAACATCTGATGGCTTGACGTGGTACTTTTTCCGGTTCAAATTACCAAAATCGGATATATTTTTAATTTTTTCTTTTCATCTTCATGTGTTCCTTAATACTCTTAATGAAATTTCCTATCTTCTGAAGAAGAAAAATTCATAAATATTAAAATATTTTTAAGGGTATCCATTTAAGACAAACACGAGGAAAAAAAGTCTTAATCTGTTTTCGGTTGTTATTCTGAACCTCATTGATCTTGAGTTTCAAAAATTGCAGAATAAATGGTAATTTATGGTACAACATATTCTGAAAGTGTCCTTTAGATACGAGTATCCGAGGAATACAAGTGGTTTTGTTCAGATGAGATTTATTCTCCCTCTATCAGAACCTTCCTCAAACGTATTATAGAATATTTTTTAGCTGTAAACTGAAGGCTGACATGGATGATCAAAGTTGTGAAATTAGATAATACAGAGTCATAACATCTAATGATGTGATGATATTGAATTAATATATTTGACAATAATGTCATATCATTTGTGCAAGTCTTTTATAAATCACCACCAATTACTGGTCAAAAACATCATGACTGTTAAGGGAAATATGGTTGAAGGACACATGTCATCAACCATCAACCCATGATATTGATGGAATTTTAAAAAACAACAACAGTGTAGTATGTGTTTTTTATTTGTGACCTACTGGTAGTGAATATTGAGAAAGTACTTCATGAGAAATAAAAAGAAAACCAAAGCTGAATTTATATACACAGCTGTATATCTAAAAGAAAACTTGTTACTGATAATTTTGAATATACTAAAAGCTTTTTTGGCCAAATTATGCTTTTAACTCACTTTATTAATGTTAAATATGAATTGAATCTTCTAATAGACATTTTATTCACATTTTTTATGCATGCATATTGTTTTCTTTTGTCCTTTTGATTGAAAACTGGTCATCTTCAGACCCTGAACACAAGTTACGCTCAGTATACAATACTAGTTACAAAACATAAAGTATTGAATTAAAATTATAAATAATTGTTGTAAATTTTAAAAAATTGAATTTTTTTGTAAATAAGAATCTATGAGAATGTGATCATTTTATTTAATAACAATTTAAATGTATTGAGGAGTGTAAAGTACTACTTTGATAAGAAAATTCTCTTTCTAGAAAAAATATATGTAGTTATATAGCATACTGTATAAAAATAATTAAGGGGATAACTATATCCTGTAATCTGGGATCCTGGTCTAATTATCGTGTGGGTAATTAAGAGGAAGATTTTTTAAACAGACTCGCTAGGCTCTTGCCCAAGGGTGGCATCCATTGAAATTATAAATCTCGAAATTAGTGTTATTTAATAGTTATGATTTATGTACAACACTTTCCAAATAACTTATAGTTTTATAATAATACATACTTGTGAAGTAATTTTTTGTGATTTATTATATACTACTTTGTTGATATTCTGTTAATTTTATAACACATACCGAACTATTTATTCTCATCTTAGGAGTATGCTGAAAAGTTAAATCGACTACTGCCTCAGGGCCCTTGATCGGAATTGATGGGATGGTCCCTTGCTTGCTTCCGGAGAGAAAATTAGTTTATTGTCCTCCATGTGATCATGCGCAGTTTGTAACTGCTCTTTTGACAATAAATGTATGTAGCTAATTATAGAAAAAATATTAAGTATAAGCATATTCTATGATTGATATGTTCTTGTTTGTAGGAGCAAATGTACAGGAGTTTTTGTTGACAACTGTTGGAAAAAGGTATTTAGAAAAACCGTTTCCCTAAATTGTGTCCAAGTAGCTGATTTTTGTGAGGAACCAATAATTTGAGAATATACAAGAAAGTTGTAACATGTATCTAATTTAGAACATGAACAGCAAATTAATATTAGATATATTGATTTCTTTGTATTGCAGGCAAAATATAGTGGCTGAACTTTTGTATAGAAAGGTTTGGTAATTTATTGCAATTTCTTTGGATGTATGTTCCATCCACAACTCCAAAGAGTAACCATCTCCTTTCAACTTGTGAGCATGTATGTTAAAATCCTAATTGTTACTATTTTAAGACATCTGATATTAAGTGTGATGTCAGTCTGACAAAATAAAATGAAAATTTGAATAAAACTAAAATTTTTGAATCTGCTCTGTTAGTGAGGAAATGTTTGAACCACTAGTCATGCTTCATGTGATATCTGCATAAGAATTGATTCCAATTACATTCCAGGAAAATTTTGCATGAACTGAACGTTGTTTTTGTTTTACTGTTTTATATCTCCCATATCTCTGGCAGCATAAAAACAAGCTCTTTAATTTTCACGTAACTTAAGGATCAGATGATGAACCATTAAATATCTGATATTTACTGGAGCTGAAAAAGTATGAGAGGAGTGTTTCTGGTATTATTTAAACATTGAAATCATTAAGTACATATTTCCACACCCTGCCATAAAAGAAACACTGAGAATTTAACAACCGCGTCAGTCTTGCGTAAATTTTTTTGTTCCAATTCTCTCAGTTANTCAGTCTTGCGTAAATTTTTTTGTTCCAATTCTCTCAGTTATAATTTCTAGATTGTTAACATTTAGTTTGAAGGTGAACCATGAAATGCATGACAAGCATGCAAATTGTCTGAAAATTGTCCCTCGAGTTTTTGATTCTCGTGGAGACTATCACATTGAGACATTTTGGTGACATATCGGTCACTGAACGTAACATTTAATTTGGTACGACACACAAATTGCTACTTACGTTTCTGTTAAAATGGCAATTAAACGTGTTCTTTTAAAGTAGATTAAATATTTTCAGACACATTATTTAAGAGTAGGGTAGACATCGTACTCTTTAATTATGCATCTCGACGGGCTTTTTTATCACCAATTTTGATTGGATTTTTTGTGTAAGTATATAAACACGCTAACTTCACAAGAACTACTAACAACTGAATTTTAAGTATTTAGTTATATGTATCCCTGAATAGATAATTAGCTGTCTAGCAGTTAGAGCACCATGGAATCAAAAACATATTATTAAATAAACTCTTCCTGTACAAAATTGGCCCTATGAATCTATATTAAATTTTTAAATTGAATTATACTTATGAATAATATATGAGGGAGCGAGAGTTCCTGCCCCAGGGAAACCCTACGAAAAATGTCTTATTGTATTTGGATGAATGAGAGATATTCTTGACGTTGCCTTAATGCATAAAAGTTTTGCATGAAGGAAGTGTTGAGAAGAACATCTCCAGAATGGAAGCCGATTATAACCTGATCTTTTTGTTCACTTTGAGAGATTTACACTGACCATGTTACAGCAGAGAATTCATGGCTGGAATCTTGGGAATGTCATGAATTTCAGAGATAATTGTTAACTTGAAGGGGAAGAATTTGCATACCCTTCATATATGTCAATAAATTAATTTTGATCATAAAATTTTGCTCTATGTAGTTTATATTTGATACAGTTAATTTATTTTTATGGTATAATTCTTAAATGGATTCTAGATGGGGGAGGTTGCTTCAGCCCCCTTTAAGTGGATCCCGTGGGTTATTATGACATTGGAAATTCCAATTCTTGCCGTGCTCAGAAATTATATTGGAAATGGCTATCTTGGTTTGTAGTCTGATATAAGATCCCTAAGTATGAATTTCAGTATTTTTACTCTTGTGTTCCATTTGATGCTTGTGTTGTACATCTAAGACATCAAAATAGATGTAAGGTTGTCTGTAATGAAATAATATTAAATTATTTATTTGTTCTAATTCATTTATTTAATGATACAATACATTTCATGTTCATGGATCATACTAAAAATGGACACAGCCACTTATACAGCATTACAAATAGAAATAACTTCTGCATGGACCTGATTATGTAAAAAAGCTATTAAAATAATGTTGTGTGCATTAAGGAATTTAGTAAAATAAAATATTTCTGCAATGTATATTGTAGAGAAGAAAGAATGCAAAGAAGCTCGCAGAAAATATATCATGCAATGAAAACAGTTTTAGTGCAAAAACTTTGAAAACAATGAATAAAATATTTATTTTTTATTTATTAACCCAGATAAATTACAAAGAAAAAATCATAATGAAATACAATTTCAATAAATTGTAATCCTATAAGAGATAAATAAAATTACCTGTGCAAATGAAAAGACAGGTTACAAATGAAAAGATACAACAAAATAATATGAACTTAAAATCTAATTATAATTATGCTACATTAGGCACTAAAGTTATATTTTCACAAAACTGTAAGTAAATATCATCATAAAAGTTATAAACGATGTACAAAGTATTTCTCTCTCATTTATACGTATTTGTGTATGTTTTGTTTATAAATTTCATAAACTATTTTTGACCCAACTTGTTAGTAGTTTTTTTAATGTATTAATTTCAGTATTTAGGACCTTGAGTTGATCAGGTAACATCATGTGCTGTTATCACATTTATGTAACTACTTTTGTTACACATTGTTTGCAAAAAGTTGGAATAGGAACATATTTATTCCTTGTCTTACTCTTTTTCATTATAATTTTTTTGTATCGTTAAGTAATGAGATTTTAGTACTTAAAAAACACAAACTTTATCGATATTATATCAGTTATAACAATTTTTTTTTTTTTACAATTTTCAACTTTTTTTCTGTATATTTGATTTAGATTCTTTTTATAGGCTCTACCCAATGCTATTATTCAATAGGTAGCCTCGCTATGGAAATAAGAATTATACATCATTCTGAGAGCTTTGGTTTGAAATACCTTAGATATCTTATAAAATATAATAACAAATATTTAGTTTTATTTACAATAGTTTTTATACGCTTGGCCCATTTTAAGTGGGAATCAAAAGTGACTCCCAAATATTTAAAATTGTCTACTTTATTAATTTAAATTCCATCAGTACTAATGTGTAACTCATTTGGAATACTATTGATATAACTCCCAAAAGACATGAATAGTTTTACTTATATTTTAACGATAACTTATTAAGTGACAACCAAATAGCAATATTTTTAAGGTGAGAATTCATTTTTATTTCAACATCAATTCATTTATCACCAATAGACATAACTGCTGTGTCATCAGCATAAGCCAAGACCGATTGCTTAGGTATATCAGTTAACAATATGGCATGAATAATTTTAAATTTTAAATTCATCAGCTAAAAAATATCAAAACACTCAGAAATAAATCTATCTAAAAATTAAAAAATGCCCAGAAAGTCTTCCAAATATATATATTTCTAACCAACTGTACCACAAAAAAAATTAATTGTGCTCGCAACTTTATTAATAAAGTAATTTCTCTCAGTGATGAATCTTTTCATGAATCGAACAAAGATATTATTACAAAAATCCTTAAACTTAACAACTTTCCACATAGGCTAATTAATAATTTTATTAATAAGGTGACTGTTAACAATACACAGGAAACTTCCAATAGTAAAACACTAAACAATGTTAAAATCAAGTATGTTATACTTCCATATATCTAGTATCTGAGTGAAAGGTTAAACAAAATCTTGAGATGAGAATCTCAAATGAAATGCTCATTTTATAATAGGAACAAAATGGGTAATTTATTTTTTAATTTCAAGGACATGATACCTAGGGAACTTAGATCCAATTTTATTTACAATACTCAATGTTTAGACTATAGTGTCACTTATATAGGATGTTTCACCGAATATTACAAAACCAAGATGTACCAACATAAATACTCGATAAAATCTAACAAAGAACACAGCATTAGCCACATATGCCTACACTAAAAATCACAATATTGACATAGATAATTATATTATCATGAAAACAGACTGTGATAAAAGGAAACTTAAATGGTTGGAGATGCTGTACATAAAAAGAAAATAACAATGCTCTTTACCATAGAACAGATATAGCAGGTTGCATTAAAGTATATGATGATGTGTGTGGTAAAATTTACAAAACCACATATACACTCAAAATTAAACAAATGTACATAGTCGTTACATAGGTATTTAAAAATCTGTATGGTATTTCTGTGTCTGTTCAAACTGATTATGTTAATTAAGTAATTTTGTAATTCTGTGTCATGTATTTGAGAATATACTGTCTTTTGTAATATTGTGTATTATTCTTGAAATTGTGTTCACTTTAAATATATAAGTTTGAGTGAGTGAGTGAGTAAAATAAAAACTGATAAAAGGAAGAGTGAGTGAAGAGTATGATTTTGATAAAACTGACAGAAACCTATTTTACGATTGCATGTCAAATGTTATTAATAAATAAATAATTTTTTTTGAAATTTAAATCAATGAAGCACTGAATTAGCACAATAGATGTGAACCTCAACTTGTCGCTATAACACACAGCAGGGAAAATTATTCTTTATATAAAATTTAAAATATTAATTATTAAAATCAAAAATAAATTCCTGGAAGTGTAATAAATGTCAGTAAGGTTGCTTTAGTGTTCTTGTTTTACTTTGCTCATATTGAAATTAGTCATATTTAGACATGTTTTCTTTATTGCATTAAATTGATCAGAAAGTATAATTATATATCAGGAGATGTGTTATTTCATGTTTTATTATTTTTTAATATTTTAAAGTAATTAAATTAAAAATATTCAGAAATACAGAAACATGTTATATTATGATTAGTGAGTTGGCTACACTGATCTGATGTTCACTATTCGCACAAGATGGCGGATTGTTATTTTCGTGTGTTTCCTTATCTAATCTTTTCAATTTTAACTGTTTGGTGAGCTGGTACGAATATTGAGAATTTATTTACTTCCTTTCTCATCAAACGTTGACCACAGGACTTTCTAATATGTGAATGGAATGAGTTACACACTTAATCTACCATTGAAAACAGGTTAGAGTGCAAAATTGATTAAATCATCATTGCTTAGTGATATTTAATTATTTCTGTTATTGTTCTCCATGTATTTGGTCGTTTTTCCTGAAAATATTTGTGTTGATGTAGATAAGAAAATGGAACCTATTCAGTGGGGTGACCATTGTATTGACCTAGTCCGTTCATTAGCTGAATTGTACAAGAACACTGAATTTATTGACTGCGAGCTTGACACAGAGGGAGGATTGCTCACAGGACACAGAGCGATATTAGCTGCATGCAGCCCATATTTGAAGGTAGGATTTATGTCTTTAGTAATGTTTCTTATTGTGTTTGTCTTCTTTTTTTTTGCGAGAGTAGTTAGGTTATAAAAGGTATATTGTAGGGTGTGTCATTTTTGGGCAACTTTTTATTTGGCTTTTTGTTATTGATCTTGTGTGATCTCCTGTTTATTATGAATTCCATGAATAAGAAATTTCTTTGCAGTTTTGCGGTCATATCTTGTAAGATAAAATTAGAGGATGCTGCAGTGTTTCGTGAGTGATGGGATAATGACTATAACTGGGAAACTTGTTAGAATTCCAAAGAATAGTTCTTGACCATCAAAATAATATCTGGAAAAGGTTCTTGAGCTGGTCTGTGGAAATAATACTCAGTATAAATTTACCAATGTTTCGAGCTATGTTAGATCTTCACCAGGCCTAAAGAAAATGAAAACTATAGTAAAGTTTGGAGAAAACAAATAAAAATTACAACTATGATATATTAGTAAATAATACATTGTCTCATTAGAGGAATTACAAATGCAATTGACAAAAATTACTCTCGATGCAATTGTATTATGGTCTAGATCTTGTAAATACCCAAAATATAAAATTAAGTGGTTCAATAAAGAATTATCAAAACATTAGTGGTACGAAAATTATTTTTCTATGAGATATCATTTTGGTAGTTTTTTATTCAGTGGTATGAAAATTATTTTTCCAGTCACAAGAATTATTTAGGGAAAGTTTTCAAGATATTAATTTATTAATGTTTCTTTTAATAATTAATTATTAAAAGAATTATTACTTCAAGATTTTGCCTTGAAGCATCATGATTAAACATTCATCTTTTATCTACAACTAATACAGTCAGCAAGTGAATATAAACAATGTATTATGTGTGGTCTTCAATTAAATATTAAATATATATTTTGTATTATTTTAATTTTAAAGGAGAATAAGAGGAACTCCTTTAAGGAATAAATAAAGTCATCTCTACCTAAATTTTCCTATTTTTTAAAATTTCTTTTCGATAGAAGCTGCTTTTGGAGCATGAGGGGAGAAGAACAGTGTCCTTGAAGCAAGTGAAATACAAAGACATGAAATACATTTTGGATTTCATCTATTATGGTGAAGTAGGTGTACCAGTTGCTGGTATGGCTTCTTTAATGGAAACTGCAAACTTCTTAAAGATCTCTTCATTGAGAAGTTGTCTCTCTCCTAATGTAAGTATAGCTACAAAAGTAAGTTCTAAAATGGGAATATTTTTGAATAGAGTGCTAAGTGCCTGATATGTTGTGTTGACAGGCTTTTCGAAAAATTCTCAATAAAGTTCCTGTTGGACATTGTGTAAGAGGCAGTGGATCTAAGAGTAATGCAGATCTGTCAAAAAATTGCGAATTAAGTTCACCAATACGTGGAAATAGAAAAATCTGTCTTAGAAATGTTCAATCTGAGAAAGAAGATAAGAATGATTTACAAACTGTTTCTACGACTGAAAAGAAGACAAACAATGATTTAGAACAATTATCTTGTGGAGTGAATGATGCAGAAATGCAGGACAATATTCCAAAGATTAGAGTTATTGACAAGGAATTAATGGTGAAAAGTGATGATAATTTGCAGGATATATCGAGTTCCACATCTTGTTCTCCTCTTTCTCCAGTTTCGATGAAGGTTGAGGAGGAGCATGACCAAAACGATTTAAGTGATTCTGATGACCCAAATCTGAATGTTGATGAATATCCTTTCGGTAGTGATGACACAACTGAGAAAACAATTGAAGGGGAGGAAAGGGATTTTGAACCTGAATCGAGAATAAAGATAAAAAATGGAAAGGAGATAGGTGTCAGAGTTCGTTCCAACCAGGACACACAGAATATGTTGAAGACCAAAGCTCTGGAGATCGAGTCAAGTTCTGGTCAAGTTCCGTTAGGTGAAAATGTGGAATTGGCTAATGTTAATATCAAGGAGAAGATTGACAGTAAGCGTTCTGGAAATGCAGCGAGAGGAATGAACGTAACAAAGTATGTGGTTTCATTGGGTCAACTGTCTTTGCTAGGAATCAACCCCCCTCATCAATTGAAAATTGTCAACGGTTTAGGTGAGATTTTCTATACATATTGTAATTTGTTTTATCTTAATGTATGTTTGAAGTACTTTTTTAACCCATGACCCATTATGAATGTTTTAATCCTTAGTGAACTGAATTGTTACCCCTTGCTTCTTATTGTGACATTGGGTTTTACCTGATATTTTTAATTTTCTTTATGCATAATGTAATACTATACTCTCATGTGAAATTATTTTGTTTGCATGCAACTTATTATACTTCCTAAGATGAGGAAGTCATTCGTCCAAGTTTACAATTGTTTCAAGTATCCTTTGAAATACGCTGTCTTCATTGCAATGTGTAATGTAAATCGTTGATTGACTGAACTAACGTTGTGGGGAGTGGAACATCCTTTGAAAAAGTCAACGTTGAATGAAAATAAGTTATTGAAATAAATTATATCTTATCGACTTTTTATGGACAATAATGAAATTAAAAAAGAAAATATTTTATCATCAACGTTTGTATAAAGATTGTAAGTTGTAATATATTTGTTTAACTTATAATGGATATGAATAGTTAACAAATATATATTTTGTTTCCAATTTTTATGTGTGTTTTAAGTGAACAGAAAGAAATGGAAGTGAAATACAGAGAAAAATAAACACAAAGTATTGGTGAAATATATCAAATAATTAAATTAATAAAAATTAAAGAGAGTATTTACAAAAGTCAGTGTCCAATTTGCAATGAAAACTAAGTGTAACTGCCGTAGGCTCTCAGGGCAGGTTTCCTCTGCAAGACAATTAATGCAAAAGATTGTAAATGAGTCTTTTATCTTTAAACTTTAGCCCTCATCCTTGTGGTTTCTTGCTTACTCTTTCTGTATTTCACAGTAGAGTAATGAGAGACATAATTTCTCATTCTGGCATGAATAAAGTTTTAAGATGTATACTTAAATTAAAAAGAAAAAGAAGGAAAGTAAGCTTGTGTGTGTGTCAGTTCTCTGCTGCTGGGGAGGGGTCGGGAGGGCGACAGGTTCCTGACATTCTTTTATCGTTCCCAATCGTTGGTCACGTCTGTGGTATAAGACAGTAACGAAACCCGTTACTTCTCTCCATTTTTGAGGACAGTTGTGAACATAGGGTGATCTATTGGTTGCTTTTTTATTATTATTATCTCGTGGAAAACAGCAAATGAAGTAACTTTTTAACATGTCGGGTCACATTTGGTAGGGCAAGATAACCCAGCGTATAAAGAGTTGCATGTGGAATATTCAGCAAATAAGTTTGAAAAAATATATGTCTTTTATATAATGATTTTAGTGGCATGAGACAGACAGCTGTGAAATCATATGATATTGAGCCGAACGGTACTGCTTTAGACCTAGGGTATGAAGTTGATGTTAGGAGGGAACGGTCAGAATAATTGAGTTTTTGACTAAAATAGGTTCTTATTGGCCTTCAAAGTCTGAAGTGGATTGATCTTCGTGTGGGAAGTTTGACGAACTGTATAAGTTTTATTAAATGCGATGATTTTTTAATTATTTATTTATTTGGAACGAGTACATAAATTCTCTCTATAAGTCGATACATTATATACCTGGGAAGAGAGAGGTTCACCTCTGTGGGGCCAGAGGCTAGAAGAAACTAAATTTAAAACTGAAACAAAAATTATGAATGATAATATTAAAAACTAAAACAAGTACAGAAAGGTTATGATCATTAATTGTTACTACCAAGAAAGTGTTAAATACAACAGTAAGCAACAAGATAACAAAATTATTTCATATAGTATATGTATTTACAATGAAGTTAAATTTTTTTCTTTTCATATTTCTCAGAAACACTGAGATATTTGAATTCATTCAGTAGCATATTAAAATACTTACTGGCAGTATTATTACAATTTCTCTAATAGATAGGTTTTTTATGTACAGGCATTCGGATGACCTTGTTTCTAGTCCTACTAGATGAATTACAGTATTCGGAGATTAAATGATCGTAATACAACATGGTACATTTTGTTATATATAGTCTGCAATTATTTGTTTTTGAGTAGCTCATAAACCTTTTTTGTAGAGATTCAAATTGTTTAAGTTCAGTCGGATAAGCTTCACCCCAGATTATTAGACTATAATTAAAAATAGTATACACATAAGCATAATAGATGGTTTCTAATACATTCAAAGGCAGGTAACCATGTCTACAAGAGAGATAAGGAAAACACTCATTGTTAACTATTTATATATAATATAATCACTTTAAGATTGACCCGTTCGCAATGAAAATCGGGCACTGCCCATCCCTTACCTTTGTTGGACTTCCTGATGAAAGACGGACACTGTACTTCGAGGTCGGATTTCGACNGATTTCGACATATTGTTACTAGATATCATTCATGTCTTTATTTCTACTAGTTCTCTGAATCTTTCAGAAGTTCATTGTTAAATATCGATTGTTCTCCTCTGAAATTTTATTTTATATTGATGTTTGAGTGAAGTGGTTGTAATTTTGTATTTGCCGGTCGGAAGAAAATCCAAATCTGTGGAGTGCCCTTTACGTTTGCAAGGTAAATTTTGGGGACACTTTATTGAAAAAACTCTTTCTACATCCAAGGCAAGACCTTCAAGAAAATGCAAAGTGTGCGCAACAATAGGATAAAGATCAGAGACAGTTTACCAGTGTAAAACAAGTTTAGTTCCCTTACATTTATAAAATTGTTTCAAAATTTATCACTCTAAGAAATAATAAAATATTTTTTTCAGCAAAATACTGGTGAATTTAATTTTTCTAATTCGTAATTATATTACCAATATTTAAAAAAATGACATAATAAAAATAAACATAATTTTAGCAAGTCCAAAAAATTGTTATTGAATGTGATACTGGGGCAATTAAATTAATTCTGCCTCGGCGGTCACAAAAAAGAGAGTCTAAGAAATTTCTGACAACTAGGGGTAAAGATCTCCCGTGAAAGATCTCCCAGATATTTGTCATAGTTGACTGTAGTAAGAACAATCATATCATCAGCACAAGCAAAAATATAATCACAGATATCACTCATAGAAATAAAAAATTAAAGAGGATGTAAATCAGGACTCTGAGGAACTCAGTACTCCTGTATCTTTTTCTCTAAAATGACTAGATGTGTCATTAATCCTAACTCACTGTTTTCTATCATATAGGTAACTCTCAATAAAATTTAAACAGTACGTCTTATTCCTATATTTTGTAGTTTATATTACAATATAGCATGATTGACAACGTCAAAAGCTTTAAGTCAATAAGTGTAGCTATGATAAGCACTATCAAGATCAATGTTTTCATATTTAATATGATGTATATGCTCAAGCGCATCGGCAGAACCTTTATCTGAAAAAAAAATCATATTGTTTCTTGTTAATTCTTCTGCATTTAATTTGAAAGTTATAAATCCAGGTATGTATAATTTTTCATGAATTTTTGCAATGTTTGAATTGAGGGAGATACGGTGGTGATAATTGTTGACAGAAGTTCAGTCAGCAGAGTTATATATTGGTACTACTTCAGCAATTCTTATAGCAGTTGGCCAAATACTTTGAATGGGTTTAGACAAAGTTTTCAGCAACCTATAATGGAAAAGAATTTATTACTATTTTCAGCAATTTCAGAATAATCTGTTACAATTTTATTAGCAGTATTCAACTTATCAATGCAGAATCTATTACTTTTTACCTAAGTTGTTAATATAACAATTCCAAAGCTTTTTAGAATTCTGGATACATTGCTCAGAATTCTTATTCTCAAAGCCATTCTTGGCTTGTTTAATCACTTTTGAGTACTTTTCTGTATTTTTTTGTACCCATATTTTAGTATATTAGAGCTCTTGTTACCCTTCCATAGGTTATATAGAAATTCCTTATCTACAATTGATTTAAATATAGCATGCTCACTCACCTGCAAGTCGCTCCGCATTCAATTCCTGGCAGAACCAGAAAAAAAGTTTGTTGTTTCTCACATTAATATTGCAGTTCATATAGCTGTGACTACTGAAAAGCAAATCCTGTTTCTTCTATACACTTCCCATTGCTCGTAGTATCAATAATTCTATTACTAACTACTCCTACTA
>NNCF01127477.1:27375-99034 GCA_002313205.1 Laupala kohalensis | reverse complement strand
ACCCCCACACACACACATAGGCCAAGTTATTGGTTTACCCAGCTGACGGGTCCACCTACTAACAATACCCTACCACATAACTCCTACCTCCTATTGCCCCATATAGATAAGCTTCAATAACACGCTTCATTTCTCATTTACAAATACTCATCCAGGTTTTACTGAATGAAAAACTTTACTCGTAACTGTAGCAATGTCAATACTTTACTTAACTGTAGCAATGTCAATACATTGTTTTTTGAATGAAATAAGTAAATTAATTCCTGCATCAGGATCTCTTTCAGATGAACGTTTAGACCAGAACATATTATTAGCTGTTTTAAGAAGTTTCCTCTAATATATTTTGTAATGTGAAGAATCCTTTTTATCCTTTGAGTTTTGAATTGTAAAGCAACTAAAATGTGAGTAATGGTCAGGTAGGAGCTGAAAGTGTTTGAAAGCATTTATGTCAATTTCAGTTTCAACAAACATGTTATCAATACACATACCTTTGTTAGAATTAAGCATTGTAATTGTTTCAAAAGTAGGAGCAAAACCTGCAGAAAAACAAGTCTTAAGTAATTCCTGTGATTCAGGTTCAGTTGATAAAAATATTGATATTAAAATCTCCGTCTATAAAGTGGTTCTTTCCATCACTATCAACCACAGTTCTTTTCATTACTTCAAGAAATTTAGCTTTAGAAAAATTATGACACTTGTGCAGTGCAGAAACTGATATATAGTTATTTCCATATAGAGAAGCTGTATAATTCAATACTTCATGATCATCATATTTGGTAATAACAGAACGATGTTCATCATCGTCCCTAACATAAATAATTACATCATCTGTGCTACTGATGGTGCCATTTTCATTATAGATTTTATAAATTTTTATTGAATACAAGTTGGAATTACTCAGATTCCACGTCTCAGAATAAACAATAACTTGAGGTTGGACATTTGAGATTAGCGAGGTAAGCTTCCAGAGTAGAAATATTAACATTTAAACGTCTTATATTTACATGCAAAACACCCAGTTAAAATCTCCAATATTCCTATTATTAATTAAATATTTATTAATTGAAAAGATTTACAGAAATGTATTTCTCTCATTAGGGAATATTTTTCTGTAAATAATTAAAGAGTAATAATTATTAAGGAAATAAAAATCCTTATGAGGCAATTGATACCTTATTTTGTACATTATTTTATAAAAATATTTTATAAATATTATGTATATTTAATACAAGTATCAAGAGCACATATAAATCCATATATTTAAGTAAGGCATAACTAAATTTTATTAGTGAAGTATTTTAAATTGACGCTTTGTTGTAATTCAGGAGTATTTTTTGTTTATGAAATACTATTTTTTACAAATTATTTATATTCTATTGTATATTTTCCATCAGTTTATTTTATAACTACTTTTAGTCGGTTGAAACAAATCTAACCAGTCAGATTAATCATTCACTAATGTAGATAATTTACTGATAGTTGATTTACCCGGAATATTCATTCCACCGTGACATTCACCTCATTTGCACGACGTCCTTGTCATTGGAAGGTCATCTGAGAACAGTTGGTAGTTGTGTTCAACCACCAGGGCATGTAGTGCCCCTTTGAGCAGTGAATGTTGTTTGAAGTCCTCAACTACAGAAGCCGTTCTGACACGATTTCATTCATTATTCAAACCCTTAGTGTAGTTTTCAGTTCTCATGATATAGAAATATATAATCGCATTTTTGGATCATTCTTCTGGGCTCGTCAACACTAAAAAATTTGATTATTTCAGGGTCATTAAATTAGTTATTTATTATTTTATGAACATACATAAGATCATTAATTTTCTTGAATGTACATATAATGTTGGCACTTCACTTACTACACTGAAATCCTGTGCCTAAATATCAAGAGTAGTTTTTCTTTTCCAGGCAAAAATTTATTTTGAATCTCTTCTGACCTATGGATTATTTCTTTCGAGGATGTAGTCCACATTTGCAACGCAAACAAAATTACAGATTTGACATATGTATAATTATGTTATCAATAGTTTGGGGTTTGTAAAATCATTGCATTGTTTTGGCGATATAATTTTCTTTCAGCTTTAGATAAAGTTTATTTTAAAAATTTTCCTTTTGTCAGCTTATATAACTTATATCTTATATAACTCATAAATCTTTATGATTAGTAACATATTCTAGTTCACCAAGATTAATTTCTATTTTGGGTTTGTTGGTAATAATGTTTTTAATAATCTGTTCTATTTTATATTTGTCATCATTTAATTTTAAACCTCTTAATTTACTCATTCGCTTAATATTGTTTAAAAACTTTTCTAATTAAATCATTGTCTCTCATTAGTGAATTATTTTGTTAATTTTAAGAATGCTATTACTAATTAAATTACAATATTTAATATGACTACTTGTGTTATTTATGGGCACTATGAATAAGAATGCCAACAAATTAATTCCTTGTGGGATCCCTGCTTATGATTTCTATCATCTCTGATCCATAATCATTAATTTATGCTGCTTATGTTTTATCATTCAAACAGGATTTGAACCATTTAATTTAACTATTCATCTATGGTATTCTTTCAACTTATCTACTAAGAGTGAAGGCTTCGTGCTATGAAAGACGTCAGCAAAATCAGTGCATATAGTAAATTATAAGGGATTATTTATATTTTTTAAGTGTTTGTATATATATATTTTTGTACCTACCCGTGGAGAAGATATGTTTTAACTTTTGAACAGGTTCAAAAGAAGACTAGCTGGGAATCGAACATGGGACTTAAACCACTACACCAATTCACCATCCGTTGGTATTCTAGAACTGTATGTCATTTCCACACATCCCTTACCTTGAATGATCTGAGACACATCCCATACAAGAGATAAGAGTTTGATTCTCTGCCTGTCGCCATTTTCACCTTGCCAAAAGTTATCACATGTTGTGTCCTTGTGTTGGTACATGGAAGAAAATGTGCATAATCTTCCTTGGTGTGAAGGCATGTGTAAAATTGGTACTAAAGGGCACAGAGCAGAGTGTACTGCCTCATTTCACTTACCTAACCTAAAAATCTTTTTACTTTCCAATAGGCACTGTATCATAGATTATGCACACTACTGAAGGGAAATGATAGTTAACTTTAAAAAAAAGACACAAAGAAAAAATTAAATTAAAGGTTTGCCTTGAGCTACTCCAGGTGTACATGTCTGTTACCTAGGTGTACTTGTGTAGTTTTATCTGGTTAAAGTAGTAAACAATGTTTAAATGAAAGTATATCTAAAATGTAAAAATAACTTCAAAATGGTGATCTTCACTTGAAAATTGATGTGTTGAAGGGAAAAGTTATGAACAGTTTCAAATCTAAAGGTACCAGAAAATAAAAATGCAACTTTTGATGCATTGAATGTGATTCTTGGAAAACTGAATTCACAATTTTTGATTGGACAGTATAAACAGGATTTTTGTAAAACAATCTTTATATTAGTAAAAATATATTTTAACTGATGCTCAATAGAAAAGTTAAACACAAGTCTTCATAAGCTATGTCAATTTAAAAACTATTTTAATTGTAAATTATTATGAGGATTTAAAGAAATGATCAAACAGTTGTTTAAAATTTTGAATAAGTTTAAAATCATGCACATCGTTATTTGGAAAATTTTTTTAATCCTCTGACAATCCCATTCACTAAGCTGTGATGTGAAACCAGTGACAAAAATTTGTTTGTTTTCATTAATATGAAGGATTGCGAATTTAATGTTAAATATCCTATTTTTGATGTAACTTTTTAAGATCTACTGCACATTACTTCCTTTACTTTCTGTATGATTTTAAATCATTATTGAAACAATTTATTTGTTAATGTAATGTAAAACCAGTGAATAAAAACATAATGTGCAATTTTTCTTTTTTAATACTGCAGAATGTTGCTTTATGTAAAAAAATGTTATCTAGGGTTTTCATAGAAAGCAAAACTGTGGTAATTTAATATTTTATTTGCTTTGTAGTGAGCTATCGTTTTTTCCCCTGATTGGTCTAATATCAATGGATTCATGCTCACAATTCTAGTTTTCCATTGTAGTATTTGTAAATGGGAAATGTAGCATGCCATTGAAGCTTATCTACACGGAGCGATAGGAGTCGGGAGTTGGGCGGTTGGTCATTGTTAGTAATTGGGTCGCTTAGCTGGGTTTACCAACAACTTGGTCCACTTGGAGGGGTTAGTAGAAGAAGTTAGTAATAGTTAGAGTTATTGATACTAGAAGGAAGTGGATAGAAGAAGGAGGGTTTGCTTTTCAGTAGTCACTGGTATATGAACTGGGACATTAATGTGAAAAAGCTACACTTTTTTCTGTCCCGCCGGGGATTTGATCCTGGGATGACTTGGTGAAGAGCAAGAATGCTGGCACCTGAGGCACCAGAGGGGCACCACTTCTAGTTTGGAGATCTAGTTTGGATCTAATAAGCATCATGCTCACACTTTTTTATTCCATTTTTGAAATTGTTATAATTGTAATAGTAAAATTCCATTATTGTTTTATGTTTGTCATTAGTTTTCTTTATCATGGTTTTTTGTTATCACCAGAATTCGGAACTATTTACAGTCCTTACAATTCAAACCATTGTAGGAAAGTGAAAGTTTCAGAAAATTCTTATAAAACTAGGAGATATGTAAGGAACTATCAAGTTGAACCTTTGCATGTGAGCGTCACAGTTATCTACCATCTTTCTCTATCACCACATCAGTAGGAAACATGTAGACAAGCAGCCGACCTACAGAAATAAATATCAATTATGAGCATGTTTGTTCTTACCTGGAATAACTATTACACATCCATTTGTAGTTTTGTTAATGTAATTTTTTGTTTGTCATGTTACTTATATTTCTGACTCACTCTGTTATTTTCCTTCGTCAACATTTTCTTCTTGCTAAGATGCTATTTAACGATTCTGCCTTCTGTTTCAGATTTCAATAAAATGAACGGATTACTGTACAACAGTACTTCGCCCTCGGAAAAAGTATTGATAGTGAAGAGAAGTTCCAAAGAAGAAATGGAACCATTGTGTGTACCACAAGATGCGTCTAATTCCAGATCCCAGCCGTCTTCACATTCAGAAAAAGATGTTTCTTGCCCGTCAACGTCTAAATCGAAACCCGAGAGAGAAAATATATCGACTCTCGCGGCAGAGAAGCGGTATTTGTGTAACATTTGCGAATCGTCTTTTAAAAGTAAAACCGCTTTAGACAGACACGTGGGAGGAACTCACACGGGAGAGAAATCGTTTGTTTGTGACGTTTGTGGAAAGACGTTTAAGCAAAGAAGTTACCTTGTCTATCACATGCGAACTCATACTGGTGAGAAACCTTACGTGTGCTATATTTGCCAAGCGGCGTATAGAAATAAGAGTAAGCTTAATGTGCACATGCGCACTCACACCGGAGAGAGACCTTACTCGTGTTCCGTCTGCGGAAAAGCGTATTTTTTGAAGCATCACTTAGCGAGACACATACGAGGTCACACCGGAGAGAAACCTTACCGGTGTAGGTTTTGCGACAAGGCGTTTCACGACGACGGAGCTTTGAGCGCTCACAAGCGAACGCACACGGGAGAGAAGCGTCGCGTCTGTCGAAGGCAGAAGACCTCTCGAAACGCTCACGCGCTCGTCGTTCGCCCGGAGGACAAGCAGTACTCTTGCGGCGTTTGTCACAAATCGTTCGCGAGGAAAGTGTATTTGCAGAGCCACATGGTCACGCACAACGGAAAGAAATCGTTTCTGTGTAGCACTTGCGGGAAAGCGTTTACTCAAAAAAGTACTTTAAACATGCATATGCTGATTCACACCGGAGTGAAGTCGTATCTTTGTAGTGTATGTGGAAAGTCTTTCTTAATACAACATCAATTGAAGAGGCACATGCTCAGTCACACTGGGGAGAAACCGCATCGTTGTAGCGTTTGTGAAAAGTTCTTTTCAGACAAAGGTAATTTGAAGGCCCACATGGCCATCCACACCGGAGACAAACACTACCGTTGTTGCATTTGTCGAGAATCATTTAATCGTCGGAGTCAATTAAAGAAGCACCTGGTTATTCATAAGCAAGAAAAAACGAGTCAATGACTGATATCTGGAAGGTTTTAAAATGGAAAAAGTAAATTGAATTGATTCTTATCACCTCACTCTTATCAGAAACTGGTGCGGTATTATCGTTTGTGTTGCATTGTGAATGCTCTGCCTTGAGACACTGAATGAATATGAAATGATGTACCGTGTACACTGTGTAGGTCGTTTATTTGAAAGAGAAATGTCTGTTAATTCTGGAGAGAATGTGGAACATCATTGCAACAAAAATGATGCTATGATAACTTTCCAATTTAATTGTACATTGATAGCTCTTGTGTTGTCGGTGTTGCAAAATTCTTTGTGAAAAAAAAAGTGTTGTGTTGAATGAATGGTGCATTAATTCTGGGGAAACAGCTGTAATTGAAAAAGAAGTGTGGACAATTTTCATGAGAGATTCCTTTGCTTGCCTCGTATGGATTTACTAAGGAGAAAATTAAATTACAAGTTTTCCTTTTTTATATCATTTTATATTTTTGAATTTTATTTTATTTTATGCACATGTGTGTCCATATTAATAAATTTAGTTCTTGTTCCTTGGGATTTTCCTGGTTATTTAATATAACAGTGGACTTCATTTGCCAAAGCATGTTATACAAAACGTATTATTTATCTGAATAGAAGTGTGGTTGGAATATATGTCACAGCATCGAAGCGGTTTGTGTTTTATATTTCACTTAATGGATTCAATCCTTATCAAAGATGTTTTTCTTCAGAGTCTGTCTAAGTTATCACATGCTTGCTTGTTTTGCAATTCCTGTAGTAGAAATGAAGAGGAGGAGGAGGGTACGTGTAGTAGGGGTATTCTGTTGCTGGTGGGCAAGTTCACTATTTTCTGATAATGTTTTGTAGCATGGTCAATCTTTTCTACATGGATGTTACATACATTGCATCTTATGTTTAATCGATGGGTCTTTCTATATTTCTTGCAGTTCCTTGTAGGCACCAACTTGTCCTGTATGGCTGGCATAAAGCTTTCTGTTTCTGCTAACAGATCATTTTGATAAGTAATTTCATTAAGGCTGCATTCTTATTTGAGCTTCAAGCGCTCCAAGAACCTGCAATGTTGTTCCAATTTGAGCTTTGGATACGACGGGTGTCTGACTGGTGCTGACACTCATTCCAACCTCCTCTCCTTTGCAGTCGGGAGCATTCTGGTAGAATGAAGGGAAATCCAAAAATGTCAAGATTTTTCAAAATTACGAATAGTATGTAGGTATACCTTAAGCTGGAACTGGCACAAGTGGTCACCAGAAGAAAGACCCTGTCTATTGAATTGGTTTAATTTGCTTTTGTTGTAAAATAAATGAATGGCCAAAATAAATAAATTTAGTAAAATAAATCGTCCTGCAAGTGGTAATAAGCAGTTTCGAACTGCTTTTTTGACAATGTATTATTTATTTATTCTCCATTCTTTGGTCGTTGGTGGTCCATGTGGGAATTTTATAATAGTAAATAATTTTGTAAGTGGAGTAAATAATTTTGTAATAGTAAATAATTTTGTAAATTCGAAGCTTCTTCAAATGAAATTGCTGGTAGTGGTTGGAAGCAAAAATTGGAACACAATTTAAGTTGGAGGTATTAGCAGAAGACTCGTGCAGGACATGGTAAATTTTTTTATGCAAAATTGCTTTTGAACCTCAGCGCATGTCCATTTCACCCTTAGGACTTTTCCTCGCCCTGTGGATTGGTTTGCAAGTTTGAGCACAGTAAAAGATGAGTCTGTCTTTGTGGAGAGATGTTTCATTGACAACAGTAAAACTATCTTGTGGATAAATTTGTGTTTGATGTTGTGGATGCCTCTAAGCTTACACAGTGGGGTTGCTACAGTGAATTTAGGATGTGCTAGTCTGTATTTGGTCATCTTAGTTCTAATCAGTCAATGGAGATTATGCCAATCTGTTTCTGACTGTTTGATTATTTTGTTCTTGTAGATACCAGTATTTGCCAAATCAGAAAATAGAGATCAATTCATATCAATGGGAGCTGGGTTTTCTGATAGTTTTCTTTCTCAGGAGTGTTCTTCNGTATTTGCCAAATCAGAAAATAGAGATCAATTCATATCAGTGGGAGCTGGGTTTTCTGATAGTTTTCTTTCTCAGGAGTGTTCTTCGTAAATCAGACGTCAGCAGATAAAATATTTCAATTAGTTTTTCTAATCGATTGTCAGAGATTGCCAACTATGTCGTACATATTGAGTGAAATGTCTTTACTGAAGACACTTGTACNCATATTGAGTGAAATGTCTTTACTGAAGACACTTGTACTTAAAATTATAAAGGGAAGAACTTGTGTGTGCAACTTTCTGGGTTTTCTGAAGAAAGAAAAAACAAACTCTTTTCAGTATACTGATCTATCAATGTTACAACCTTCATGCTGTGACTTTCTTCGTGGCAGTGTCAGAAATCCAACCCTCTCTTGAATTTTCAAGAATGTTACATATATTTGAAAGTTACATATATTTGTTGTTTGTCAAATGACTTGGAGAAATGGATAGAGAATTCTTTATCCTAAGGAAATGATTTCTCTGATTCAATAAGCAGTTAAAAAAAACAAACTCAAGTATTTTATGATAATATCTTGTTTTTTCGTTTAGTTGTTAAGCTATTGAAATGAATTGCATTGAATGGCTTAGGAACTTCTTTTTAAAGAAAACCTTAGAAGGCTATCAAAAATTCACTTTGGAGCGTTATATGAACTCACTATTCATCTATTGTACTGCGAATAGAAGAAGGTGTAATGGAATATGTAGGTATTATCGTGAATGTGGCTGGGGAAATAGAACAGTGGGTTAATGCTCACATTTTGCAATAATTATTTTGATATTTGACAAAAGTGGTATGACCACTGTGGGTGCGCAGCACATAATTTAATGATAATATTTATGTAAGAGTTAATGATAGCTGCAATGTTTATTAAAAAGCTTTTTATTATTGCATCGAAAACATACTGTAATTTCCTTCAAAAACGGATTTTTTTTATAGATAACCTATTACCTTCAAACATAATATTAACTTTCACCGATTTTATTTCTTTTCACAAATATACATTTCTTTCCATTTCGTTCTGCAGTCAAAAATGAGTGTAATATTTGCAATGTCTTTTGAAAAATTTTCAATCAGGAAGTTCTCCGTAAGTAATCATTTTACTTGCACATTGGAAATTGAGTGACAGTTTGCTCCTTCCTGCCTACAACTTCAATCGCAATCTGTTAATTCTTCCGAGGATATTAATACTTGTATGTTTAGTATGGGTATTCATGGAAGCTTTGGAGCAAGGTAGAAATCTGTCTAAGGACAAAAAATTTGCGGATGTTGTACTACTTTTAAAACACGGGAGGACTTAAAGGTAAAAGTAATTATTGCTAGTTTTATCTATTGATCGGTTATACCTAGTCTCAGATGACTTAAAGCAGTACTTTTTCCCGTGAAGATGTCTAAAATCAGTTAAATTTTTAATATTTTCATAATTTTGTCGTCTTAGTTTTTAGCGTTATTAAAGAAAATTAAACTCTTCTGAAGAATTTTATTCCTAAATATAAGAGTATTATATAAATATGGGAATGCAAGAATATTTTTAAACTAATCCACGAAATCAAAGACGAGAGAGAGAAATTTTCTTCTGTTTTTGGTCGAAACTTTTTGTTGTTGTTCTGAACCCTATTGAACTTAAGTCCCAAAAATACAATGGATATTTATGAATAGAATCAATGAATATTTATGGTACAAATATATCATGAAAGTGTAATAGAGATGTGCTTGAGAGGAAATGTAAGTTTTCTAGCAATTTTACATATTTAACTGGTAAGATTTACGACCCCTCTTCTTGCTCCAACCTCCAATATTCATCCAGACATTATTGAATACCTTATTTTAGTGGTGAACTGGAGGCCAACATTATGATCGTGGTCATGAAACTAATTAATAGAATGTAATAATTGTTAATGAAGTTATGATATTGAATTAATTTTGTTGTTGTTGACAAAACACACTTATTGTGCATACCTTTTAGGCAAGTATTTATTGAATCATTACTGACTACTGGTCAAAAACATCTCGGCTGTTAGGTAATGTTGTTGAACACTCGTCGTCAATATATTTCGATTAAGAAAAAAGCATGTATATACAGTTGTTTATGAGGTCCAGTGGTAGCAAATATTTTTTTAAAAATTGTGTCTCATGATTAAAATTTACAGAACAAATTGTAAAACTTATAATGCAACTTAAATTGTTACACGATTTGGATGATGATCAAGAAATTTGGAAGAAAGGGTTCTTCAACCAAATACAACTGTGGATGTGTTCCTGTTGCGCTTATTTCTGTGGCTTCATTCGGAGATAAGTTTTGAATATACAAAAATACAATGTCAAAAACGATATTGTTGAGTTCATTAAATGTTTGGAGTACAACCTAAAGAAGATACCTGAAGAGAAATATGATGTTTTTTTAATAAAATCTCATTGAATGTTTTGTAAAGGCAAACTTGAGAAGCAAACAAACAAAGCATGTTAATAATGTACTACGGAGCATTCATAATAATACTAAATTTGCAAAAAAGTATTTAGATGACAGTGAATTATTTTTAACTCCAGCAGATGAAGATGATGTTACTGTTGCACTTTCACGTAATGAGTGTATCGAGAAAATGGAGTCGGTGCGAGGGGAGAGTTCAATATACATTCAAATATGACACAGTCCTCTTAACAAAATAGTCAGTAGTTTGAAAACTCTTCTCAGTAGATGGAAACATTACAATTACATAGACAACATTACATGTAGTAAATTATATGTATCTTTGGCTAATCTCTCACATGCTTATGGATCACCTAAAATACATAAAGAAAACATTCTGTAGGATAAATATATCTTTGATACATAGTCCTCTACATGACTTTTCCAAATTTATATTACAAATCCTGAAATTCGGTCCGGAAGAAAATAATTTTTCTGTGTGGAATAGTTTTAATTTTGTCACTGCAAATAGGGACGTAGTAATTAATGATACTTTGGGTATGGTCTCTTTTGATGTGGTTTCTCTTTTTACAAGCCTACCTAATGATTTATCGGTTAATAGTGTTTTGAGAAGATGGAGCAAAATTGCAATATTCCATAAGATGAAATAGTCATAGCTTTGAAATTAATTATTAAATCTACATATTTTATGTTTAATGGAAAATTATACCATCAAGTTGAGGGTATGAGCCAATGGGTCATTAGTTCGATTAGTCCGCTTTTGTCGGAATTTGTTCTAGGTGATCTTGAGAATTCATGCCTTAGTAAATTAAATTTTGTTCCTTTGCTTTATTGTCATTATGTTGATGACATTTTGTACATAATACCAAAAGATAAAATAGAGTCAAGTTAAATGTTTTTATTGTATAACATCCAAGACTAAAATTTACGTTGGAGAAAGAAACCGATGGAAAAATAGCCTTTTTGGATGTCTCAATTATGTGGTCTGATAATAAATTGCTGTTTAATTGGTATCATAAAACAACTTATTCGGGACGAGTACTTAATTATTTTTCGGACAATCCTTTGGTGCATAAGATAGCAATGGTATACAATTTAGTTGACAAAGCTATCTTGCTTTCTCATAATTGCTTCCATTATGTTAATATTGAATTTGTGAAAACAATATTATTAGCAAATTATTACCCTCAAAATTTTAAAATGAAATATGTTAAGAGGCGCATTTATTATCTTACCAATTTGGAACGTCGTTCACCACATGCTCAAAATTCTCAGTCTCGGATAGGAAGACAATTTTATTTTTTTTTTTGTATTTCCATATCATGATATAATATCACTAATTTAAGAAGATATTTTCTTTACAAAAACATTTGGTTGGTGAGTACAACAAGGAAAGAAAATTATCTTGTAATTAAGGGGAAAGTTAAAATCAATCGCATGACTTCGCGAAATGTTGTCTACAAACTTATTTGCAAAAATTGTCCTTTTTCCTGTATTGGACAGACAAAACATAAGTTACAAGTGAGGATAAAAGAACAACAGTGTAACGTAAGCATGCTAGAGCATAATGTTATTTCCATACAGCGTTTACATTTTAATCATTCAATAGATTGGGAAAATGTTTCAATTTTAGATTGAGAGCCAAATTATTATAAATGTATACTGTCAGAAATGTTACATATTAAGTTTACGAATAATACATTTAATTTACAAACTGACACAGAAAACTTGTCAAAAATTTATAGTTCTTTGCAATGATTTTTCTGCTCTCAAGCTTTGTGTTTACAATAATTTATCTTTTCTTTGTCACTGTTTTATTTGTGTGTATTTAATTTAGTTTTTTTATGCTTGTAACTATGTTGAAACTTTGTTGATATGTCTATTCACTAACATACCTGATGATGGCAGCAAAATGCTGTTGAAACGTTGTAAAAATATTAATTACTAGTCTACATTAAAAGGTCAATTACTATTTCAATGTAAATCTAATCATTTGTGCTATATATGTCAAACTAAGAGAGGTTCAGAGAACACTAAATAAGTTAAACCAGAAATAAGTGTCATTACGTTGCACTGCTTGGAAAGTGATCGTCTATTGGACTGGAAAGTATTATGATTTCAGACAAGGAATGTTTTATTTTAAATGATACATTTCATAAACACAATACCAGACAGTTTCAATTTAAGATCAGACACAAAAAGTATCAAATGTATACAATTAAGTTGTTATCAAACTGTTTAATGACTTCTATTCGTCACTAATATTGTGCTCTATTGAATGATCCCTGCCCATCCTTCCAATAGTAATTGTAATTAATAGTGAGGGTTCATAAGATGTGCCTAATAAATGAGTTTGTCTTATTGCAATATATTAAAAAACTTTTGACAATAAAATTACTTTTTTAAAAACCATTTTACCTTTTATCTCCAAGTTTGAAATCCTAATTATAACCCAACTGATATTAAGCTTGATATCAATCTGACACAAAACTGTAAATTAAATTAAAATATTAGAAATGACTCTCTTAGTGAGGAATTTATTAAACTACTTGCCATGCTTCTTGTGATATCTATATAAGTATTCATTTCAATTACATTCCAGGAAACTATTGTGCAAGCTGAAAGTTGTTTTTGTTTTACTGTTTTATATCTCCCATATCTCTGGCATCATAAAAACTAACTCCTTAATTTTTATATAACCTAAGGATCAGATGATGGACCATTAAATATCTTATATTTACTGGAGCTGAAAAAGTATGATAGGTGTCTTTCTGGTATTATGTAAGCATTGAAATCAGTATTTTTCATATTTCCATGCCCTACCATAAAAGTGTGAGATTTTTACAACTGCCTCAGTCTTGCGTAATAATTTTTGTTCCCTTTCTCTCAGTAATAACTTCGAGATGGTGAGCATTTAGTTAGAAGGTGACCCGTAAAAGGCATGATAGTAGCATGCAAATTGTCTGAAAATTGTCCCTAGAGTCTTCAGAGAAACATGTATAATAGATGTTGTACCATTGAAGTTTTACTTCTCTATTCCAAGTTCTGAGTCATTTAATTGTCATGGAAGTACCAGAGACATGATAAGTTTATAAGATTATATGGATTATTATGGCATTGGAATTTCCAATTCTTGTGTTCATATGTAAGAATGGAAGTATTTTTTTGAGTAGTTAGAAATTTAATTTGAACCAAAATTTGGAGATTATTATATCCTAGAGAAGAAAGAATACATAGAAGCTAACACAATAAATTTTGAATTTAAAATTCAGAGAATAACATAGTATTAGTGCAAATAATGTTGGGAAAAAAATTGAAATACAACATTAAACTTTTTTATTGCTCTTCAATTTTGATTTGAATTTAAAGACTATTAACAGCTGCAAGCCTCAGCTCCTAGCAAAATTTGATAGTTAAATAAACACTATATTATTAGGAATTCTATTGTAGTGTTTGTAAATGGGAAATGTAGCTTAGTGCTATTGAAGCTTATCTACATGGAGTGAAAGGTAGGAGTTGTTTGGTAAGACTGTTGTTGTTAGTAGATGGGTCGGTTAGCTGGGTTTACCAACAACTTGACCCACATGGAAGGGTTAGTGGGAGTGGTTTGTAATAGATAGAGTTATTGATACTAAGAGTAGAAGGAGGGTTCACCTTTCAACTGTCAAGAGCCAAATGAACTGGGACATTTCCTGCGAACAAGTTACAAATTTTTCTGGACCCACCGGGAATTGAACCTAGGAACCAGGGTCTTGGTGTAGAGCAAGAACATGACCACCTGAGCCACCATGGGGGCTATTAGGATTAAAAGAAATATAAATTCTTGGAACAAGAATAAAAATTAAAGATCCTTTCTACTTGACTAGCTTTATATGATAACGGTTATATTCTGGCATTATAATTAGTCATATTTCGACATTTTTTATTACTTTATTGTATTAAATATATCAGAAAACGTAGTAATATGCCACTAGGTTAGTAATTTGATTATGCATTAATTTGAAATATTTCAAAATAAATAGAAATACTGAAGCACATTTTATTTCTCATGCTGGGTTGGTGACACTGACATCATGTTCTAATTTATGGACAAGATGGCGGGTTGTTTCTGTCGAGTTCTGCTGTTATTCGATCTCCTCAAGTTTTTCGTATTCAAGATCCACTACAAATGTTGAAAATTCATTTTCTCTCGTTCCGATCAAACGCGCTCAGCATGACTTTCTCGAGGGAGAGTGGAGAATTAATCGTTTAGATTTCCATTCTTTAATGTGAGAATGTCCATTTGGTTAAATCATAGGTTAGAATGTTCATTTTGTTAAATCTTTTCTCGGTGATAATTATTTTTTATGTTTTATTGTTCTCTGTGTATATGATCGTTTTTCCTGTAATTATTTGTGTAGATGTAGATAAGAAAATGAACCTATTCAGTGGGTAGATGATTGTATTGACCTAGTATGTTCATTAACTGAATTTATTGATTGTGAGCTTGACACAGAGAGAGGATTGCTGAAAGGGCATATTAGCTGCATGCAGCCTATGTTTGAAGGTAGGATTTATATCTTTAGTAATGTTATTCATTGTGGGTTTTTTTTAACGTGCGAGTAGTTACTTAGACTTAACACAGATTGTTTTGATGTATTTTGAAAGACACCAAATATACAAATAATATTATAGACAATCTTTATATAAAAGTTGTAAAAAGCAACAAGAAGAAAAACACAATCAAATGAATGGGAAACACAAAATTATTATTTTATTTTTTAATATCTACAATGGACGTAGATTGTCATCAGATATAAAAGTCTTGGCCTCTACTTGACTTTACATGATTTGCCTGATGGGGCAATAAAAAAATAATTGATACCATATTTCTAAAAATATTATTGCAGTTCTGGAAATGTAAATTTTATTTGTCACTCCTAATATTTTTCAAAAACAATTTTAAAATGTGTTCCACACTATTTTCTTCTCTCCACCACCAATTTGATAACAAAACTTCATTTCAGCTGAACCCAATGTTATAACAAATCACTGCTTAGACAAGGTCAATTTTTAAAAAGGATAAATATTGGGATATTAATCCTGGGAAAGTGATTATTATTTATGCTGCATGTCCAAAGTAATACGTTTTAAAACCACTTTGGGGAACTTATTTACAGGGGGATATGGAGAAATTATAATTATCTGATGTGTGGTTTATGTTGTTAGGTATTATGAGTACAAACAATTTGATTACTGGGATACTACCTTAGTAAAGTAAACATCTGATGGAGTCCATAATCCTGGCTGTAATGTAGCATGGATAAATGTAGTCTGTGACTACATAATATGACAGAACTTTTTAAGATAATAATGATCAACATAAACATTACTAATTTCATTAGTTCATATTTTTGACTGGATTGTATTGAATGATAACCTGGTTAAGGTAATAAAATCTGATAAATAAATTATTGTATTAATTCGTCGACCACTCACTCCACTTACTTTTTAAAAAGCAAATTAGTTTCGGATACTGATGCTTCCATCCTTAGCTACTGTTGACTGCTGATGAAATGGTCCTCTGGTGGTAGGTGGGTGGATGAATTTTGAAATCAAATTATTTTCTGAAAGAACATCGAAATTTAACAATCTATTCTTGAATAGCTGAATAAACAGTTGTTCCCTAACCAACACTCAAAATGCACACCAATGTTCTTTATCAATCTTACATATATGTCAGTGTGTGGCTGAAAAATGATTACAATACCTTACTGTAGTGACCCCACTGTGAATTCCCAAAGTAATTGATGTGGTTAATTGTAAATGGAGTTAATTAAGATCTTAAAGAAAATTTCTTGAGTGTTTGGAGGTGAAAGGATGGATACATCTACTGTTGATTGTCCTTGTATGAATGAATATTTTCTATACCGTTCTCTTTGTTAATTCTTTATCAAATAGCATTTCTTAATCGCTTCATGGCAGAGTCCTTTTATGCTTTTCTGTGTTCTGAAATTACTTCTGAAATATGTGTAGTAATTGGTATACATATTTTGACTACATTCAAACTTGTAACAGTATGTGCTAAATGATTGCTTGAAGGCATAAGATGCTTCTGAGAGTGTATTTTTGCTAGTGGAATATAAGGAAATTTTTAATAGGCACTTGTTTTGTTCGAACTCTTGTTACTAATGAGAAGCCTTTGAAATTTATAGAAGATTGTATTTTATAAAAGAATGTTTCTATTAATTAGTTATTTTGAATTTCTTATTGTAATTTCTTGTGTATTTAAGTAGAAGACATCATCTCAATCTATATAATGCAATAGTAAATGAAATTATAGAAAACAAAATTAGAGGAGTGGATTGAATTTGTAGGTGTCACCCTTCTCATGAACTTCAACAAATCGAAGTTTGTGTAATAAGCTTACATTTGTGATTGAAAAGGAAGTTATCTTGAAAGAGTTACCACTGCAGTACTTGCATGAAATGTTTGTAATGCAATTACTCATGCAGATTACTTTTATAATGCATTTTTTATTTTCTCTCCTAAAAATTGTTTTGGAACCAATATTTTCAAATACTTTTGTAAAATTTATTCAAGTAATAGTATGCACAATTTCAGACAAAAGATATATTTTTAAAGAAATACAAATACAATTAAATGTTGGAATTAAAAAATAATTATGCTAAATATTGGAATTGGGTTCCATGTTTCCAATTCTTTGCAGATAAAAATAGTGAAAAAAGAAGTAACATTGTGTGACAAATTGTATTATAGGTGTTAAATAAGGTACACAAGGAAAAGAGGCAAATAGTTATAATGTTTATAAATGATTTACTTGTAGAAACAGGGTTTAATCTGGACAAAATCTTTTGGTGTTTTTGTCATCACAGTAATCACAAAAAACATGAGAGATTCATTTACTGCACCTGAAGCATCTTTTCCGAGTACTGTTAAATAAATAAATATTTAATTATAAAAAGTAAAATTCACAATTATATAATAACTATCTGCATTTTTCTCTTCTACTTCCAATGCATTGTGTTGAATGTAGACACTGATGAATCTCTTCTGTTCCTGACCCCTGTCTGCCTTCATTGACGAGCTATGCTTTTAGACACTAGAATATTTATATTCTCTGGATTACCATATTTATATGCACAAACTCTCCAGTGTTAAGAAATAAATGTGTTGTTAGCTAATGTTGAAGCTTTGCTTCAAATAGGAGCTATTTAAGAGAACATGACCTTTTCTAGTTCCCTTGAAACATTTTGTCATAATTTGCTAGTCATTGTTGATTTCATTATCATTCTTTCATAGCATCTGGAAAGTTTTTTTGAGTATTAATGTTTTACAATTTGTTTTCAGATTCCAGATTTTAGGTCATGGGCCTATTTGGAATGTAGTGGTAGGTCACGAAGTAAATACTGAACTTTACTTAATCTGACGTTTCTGTTAATTTTGACATATTCTTAGTTTCTAGAGAAGATTTGTTACCAAGAAGTTTCTGAAATAAGTTTGACGTGTGCAGGTTCCTTAATTAGAGAAGAAACCTAATGATCTTAAGAAAAAAACATGCAGAAGAGGTACTTCCATTCACATGATGTTGAAGAAAAAGTTTCTTTTACCAGCCGTGAGGAGATGGATACGGCGAGTATTACTGTGAAAGATGAAATGCCTTCAGAAGTGGCTTGTGAATTGAGTAACAGTGTGTCTGATGACAGTTTTGAGAATTTAAAGGAGACTGTTCCAAGTGTTAGTGAGGAAGAGGATCAAGAATCCCTAATTGACAGCGCATCTCCGTTTTGCACTGTTGGAGTAAAAGTTGAAGGACCTGACGATTATGAAAACGATCCGTGTGGGGGGGCGTGTGCAGAAACAAAAATTTCCATTGAGGAATATCCCAACAACGTTGAAAACGAATGCTACGCAGATGATCAATGTTTAGATGGAAAGTTGCCTTCAAAACTGAGCGACCCTTGTGACATTGACATCAAAACAGAATGTGAAGACGATGATATTGATGATACCAAATCGTATTTTCAAACAAATTATGGTGAATCAGTGACAGCAGATGAGGACACTGTGTTGGATTTCAACTCAGTGGTACGTGGATGTGACATGGGACATTCAAGTAATGAGTTCATTAGAGGAATTGAATGCCAAGAGTATCCCATCTTGTGTATAAAGGAAGAAGACGAGGCTGACAAGCAGTTGGCACTGAACAGAAATAATTCGGGTGAGAATTTGTTGTTTTATATTAATATTTTTTTTATATTTGAAGGTATTTATTTCCTGCATATATATCTTCCATGTACCGATTCGTGGAGAAGATATATGATAACTTTCAGTCTGGTGAACATGGTGACAGAGCCAGGAAACAAACTTGGGACTCCTACTTTGATCACAGGGATGTTAACCTCTACATCACCTGTTTGCCTTCAACTGCTGTACATCATTTCTTCTCCACACGTAGGTACATGGAAGAAATATATGCATAACCAACCTTAACATGTAGGTGTGTGTGAAACCGGTAATTAAGTGCACACAGTATTGTGTACCTCCTGGTTCACTTATCTCCTGTATGGGGATTGTCTAATGTCTTCTGGAGTTTAGGTCTGGGTGGAAACGGTGTATAGTTGTGGAAGGCGAATGGGTGGTGTAGTGGTTAACACCCCTGCGGTCAAAACAGGAGTCTTGGTTTCGTTTCTTGGCTTGTGGCTATTTTCACCTGACAGAAAGTTATCGTATTTATTTCCTATTTGCAGGCCACTGTTCTGGTTCTCCTGTTAAAATTTGTTGAAATCATCGAATCTGTTCACTTATCAATATTAGTTAAGGTTCCCTGTACACCACACAAAATAAGATAAGTCAGAATCGATCAGAATTAAGATGAATCTGATATTCCAAGATTCAGCTTAATGCTCCACAATTCATATACTCCCAGACTCGCTTTGCACCTTCACACCAGTCAAAACCACTTCAATCCGACATAATTCAGGAACCGATGTAAATATCAGAATCTTCTCCTGTGAGACGAGACTTAACAACTAACATCAATCAATGAGGGACCCTGCCTGCTGGTGCACCGAAAATATTAGACAAATATTTATTGTTTCCAAGTATTACTGTGGTATTTACAATTGCAAATGATTTAATATATTCAATAAATAAATCAAAATTGAATGCATTTATTTTGTTTCTTTACCTGTGACATATAGAGAGTCTTTCTCAGAAGCTGTTTCTTTAAAACTTATTTAATGTATTTAGTCTGCCTCATTTGAAACACCATATTAATTATGAATTAAAACTGCATCCATGATGAAAGCTCAAAATCAACTGATGGAAGAAGGGAAACCAGAGACAGGATTTGAATCGGGTTGTCATAAGTTTGATTCAGCTGCTGTGATGATAGGAAGAACACACACAATAGTTTCGATTCTGATTGATGCCGCTGATGGATTCTGATTCGTTTGGTGTGAAGCGAGCCCAAGTGTCATCTGGTATGAGATTAAATAGTATGGGCTTAAATAAATTAATTAAATTTATTGTCAAGAAAGCGTTTACAAACTGCCTATGATTACGTGGGGGACAATAAAGTAATTTTTAAGTTGAAAGAAACATATTTCATAATACAGGATAGAACAGAACACTTGTGCTGTTATTTTTGCAGAATTCACAGAGGAAGTATGGTGACAAAGTAATTAAGAATTATTTTTCCTTGGGTTTCTTTGCTATCTAATTATAGAATAAACATGGACTTGATGGAAAATGTAGAAGTTTCCCTTTGATAAAAAATTTTTTTTTACTTGCATCTTAAGTTTAGAGAAATACAAATATTTTATATCAGTTATAAGAATTTTGTTCCTAACTATTTTTATTTCTAGCTACTTCTTATTTGTTTCTTTCTTACAGTATATTTGAGGGTACCTTTTAAATTTTGCCATATCTAAATAATTCATTTTATTGAATTTTGTCTTTGTAGTTGTTGAAAATGATAGTATTTGTTGTTAAGAAGAGTAAGGGGTTTTTAGTAACACTTGCTGGCCCACATCACAAAGGAGATGCAATAGTACCACTGTTTCAAAATTTGAAGTTGGATTTGGGGATGTAGAAGCATGTGATGAACCCCAATCATTAGCTTCAAATAGGATTTATTTTTTCCAGTCAGACATTGTATAATTTCTGTAAAATTATTTGTTGTTATCTCATGCATTATTAAATATTTTACCTTGTTGACTTTTTTTATTACATCTGTGTACTGAAGAAAATATTTAGTCGTCAGGTAAAAAGAAAAGTGTTTGCTATTATGTCAGGGTCTGAGTATATGATGGAAAACATTAATCAATATTAAGTCATCATTATTTAAACATTGGCTATCTTTCTTTCAGTTTCCAGTTCTCTCTAATTTAAATATTATTTTTGTCAAGTTTTTGACAAACAATAAAGTGAAATTTTTCGATGAGTTTAAGAGAAAGAGAGTAAAATGTTATAAGGTTTTTATTTGTGAATTGAGGAGAGTTTGAATTTCCTCATATTTATACCTGCTGGGTTATAATAAAAGCAAATGACTGGGGAAAAAAGTGTTGCAACTTTTTAAACAAAGAAGACTGTCTTAGTTTTAACTGCTTTTTGAGCATTTCAGGTTCCTTGTTGTGGTGTACAGATTTCCAATGCTTCACAGATATTTGCTTATTGTGGTCAGTGGAGCACTTTTAAGGACTTAATGTCTGGAAACTTATGTTTTGTTTCAATGAAATGTTTGGCATAAGTGGACTTTTCACTTTTATTTTGTAGGAATGAGCTATGATGTTATTTGAATGGTAAGCGTAGCATTCCAAACAATTGACTTAATAAACTCCCGATTTAAAAAAATATTGTTTTGTTTTTTCCATTGAAAAACAATTGGGATATCATTTGATTAGTCTTTATTGCTATTTTTAAATTTCGGTTAATCGGTTAAATCTATGGAATTCTAAATAGTGTATTTTTATATGAATTACCTTCGTTCTCTGAAAAAGCTGCTCTGAAAATTCTGCGCCAAAAAGCAAATATCTCAACATCTGTGAAGCATTGGATACTTACAGACACCGTAACAAGGAACCTGAAATAGTTAACAAACAGTTAGAACTAAGAGTCTTCTTTGTTACGATTCTGTAAAGCTGCATCAATTTTCCATCGGTCGTTTGTTTCATTGTAACCCTCATAGTTTTTATTTGGTCTCGAGATAAAGTTTATGTGATGTTTTGATTATAATTTTACCTTCATTTCCTTCAATCATGTCACCAGTTACTCTTCTAAACCTGTAATTAGTGTCTCGTCATTACAAATTTGCATCCTTTTGGACTAATGTTGGTTACTCTCACGATCATATACTGGCAAATTCTTCAAATGAGTTTGCTAGTTTTTCAATAGTATAGTTTAGGTGGGTAAGGTAGATCAATAATCGATTTCAACATTGTTACAACTCTGTAGGGCGGCCCGTGGTGTATGTCATAGTACACGCTTTGTAGTTCCTCTGGTGGCAGATCTACACCGTCGTCGAGGAGGAGGCTAACCGGGGAGCATTTTCGTTTAAAAATTATTGTTTTACATAGCAAATGTTATTAATAATACCTTTAAATAAAAAGCATCAAATAAATAAGTAACAATTAACAATCTGATGTTATTAATAACAAAAACAATTATTTAATATGGTATTATTCGTTCTATTAATCTGGTATTATTAATTTTTTTTAATCTGGTCTTATTAATAGCAATAAGAATGATATTATTAGTAACAATTATAACCGATGAGAATTATTAATCTGGTAACACTTTAACAAAGTATGCCATTTATCAACTTCAATTGTATCTGTTAAGAGTTCAGGTCGCACCCCTGGTGGCGAGCGGGGTTCTAATCCCGGATGAGCGAGGGTGGACGAAGTGGGTTTCCTCAGGGGTCTCCCGTCTCTGTGACTCGATGAAGCCGTCGATAGAGCGCGTGCAGGAAACGGCCTCGAGAGAGACTCCCCACCCCCAATATGAAAATACTTATATAGTCTGAATTATCTGCTTATTGTGAAACAACATTTATATAGGAATGACTTTTGAATTGGAACAACACAGGTCTAATAAAAATTGAATATTTATGATGAGTATGAAAAATTAAATCTCGGATCAATTTATGGTAATAGAGAGCGTACAACATTGACAACTTTTTGTTTTAGTGTGATTGATATTTTGACTAACAGTAATGATGGGAGAAAAACGGGGTAAACTTCAGTTTACTTGACTCTGCCGTAAAAATATGACATTACCTGCATTTGGTTCCAAATCTATTGAGGCGTTTTTTTGTTGAGCAGATGTCGGAATATGAAGTTGTAAATAAAAATTAGGAGCACTACACAGTGACGCGGATGTTCGGAGCACGACGTGATGAACACGATGGAACATGATCACGCCGTGGCTTAGCGCGAAATACGAAGTATTCGAAAAAAGGTATTACTACACTAGTTAGAAAAGTCGTTATGTAGTGAAGGAAGTGATTGTGATCTGTGACCACTTTAAGAAAAGTGACGAAAACTCATCACGTAAACACATATCTCGTCAACAAGTCGCTCGTACATGTGCACAAGTGTAAACGTACCTTCACGAAAACTGATAACATGATATGTAAATTAACGCGAAGTACTTTTTCTGCCTATGTAATGTTGATATAAAAAAATGCTTAGTTTCATTTTCCTAGACTAAGTTAGTGTATTGATATAAAATTTTAACTTTTTTTGATAATAAAGTTCATTATTATTATCCATAATAATGTAATAATATTGTATTATTATTATTAAAATTGTATTGTTATTATTTATAATAATATTATAATTATTATGACTTATACTAGTATAAGAATGCTATGATTGGTGTCAATAAAATAATGAACTGCATAGACAACTAATTGTGTTAAAAAGAGAATAGTGTTTTGGGTAAATAGGTGTTCATTAATAAAAACAATTATAGCTATAAAATACTTTGTTAGTATCGTTGAGAGTGTGAACTGGATAAAGTATTTTTTTTTTTTAATACAGGGTTAGGATAAGGATGTGTTCTCCGTTAGAAACAAGTTTGGCTTTAAAAATACTATGTTATGTATTGCCAAAATTGAAAGGATTGTGTAATAGTATCACCAATCTTCATTGTTATTAATAAAGCGAAAGCTTTTGTACTGACGCAGTCAGCATCTCTTAATTCAGAATATTTGAGCAAATGAGTCTATAAATTACTGTGAGGTCGCTTAGTTGTGCAGTAATTTCGTAAAGAAATATTTTACTTGATTCAATTTATTTTTGCGATCGATATGGCCGAAAGTTGCGATAAGCGCGTTTCTCCTATTTTGGCGACAACTCCGTAAATTATTGTTCGTTCTTTTAGAGTTCTCTTCAGAAAGGCATCAAATAATGCCTGAAATCGAGAAGAAATGTTTTTATTTTTCGAGAGAATCGCGTAGAGTGAAGCGGAGACAAAAAAAGAAAGAAAAAGTGTATTTCGCGCCGTTCGTTTCCTTCCCGCCAGAGTCGCCCGCGTCGCTTTTGCGTCTCTCGTCCCGTCGAGAGAAGAAGATGTTTGATCGTGTTTCGTTCGTTTGTTTGTTTGTTTGTTTCAGGAAGCAGTGAAGCGGGCGAATCCTCGAGGCGGCGAATGAACGATCTTCACCTCGCCGCTTCCCGTTCTAGAGACCGGGTTCATTCACGTGTCCCGCAGTTTGAAAGTGTACGTGAGCGGGAAGAATGCGAAACTTCAGGATTGAGAAAGTTTTCGTGTAACATTTGTGACGCTTCATTTCCCTACGCAGACACGCTAAAGAAACACACGAAAACACACGATTTGGCGAAATCGTTCACTTGCGACTTATGTGAGAAATCTTTTAGTCGTAATTATCATCTGAAGGAACACTTGCGAACTCACAGTGGGGAAAGACCTTTTTCGTGTAGCGTTTGCGCAGCCTCCTTTAAATTAAGTGGTAATCTGAAGACACATATGCGAACCCACACTGGTGATAAGCCCTTCTCGTGTCTTTACTGTCCTTCGTCTTTTACTCAAAGTTGTAATTTAAAGATTCACATGAGAACCCACAACGGCGAGAAACCGTACACATGTAGCGTTTGTGGTGTTTCGTTCATTAGTAGTTGCAATCTGAAGGACCACTTTCGAATTCACACAGGGGAGAAACCGTACTCATGTGACACATGTAAAGCGTCATTTAGAATAAGTACTAGTCTGAGGAGACACTTGCAAACTCACGCCGTAGGAAAATCTGTTGTGTGTACTGTTTGTAGCGCATCGTTTAGTCAAAAATATAGTTTAAAGAGACACATGAGAACCCACTCCGAAGGAAGCTCTTTTGTTTGTGACACTTGCGAAGCACCGTTTGCGGACCTTAATAACTTAACTCGTCACATGCGTACTCACACGGGGGGTGTATCATTCTCATGTAACTCTTGTGGGGCATCGTTCAGAAAAAGGAGACACCACGAGGATCACATGCGAACTCACACCGGGGAAAAACCATTCGAATGTAGCGTCTGTAAGAAATCTTTTACTCAGCGCTCTACTCTAAAGCGTCACTTTGTAACTCACAGTGGAGAGAAACCTTTTTTATGCACTACTTGTGGAGCATCATTTAGACAAGGAAGTCATCTAAAGAACCACATACGAATTCACACAGGAGAAGCACCTTTTTCATGTACTACATGCTCAGCCTCATTTAGTCAACGCGGTCACCTTAAGAGACATATGAGAACTCACACAGAAGTGAACTCTTTTGTCTGTAGCACATGTAAAGCAACGTTTGTTAATCATTCTTCACTAAACCTCCACATGCGTACTCACACAGGAGATAAACCATTCTCATGTAACTCTTGTGGAGCATCGTTTAGGAAAAGGCGGCACCAGAGGGATCATATGAGAATTCACACCGGGGAAAAACCATTCGAATGTAGCTTCTGTAGGAAATCTTTTACTCAGAGCGCCACTTTAAGGCGTCACATTCGAACACACACTGGGGAGAAGCCTTATTTGTGCACTACTTGTGGAACGTCGTTTAGTCAAAGCAGCCATTTAAAGTCTCACATGCGAACTCACTCTGGGGAGAAACATTTTTGATGAGGTACTTTGTGGAGCATCGTTTATGTGCAAAGGCTCGTTTGAGAAATCGCTTGCGCACATTCACTAAATTGAGACACGATTTCAATGTGATACTTGAGATAATTCATTCTTTTTTAAGATCTACGGAGGTTACAGATATAAAATCTAACTGGTGAGGAAACGTTTTCATGTGGATCCTCTGAAGTTGTGTAGTCATTTGAATAGTTTATGGTGGTGATACATTATACATTATGGTTGCCTCCATTTTTTCCACTTTTCGTTACTTTACAAGCTAACCATAAAAAGAAGTGACTTTGTTAATAATTGGTAGATAATGGGAGTGTGCAAGTTTGATTGAGTATGAATATCATGAGTAAAGAATGAAAATTTAGAATGACAGGTATGAAAAGTCAAAACAATAATTCTTATGATATTATGCCATGGGAAGATTTAGTGTATGCTGGGCAGCAGAAGTTGTTTCAAGAAGGAAGGTGGCTTTTTGAAGATGATGAAAGCCAAGGCTCAGAACGACACTCCTGCGCTTCACCTCACCCTACGAACATTTGCATGAGCGAGGCAAAATTGAAATCAAAGTGGGTTACATCTTTTTGTTTCAAAGGATGCATTGAATTTGTGCCAATTGGACAGACTGTGAATTCAAATTCTTTGAGCGACTGTGAAAATATGTCGTCTACATCTACCCGGCCGTCACTGATTTGAGGAATCTCCACCACAACAATGCCCAGAGCCATATCCCTTTTTCTTGTTATGATGGAGTACGTGGCTCAGTACAAAGGTGCTCCATTGTCTCAACTGCCTTGCAGCCAAGATAACGCACCCCCTGGCACTTGGCTCTTCGCTCACCTTAAGTCTGCCCTGAGAGGACGTTACCTTGGCATGGTCTAGGCGATATAGTTGTGACCTGGGAACTGAACAATAAGTTGTCATATGCAAACATGAACGTTAACATTGCCTACTGCAATTAACATCCATTATATAATTGTATTAAATTAATAATGTAGGACTAGCAGCCTTTTACGGATGAACAGTGTAGAAATTAAATACTCATCGTCCATAAAATGTTGTAAGTCTGTTTAACATTGTCTTTTGTGTGGGAAGATATGCTGAATATTAGCTAGAGATTTTTCTTCCCATGTTTGTATCGCCTCTATGCTGGAGTGAATGGACACATTGAGGCTCCTAAGCTGAATTCACTGGCCGTCAACTGACTGGAGCTGCCTCAAAGAACAATAAAGAAAAACCTTAATGCACCAGTGCTCTCTGTGCTCTCATCAGTTCTCTAGCTCTTTGACCCTCCATCAATATTACAGTCTTTAAGACTCTGGTTGAAATGACAATTCTTTTTATTCTCCCAACTCCAGAAGATTGTGAGCAGTGTGTTGTTACACCTTCTTGAACTGTATTTCCCAGTAGTCACATTATGTAAAAAGTTGTGTTGAAGATGTAATTCAAAGAAAAGTGTACGGAAATCCTATGACTGGACACATCAGTGCCAAAGCAGTGGAAAGAATCGAGTGTAATATAATAATAAATCAAAGAATGTAGTTGAGAGACAGATTTTTTGCATCTCGAACCTTCAAAGTAACTTGATTGAAGTATTGTGCAAAGATTAAAAGAGAATTTTCATCAATCATATTGAAAAATTAAATTATTTGCTGTTGAGGTGACAATTATCACATTTTGTATATAACTTACTTTTATCTCTTTCTGATTAAAAAATCTAATTAATTATGAAAGTAATACTGTGGTTTATTTTTTCATAATGGTTTTAGCGTACATTTTATATAATTGTGTTCAATTTTGCATTACAGAAGTTAAGGAAGAAAGAAAAATTGTAATCTGGTATCAGAGACCGGCCCCACTAAGGTGTTATATTGTTTTTCTGCACTAGCTCAGGATCAATGTGGCACTATCTAGTCAGATCATTGTGAAGTATTTAGTTTTATACTAATTATTTTATAACAAAATATTATGAATTTTATTAAAGAGAAAATATGATTTAATTTGTATCCATTTCTTAATATGTAATAATTACCGCATTAAGGATTTTGCTTGATTTGTTCCAAATATACAAGAACTTGTGAAAGTACGACGTTTGGCAGTCAAGCGTAATGGCTTCATGATCCTAGTGTCAAACTTTGAAAAAAATTAATTTAAGAGATACTCCTGAAAATTCTCTTCAAAGTTATCTAATCTTCCAACACAAAAATCTGTTTTTATTGGAAAGTAAATATTTTCTTGTAAGGTGTTGTGTATCCCATCATCAAAAATAATTACAATTATTTCATTTATTTGACTCGTGAAGTATGTTTTTTAAGTTGATATCAAAATAACTACATGTTATTCTGTTTATTTATACTAATTTTAGACATTTTAGTAATTTAATTCTGTTCACCCTAGACAATGACTTGAAGTGAATTAGCTTCTCGGATACTTCAATTATCTAAGCATTTTTTAGTTAGTGTAATAGATGGCTTATTACTTATGGGAGCATAACAAATAAACAGCCATGTTAATGCGCACAAGTTCATTAAACAAATTTTTAAGTGATAGTTATTGAAATTCTGCAGGTAAAATGAGTCATATTGGACAGTATAGAAGAACTTAAGAACACGAGTAACAAACAGTCAGATATAGATCAAATTGTTACAGCTTATAAAAATTCGTAGGTTTGTCATCATCAGATGTGGCCTTGGTGTTATTGGAATTATTATGACTAAATCATCTGGGTAATACAAGGAAAAAATTTCCCCTCTCACTGAAAACACACAGTGAACATGAAGTGTTAAAGGACAAGATGCACCAGGAACAGTGATTTGGAATGAAATAAATGATAGGGAGTGCATCGTAAAAGGAAGTGAGCATGTGCAAATCAGTCAATGGAAAATTTTAATTCACTCATTTAATGTTATTTAATAGTTACGATTTATGAACAATACTTTCTGAGTAATGTATTGTTTGATAATAATACATACTTATGAAATAACTTTATTGTGTTTTATTAAATTTCAATTTATTGGTTTCTATTACTACTATAACATGTAACAAACCATTTCTATTCTTATCTTATGAATGTGCTGAAACAGGGCCCTTGATCGGAAGTGATGGGATATGTCTCTTGCTTGCTTCCGGAGAGTAAAATAGTTTGTTGTCCTCCACATGGTCACACGCTGTTCATAACTACTTTTCTGAGAATAAATTTATTTATTTATTGAATGTGAGCATCAGGAAAAGCAATGTTAAATAATTTGGAATAGTTTATAGAAAAAGTCTTAATGGAATGTTGAAAAGGACTTAGAATCTTGATAAAATTGAAGTAAATTAAAATATTGCCAGTTTACCTTAATTTACACTCAATGGTTGTTTAGAAAGAACAATTTAACTTCAAATTAACTTAACCATTTTAACTGTTGATAAAAATGTTGCATGGAGTAGATGAAGATGGATTAATTGCAGCTAACATAATATGACATTTTATAATTGAATAAGTAGTAGTTTAAAGGTTCTTCAATTTAATACAAAGAAAGATCATGTTCTATAAATAGATGATTTGATTCCTCTTCTGATCACCCTGTGGGTATTGTTTTCCACATGTATATGGGTAAAGAGATCGTACGACATGTACACATTACGAATCTCACAAAAAGTGATCGTATATTTGGCCATCAAGACCACATGAATAGACAGAAGGGACGGTATTGTAGCTTGTTATTTACAACGTATCTATACAGCGCGAACTAGGGTAAAGGACATGGGCGGGTTAGTCAGTTTTATCAACAACTCGGCTGATTGGTAGATGAAATGTATTTTCTAATTGGGGGGAGAATACCACAAAATGTCTATGTGGAAAAACTGTCTTCTTTTGAGCTTTGTCTGTTGAAAAAATGGTCTTATTAATTGAGTAGTGACTGTTACTATATTCACACATGACATGGATAGGTGAAGAAGCCAACTTCTCTTTCAACCTTTCCCCCATTAACTTCCTAATTTACTGCCCTAATAAAATTTGATTTTCTTGGTTATTTTTAATTATAGAAAAGAAACATGATGAATATTTGAAAAAAAAAGTCATATTTTTTCTTTAAGAAAATAAGTTGATCCTTATTTGGGACAATGAACGGCATGTGGAATGAATGATGAGATGATGAATAAAGTTTTGAACATTTATTTTACTGATCGTAATTACAATACTTATTTAAAGTCATGCCATTGATGTAAACGATACTTGTGCCATCCAACATTGCACTATGAACATTGTTTATGGGCCGTTTTCTTGCACAGCGCACAGTTTCACTGCATACCTTCAAAAATTCTATTCAAAAAGTGGAGAGCATTTTGTGGCACCAGCAGCCTTAAGTTTTTGGAAACAAACACTTCCCTGATTTCTTTGGATCTCATATTGAATTTTCATCCAAATATGAGGTGGAAATTTCCCTCCAGAACTGCACAAGTGATGATAGTCATATGCTATATAGAATATGTGCATTTGCAATTGCAATTTCCACTAAATTAGTGAATAAAGGAAAATATTACTTTTTCTCTCTCTCATTCTTACTCTGTACTTCTGAATAGTCCAATATAATTGGTCCACACCCTCCATGTGTTTTTTGTACTGACAAATAAAGATTGGGTTGAGGTATTTCTTTGACTCTTTTCTTCCTTAGACTTGTGGGACCCAGAGGTGTAACTCCTTCATAATTTGACAGGAAATTTACTCTCTTATTTTTTCCAAATTACTCCAATTACTTTACTTTTTTTCAGTGTTTAATCATATACTCCACACTCCTCTTTCTTTATTTATTTCTCCTTATTCTTTGGCTCTGCTTCAGTTTCTGTGATTTCCTCAAGAAAATTATTTTATTTTGATTTTAGGCATTATTTGACGTGATTGTGAAAAGGACTTGGCGCGAGCAAACAATTATTTACGAAGTTATGGCAAAATATGTGTGCGCATTTGCTAAAATATTCTTCTAAATTAAGAGACTGAAGATGCTGACTATGTCAGCAAAAACACTTTCACTGTAATTAATCATAATAAAGATTGGTGATGATATAACACAATATTTTCAAATTTCAAAATACATAACATAATATTTTATAGCCAAAGTTATTTTTGGCAGAGGACACATTCTCATTCTAACACTATTAATAAAACAAACAATTTATTTATTTATTTAATTTATTATTTATTTATTAATTCATTTATTTTATGCCTTTTGGCAAGATTCAGGTCATGGCCTGTTCTTCCACCTAACTGTTGGAATTGGGTAAGCGAATTGGGAAGGAGAGGTGTTGGGTTGTTGGGGAACGTATGGTACTGAACTGACATTTGTCTGGAGTAGGTGAGGGACACCAGCTGAAAACCTCACCTAGTTCTGCCGAGCAGGATTTGAATCCACGCTTTACCTCACTGTTTAACATATTTTTTTTGTACAGGGCCATTCACTTGTACTAAAAGGCCATTCACTTGTGTGTGTGTGCGTGCCCGTGGGTGTGTGTCATTTGGGTTTATTTTTATTGTAACTGAATGGAATTCAAAAATTATAAGATGATAGGAATAAATATAAAAATGCTCAGTTAAAAGCACTTTCAATAACACTCTGGTAAGTAACACAAAATCCATTAGTGGCAGGTCGGTTGGTTTGTGTGAAGGTGGCGGTGGGGCGGCCAGCCATTAGGAAAGGTACAGTGTTCAGTATAATGGCATCCAAAATTTTAAACCCGACTTTATGACCATAACCCGACTTTATGACCATGAGGAAGTGTTGAATTTAAGAACTTTGGAACCAGGATTCAACGCATAAAATGCGCTTACATTGGTTGTAGAAATTGCATTAGTGTTCCCCCAAATATAAGTTTTTTCAAATTAACAAAGGTTAATAATGCAGGTCGTTGGCAAAAGACGTAGCTAGTTAGTTCAAAAGTACAGTTTTGTATGTGGTTCAGCTAATGACAAAGAGGAAATTAAAAATTGATGTCATGTTGATAATAAATATGTAAGCTGTTATGATGAGATTTAATTTGTAACTAAACATAATCAACTTTCATGTTTCATGTAATTAAACTGTTATGTTGGCAGTCAAGTGTTCAACCACACCTCGTCTACCTTCCTCATTTTCTGTAATTTGCCTGTACATTTATGGTCCTTTGAACACCATCACCACATCCTACATTTACAAGGAATTTCACCTAAAATTTCTGTATAGAGGCCAATCCACGAAAAAACATACAAGTTTTTTTCTCAATCGATTTTTATTTTTTGGAGGTGCTGAATCTGAATTTTGACTTCGCTACTTCATAAACCCCATGCGTTTTGAGAAAAATTCAAAAAACTTCAAAAAAAAAAAACACGCTCTTTTAGTTTATAACTCGAAAAGAACGCACTTCTGGAGAAACGTAGGCCCATGCAAAATTAATGTGCATTAAATTTCCAACAAATTAAGTCTGTGTAGTTTTTTGTCTGACGATATTGTGATAGAGCATGGTGAATTTTGACTAAAATTTTGAAATGGACTCCTAAAACCAGTTTTTCTTATGTTGTTTGCTTACATGCTTAATTTCATGGTAATGTAAAATTTGGACATATAGCATGTGGAGGTGCTTTGAGCACTAATAAACATTTCTCAAGAAATTTCAGTTGTCTAAGGAATTTCATATTAACAAAGAGGAAGGTGGTGTCTTGATTTTATTTCAATTTTCATGTTACAGTCTCTTACCTAATTCTGTGGTATTGAAATTTGAAAGTAATTTATACTAATTCAGTAAGAAAAACTAACAAATAGCATCTTTATATTAAAGATCACATTTCCACAATGAGTGCAATCATTGCGGAAAAATTTTAAATGATCTACCGGATGACCTAAAATTTCTTGCAAACAAGGACTTAAAATGTTCGAGAAGAAAATTTGTAAATGAATAAAGTAAAAAAATGCCTTCTTTGATGAACAGTACATGATGATAATATTTTCTATGAGTGTAATTANAACAGTACATGATGATAATATTTTCTATGAGTGTAATTATATTTTTTCTTCTTGGTAATTTACTCTGTTATGTATTATGCTTAACGATAAATTTCGTTTCTTCAACTTTTGATGTTGACAAAAAAATTTATTTACCAAGGGCAAGTTCTCTTCTGTATTGCAGGATACATTACTACTTAATGGTAAATTTATTTATTTTTTCTAGAAAATAGTAAATCAATAATTTCTTAAAGAGAATGTATTTGGATCAAGAACCCCGTTGTTAAAGACATGTAGGGGAGGACTTGGCCATCAACATTTGCAGCCCACTTTTAAAAACATTTTGGCTCAAGTGAGTTAGACAGTATTACTGAAGATAAATAAATAATTGCTATAAGATGAGGGTTTTAAGAATTGAAATTATACATATGGTGATATGATAAGAATTCATTTTCGTATTCTGCATCTGGAAATGCAGCAAGTGTTGTGGATCATTGACTGGTGCAAAAAGGCAGAGAATTTGACTTATTAATTAGGGATAGTTAATTATTATTAATTATGATTAAAGATACTGACAAAAGGAGAAGCTTTAATAAGTGGAATATACTGTAGAAATAGTTTAATCAGGAAACTAATTTGTGTAATTAATTTTTTTAAATCCATGTAAAAATTGAAATAGAAACAATATGAAATGTTTTGATCAGACAATGGACTACAGTGTTCATGTTCAGAATGTGAATTGCTTGTGTTAATGGTTTGTCATAGTACAGTAAAATTTTTGTACTATTTTAATGCGTCTAAAATATCCGAAGAATTCATTTAATTATTTAATAATTCCTATGACGCGCCATGAGTATCGCAACCTCTCTCTAATCCACGATTTCTTCTTTCTTAACTCATCCAGAAGCAGTTCACATGATTCGTGCGTTACTTCACTAAATAAATGTCGAATCCATTTCATTCGCTCATTTGATGGACGAGCACTGACACTTGTCATATACAGACCAGCTGCCAAGCAGAATACTTGCCCCGTGTAAAGAGATTTCGTAGACAGGTAACGTACCTCGCAGCGTGCCAAGCAGGATACCTGCCAGGCAGCTCGCCCCGTGTAAGCGGGTCTTAAAGTAATGTGTTCAGTTTATTGAGTTTGAAAGTATTAAATTACCAATTTATATAAACCTAAATGCGAGTCGTCTTGGCGTCCACCGGTAAGCTATGCTCAGCATTCAACTCTACGAACGAATCCTGCCTCTGAATTCTCAACTGCCGAAAAGTTTCTAGGGCTATTGGGATAGTTTGTTTAAGGTGTCTCTAGGGGATCGTGTAATTACTGATTAGGTTCGTCAAGTGCTACACACAGAACTTGTAAGAATAAGGAAATAATAAGGAAAACTTAGTCTATACGATATATCAACTGTGTGAATCTTTAATATCTTTTTTACCTAAAGGTGGTTCTTATATTGAAATAAATTTGAGTTGACGGATACATTTCACAAGGTTTAAATTATAACCTAAAACGCACTAGCTCAGCTTAAATTTGTAGGCGTCAAATTCGGGTGAATTCTGGGTTTGAGACAAAAAATTCTAATTAGAATACACATCATAATAAAATTATTATTTTGTAATGTTTTGACGTCAACTCTATCTGTAGAACGCGTTTTGGATTAACACTTCCAGCAATAGCGCGTTTGAAAGTGAGCATAAAAAGCCCCGGCTCCCCTGGGAGCTGCCGTTTCGTTCCCCACCCCGACGACCGCCTCCTCCCATCCGAGGTGTTTCTTCGCACTTCTCTCGGTAAAAAAAAAGTTGCTGGAAATATATTAATAAGAGACCAGCAATACTTTGTATATCACGCCGTGTGATTTGATTAAATTCTCAATTTATTCTCATCAGCGAATTAAAATTTGCTTTCCAATTGTTTTTCATGTACAATTTTGAAAGCAAATATTAAGTACATACTGATTGCAAACATTACGGAAGTCAAATCATTTTGATCGATTGCTATTAGTACTTGGGAGTAGTAATATCAATGTAATTGAAATGTTCAATATAAAATGCTAATTTTAAAGAATTCTTCTTAACAGAAAAAGAAAAAAATTAATTAAAAACTGTTTAAATCCTCAATCGTCGTTAATCGTTTTGCTGGTCCATTATTGTGTAAAAAAGTATAACATGACCAATCTGACGTAAGTGAACTACAGTTCTTAAAAAANTCTGTCTCTTATACACATCTAGATGTGTATAAGAGACAGGGATCGTTGCGGGTGTCGGCGTCTGAGGAGTCGTCGCTCATCTCGATCGTCGACTGCGACAAGTCGATTATAGGCGGAACGAAGCGCCGTCTCCCGGCGACGAAGCACTGACTGGTGTCGTCGCGCTCAGACAGCAGCGCGGATGCTCGCGAGCGCGTGGGACTGACGGCTCTGCGCTTGCGAGGTCGGATGCTCTGCGAGGTGCTGGGAAGGGGCCGGGAAGCGCCGCTCTCCGGTGAAGAGGCCGTCTTGCGCTCGGGCTCTTTGTCTTCCGCCAGAGCGGCTATTACATTGCACTGGGAGTGTTTTACGGGCCGCATGTGGATGAAGCACGGACTGTAGCGGGGCCGCAAGTGCATCGAGATCTCGGAGATCGAGTCTTCCTGTTCGAGCGGAGGAGCCTCGGACGGAGAGTGGAGGGAAGCGCTCTTCTCCCATTCGCTGGACGACGTGTATCCCTCGCTGGCCGAGTCGTCCACAGTGAGGATAGTGGCAGCGGAGGTGGTGCGCTCTGGAGCCTCCTCGTGGACCTCGGCGGTGGCGTCGGTGGGCGTCGCTGGACCCGCGGGCGAGTTGCAGTCCTTCGGATCGCTGGCCTCCCGCGGGGTTTCCTCGGGGGACTGGGAATTCGGCTGCAACAACACGCAGTCGCTACTTCAATGAGCCTTTTCTCTAAGGCTAAGTTAGCCTTCCCCACGTGAGTACATCTGTCCGTGCGGGCGATGGAGCAGAGAGTGATTCAATAGAGTCGGGGGTATGAAGGAGGCGTAGTGGAAGAACACAAAAGGTGTTCCGTTGCGCGTCGAGGAGAGGGAGGGGGGCGTTGGCCAGCTGATGAAACGTCCAGAGGGATGTTAAATGTGCCGTACAGTATTATGTACTATCTTTGACTGTGTTGAAGGTGTGAAGCGATATGCTAAGTCGCCCGCTCCGAAAAATTTCTTCCACTGGAGACGGGCACACCTGTCTTATTTCACCATCCAGTGAAGGGGGAGAAGCTTTGACCCTGGAGGCGCATCGTCATATATGTACATCCTGATATTACAACCAAAAAATAATAATTGTTTTATCGACATGTTTGAACCTCCTCGACTTTGCTCACCAACTACTTTTCAGTGTATTCGCTTGTTTTTGCAATAAAATGTATAAAAAGATACAATGTTTATTACTCTTTACTTATCCGGAACAGAATTAGCGTGCAATTTGAATTGTGCCCTGCAACCAAACCAACAACATGAACAAGTTCAAATACTCCGGTAGTACATTATGTGTTATTCTCTGTAGGTAAATGCTTAACGGCATCGTAATCTACGTCAACTGCTAATGTCAAGGATAATATAAGGAGGAGCGGAAACTTCCTTAGTTGGAGATAGAGTTCGATATGTAATCAGTTGATTGTACGAACCCGGATCAGCGCAGTCAGAGGGTGACATCGGAACAAATTCAACTGGTTTAAAAAATCCGATTCTCTCAATCCTATTCGTGTGTTGTAACCAAGGAGCCCGTGTAGACTCCTTGATTGTAACTGATTACATTTATATTTTCCGTACAGTGAAGTTTAACCACTTCGCGGTAAGAGTTATACATTTGGCTGTTATACACATGTAAGATTGAAGAAATCGGATCATTCTATTAAGTTGAAGTAGTTCCAATGTCACCGTCTGATGGCGCTGATGACGGTTTCGTACCAAGGGACTGAAAATACAAGTATACGCATGCACCATGATGGATCTAACAAAGCTGGCGCCCTCTCGGGATATGCTTATCCGCAGACCGCTTTCAGAAAATATTTTACATTAGTGTAATTGTCAACGAAAGAAGTACAGTAAAGAAAAATTATTTATCTGGCTTGCTTAACATTAGTGTCTAAAAATAAATATTCATTATAAGGCCTTCAAATTTATTTTCGGATATCTTAACAATTAAGCAAGCCTACATTTGAATGCATTTTTGTTAACATATAATTTCTGTAAATCGTAGTCAAATTTATACTTGCGTATTGTATACATTTATAAATAACCCCTGTAACTATCATTATTTTGTTAAATATTCTAATTGCCAATTCAATTTTTAACACAGACCAATAGAGGTCCTGCTAAAATGCATAAATATATAACTTATAACAGGATAAAATGTGATGACATAATTACACAGTTTAATACAATAGTAGAGTATAATAATGATGTAAAATTTGTCTCGTATACTGAATTACGTTTGTACTTCCTACGAATGAAGTGAACGGACTACGTGAAGCAGTTACGGGATTACGAAATGAGACGTAATACCTATTTTCGATGGCTTCATCACCATCGGAATTCATATAAGATTCACATATAAAAACTAATAATATGTGAAATGCATTTTCTTACTTTGAAAGAAAATGTTGTATTATGTACTTTAGTACGTAATGTATTATGTTCTCCAATGTCGCAATTTGATTTGACGCTCAAACTTCCAGTCTTCTTAGTTAGGTTTTGACACAATTTCACGGGATTGTAAAAAACTTTTTTAAAAAATCAAATCGTTATATTACCGTATCATGATCACACTCAGAAAATATTCACAATTTAATTACGATATTCTTATTTATCAATAAATTGTCAAAAGACGAAAAATTCTCTAAATTAAAACGGCGCGACTCCTATGTTTGCAAGCGCTACGTCACATTTTTTTGTATTGGTGTATTTGTAAATGGGAAATGTAGCTTAGTGCTATTGAAGCTTATCTACATGGAGCGATAGGAGTTGGGTGGTAGGCCATTATTATTAGGTGGACTGGTTAGTTGGGTTTACTAACAACTTGGCCCACGTAGAGGGGTTAGTAGAAGTAGTTAGTAGAAGTGGTTAGTTATTGATACTAGGAGGAGCTGGAATGAGGGCGGAAGGTTTGCTTTTCAGTAGTCACAGCTGTATGAACTGGGACATTAATGTTGAAAGCTACGAATTTTCTGGCCCCATCGGGAATCCTTGGTAAGAAGCGACAACACTACCACCTGCGCCAGCGGCGGTGTTAATTTTTGACATCATATTAGATCCAGAATGGCGCATGCGAATATCTTAACTTATAGTGCTTTATTTCGTACTTCCCAACTGACGACGTTTTTCGTACATACCCCCCCACTCCTGTACACATTCTCCTTGGCTAATGTTGTCATGGGGAAAAATTAATTGCTGTTTGGATATTACGCATTTTTTCTGGAAAGTAATATGAATTCAATATTTACGAAGTAATATTAACAGTAAAACTGATGAGAAAATATGATATTAGTTACATTACGATGGGACTAAAAACAAAATAAAAAACCATGTAAAAAATGGGAGATCAGTAATCTTGCTTTTGTTTTGAAGATCCAGTGTGCATAATATCAACCATATCAGGTTGAAACTGTACATTTGTATACAAGACAATGCACAACTTTTTTATACATATAGATTGTAATTTCTGCATTTAGGTAATTTTCATTCATAAAACGGTCTATCGGTGGACCACTAATGACAACCGCTATACAACATCACGGAGGTGAGAAGAATAAAATGTTTGGATCGTTTCTGCCAACTGTTAGGCCTTAGATGTACCACGATTCTATCCAGAAACAGATGAATGTAGTCTAAAAATCAAAGAAATTTATTTTGCTGTGATTTCAGACATACACCGTGAAGTTAAAAACAATTCCGTACGATGAGTTAAAAAGAGTCTAAAAACTTTTACGTCCGTTTCCAGCGATGTATCGACTCCCAAGGTGCCTAATAATTTATTTTTTTTGTAAATTACAAATAAATTTCGTCTTGTATCTTGTTTTCAATAACCTATCTTTCCCGTTGTACACACAGCTTAGGCTCCAGACCATGTAGCATATCCTCCACGTCTCTTGAAGTAATGCAACAATTGTTAACAAAATGTAATGATAAATAACTAAGCGTATCTCAGCAACTAATTGACGCACAGCGCACGTATTTATATCGTTTTTCTTATTGCAAAAACTACATTTTAAAATCGTAAAAGCAAAACAGAATAGGTCTATGCAATAACTTTTGTAAAAAACGAGAGTATTTTAATAACTGATAAACTATTTTGGACCAACGACGTCTCGTTTTAAAGGTTTTATTCAGACCTACAACTCGCTTATTACGATCAATATCCGAGTCACTAGATCAAAAAGACTAAAAAAACAGTAATTTCAGCAATTTGTGGGCTTTTTACAAAAGATAGAACGCCTCTGCGGTCCTTCAAAAGAAGAAGAGGTAATTCGATTTTCGTATTTTGCTCGATAAAAATACGTCCTATCTTCTTCATTTGTTTTTCGACTTTTTCTCGCCAGTACCTGGCCTTGGAACTACGCAGCGCGTACAATTGAAAATATATTATTGAAAACAGGATACAAGACAAAATTAATTTGTAGTTTACAAAATATTTTTTTCAAAATTGGCACCTTGAGACTGAATACAACTCTTGAAGCGGACACAAAAATTGTACACTATAAAACAGCGTAAGTTAAAATTTTTTCGACTTAATCACGGGTCGATTCGGAAAACGCACACACGACCTGAAACTTCGGACTCACCTGGTTTTCAGAACGTTGCATCGCCGCTGCGAGAGACGACCGTGACACCAAATGCGCTTCCCGATGCCAGCCTCGGCGCAACAGGAAGCGAACTTCGGCGACGCGGCGTTTCCGAAGGGAGCGTAACCTTCGTCCTTTGGGAGGAGCCATTCCGACGAAGCCACCGCCAACGGACTCCTAAAAGCCTCCCCAGACCCAAAAGACGCTTCCCCGGTTAAAGGAACATTCACGATTTCTCGAACACCGAAAGAACTCGATTCATTACTCACTAGAAGCGGACACTAAAAATTAACAAAAACTTCCAAACATCCTGTAGGCGATTTCTAATCGAGAATTACACATCGGAACGCCACTTCTGACATTTCACATCCATTTAGACGACACGAATTCGCTCATCCTCCAACACGTTCGAATGGACTCTACCCCCCCTAACGTCTAGACCCTAATGAGTCTCGCACGCGTTGTTTATCCTAACATTGTGTCCACAATCTGTCGCGATGGTGATTAGGAAACAAAATCCGCCGACCGTTTATCCCTTGGAAATCTTCTATTCTGTGATGCAACAGATGAACGCATACAAAAGCAAAGAAATTAATTGTGCCTGTTCATTTGCCAATTAAGGAATTAAAAGTACAAGTATTAGTATACGCATGCGCCTTGAGGGTTCTAAAGAAGTTGGCGCCCTCTCGGGATATGCTTATCCGGAGACCGCTTTCAGAAGATATTTTACATTAGTGTAATTGTCAACGAAAGAAGTGCAGTAAAGAAAAATTATTTATCTGGCGTGCTTAACATTAGTGTCTAAAAATAAATATTCATTATAAGGCCTTCAAATTTATTTTCGGATATCTTAACAATTAAGCAAGCCTACATTTGAATGCATTTTTGTTAACATATAATTTCTGTAAATCGTAGTCAAATTTATACTTGCGTATTATATACATTTATAAATAACCCCTGTAACTATCATTATTTTGTTAAATATTCTAATTGCCAATTCAATTTTTAACACAGACCAATAGAGGTCCTGCTAAAATGCATAAATATATAACTTATAACAGGATAAAATGTGTTGACATAATTACACAGTTTAATACAATAGTAGAGTATAATAATGATGTAAAATTTGTCTCGTATACTGAATTACGTTTGCACTCCCTACGAATGAAGTGAACGGACTACGTGAAGCAGTTACGGGATTACAAAAGGAGTCGTAATACCTATTTTCGATGGCTTCATCACCTTCGGAATTCTTCTAAGATTCACATATAAAAACTAATAATATGTGAAATGCATTTTCTTACTTTGAAAGAAAATGTTGTATTATGTACTTTAGTACGTAATGTATTATGTTCTCCAATGTCGCAATTTGATTTGACGCTCAAACTTCCAGTCTTCTTAGTTAGGTTTTGACACAAATTCACGGGATTGTAAAAACTTTTAAAAAAATCAAATCGTTACATTACCGTATCACGATCAGACTCAGAAAATATTCACAATTTAATTACGATATTCTTATTTATCAATAAATTGTCAAAAGACGAAAAATTCTCTAAATTAAAGCAGCGCGACTCCTATGTTTGCAAGCGCTACGTCACATTTTTGACGTCACGTTAGATCCAGTACTGTGCACGCGAATACCCGTACTTACTGTGCTTTAAATCATACTTCCCCGCTGACGANTGTACTCAACTTTGGCACGGTTGTGTACATAAATTCTGTAGCCCCATCCTGGCCCGGGTTTTTCTCCGTTTTTCCTTCTGGTAGAGGCGGATTTATCATACAGGTTCTCTAGGCTTTGTCTAGGGGCGTGTTTATTGTAACAATAAATCGTGAATTTAGTGTTATTTCAATTCTTATGATTTTTAAACACTATACTCAGAATAATCCATAGTTCGATAATAACTTGTACATGTAATTTTTTGCGTTAAATTACTAACATATTGACATTATATATGTATTATAACTCGCAGCTAACTTTTTATCTTATCTAGGAACGTTTGCTAAAAAAGTTTGAATCCGCCTCTGCCTTAGGGCCCTTGATCGGAATTGATGGAATACGTCCCTTGCTTGCTTCCGGAGAGTAAATTAGTTTATTGTCCTCCACGTGGTCATACGCAGTTTGTAACTGTTTTTTCTTCAATAAATTTATTATTATTATTTAATCCGAGGTGGTGGACGGAGCGGAGTTTGCGGCAGGTTTTCTCGGGGTTCTCCCGTTTCCCCTGCCTATTATTCCACCATAACATTCACTCATAATCATTCACCCGCATGTCATTCATTAATCACCCGCCTCGGGGAGGTGCGACAAGAAGGTTATCCGGCACCCTGGATTTCCCCAACCAAATCGAATTCGGTGGCAGCAATTATCCCCATCTACGCCGAACCCATCTAACACGGGATTAATAAGGCAAAGATAAAGAAGAATAATTAAGCTTTCTCTTAAGAGATCATGTATAACATGTTTTAAAACAGTTATCTTGCGGAGGGAATGATTTCAAAATTCTTGTCAACATTCATAGTTCCATTGTGAGGGAAGAGGATTTAATAGATGTTGATCAAGAGTATTCTGGTTCCTTTTCTTCAGCTGCTGTACCTTCAGTTTCAGTGAAAATTGGAAAGCACGAAATACAAAAGAACGTGAGTACTTACAGTCATGACAACAAAACTAAGGAGGAAAAGAGTTTTCATACTGAATGCAGAATAAAGACGGAAAGTGTAGAAGAAGTTAATGGTTGCAAATCGCACTGTTGGAACACTGAGTATGAAAACAAAGGCTTGGAAAGTAATTTTGGATGTGACATTGCTTCATTCCATGATCAAATGGAACATTCATACGATTAATTACAAAGGCCTGAAACAGGTAAGGTATTTAAGAACTTTTGTCAAATAAGTGTCAAACAGACTAATCCAAATATAACATCTTATAAAACATTCGCTGGTGATCGTCGCGGACACAATATTGCAAGAACAGATGATATGGAGATAAAATTTAAATCCATCTGTAATGTGTCTGAAGTGTCTTAAAAAGGAGAGCAACCAGTAGTATGGGATTTGAACTCTCAAAATATTGATGAATATAGTAACGAATCTTGCTCATTGAAACAAGAAAATGAATCTGAATAGATATCATATTTTGAAAATGTAGAAGTGATGAAAAATTGTGTTCATGTTACAAATTCAAATAGGGTGGTACTGAAGAAGTTGATAGTTGTATTGGAAAGACTTCCTTTGCAAGAGAGAAAACCATTGCTTCAAAAAGAAATTGTTGGTAACCATTCAGGTTTTTACATTCACTTATTCATGCTGATGATTGTATTATTTCATAAATAATTAGCGTACGTCACTTATGTGTGTATTCAGACATTATTTCATTCTGTCATTTATAAAAGTGAAGCAACTACGATGGAGAGCCACTTGCTCTAAGTCACAGTCGAAGTCCGCACGACACTCGTCAGCAGTCAGCACTAGACTCATTGTTTATTAGTCGCCGCTCCGTGTCGGTTCGCTGCGAGGCACACTTAAGTGCTTGGCATTGATTCTCTCTTACGACCTCGTCTGGGGAGCCAACATCACTTCTGGTTAGAGTTCTCTTAATTCGGCAAGCAAGCGGACGACTTCCCTTCAGTTTGTACCAGGAGGCAGCTGTAGGAATTTATTTCTCAACTTGAGGATCATCTCGTGTCGGCAGCGACACGACCTTGAATCGCCACGTGATCAACGGTCTTCAACTCAACTCAACATCGACCATTCGCCATATGCAAGCTGAATTTAAGGAACGGATCATCTCACCTCTTCTCATAACAGTATCACGGAAATTCAGCTTTGTATCATTATGTTTTCTACTTTCATATTGCAAGTCATATTAAATTGTTTGTTGGCAATCGGTGTTAATTCACCTCATCTACCTTCCTCACTCTCTAATTTATCTTAACATTAGGTCCTTCGAACCTCATTATCCTTGTGCAGGTGTTTTCATGCAAATGTCTGCACAGTGTGTTTTCCTTTTTCCAATTTCTTTGTCTTTCTTCTATGTTTTCTCATGAATACTACATATCATTTAATCACACGTAACATTTATTTACTCCTTTGTGATGGAGAACATTAACACCCAATTTATTTTTATTTTTTTCTGGTGAACTTTAGAAAGATAATCCAAACCAAGGGGGCATGTTGTTGAATATTATACGTGATGTTGGTGTATATAATGGTGCATGTGATGGTGTAAATTACAAACTATTTGTATGAAAGTTCTGTCTTTATTAACTTTGACAAAATTGAGAATATGAAGATTAAGCTTTTGTATGTGAAATGTTCCACACAGTATAACTGCTGTAATTTTAATTAGTATTTGTAGTGGATTGATCATTATTCCTCAGCAATTTCTTTCAAATTCTACCCATTGGATTGCTTCATTTACTTTTCTTGGTATCTGTAACTTTTCATGGAGCACTTTGGACTGATTAACTAAAATAACAGGACTCAGACTCAACAATACCATGACATCTACAGGTGTTGTGATCGAGCTACAGATTCACGAGGGGAAGAATATTTTATTTCTTTTTCTCAATATAAATTCATTAATAATTTTCTTCTATTGTATCTTGTAACTATCTCTTTTATTTCAGCTTTCAGTAAAACTCGTGGATCGTTGAGGAGGTGAATGAAATCAAGGGGATGGGAAAAGAAATTAACAAATAGTTACAGAGAAGATCAGGAAACTTTTAATAGCTCTCAATATGAAACTTTGTTTGTCTCCAAAGCGTTATGTGATCTTCACCTTGCTTCCCATTCTAGAGACCAGGTTCATTCATGCACCTCGAAGTTTGAAAGTGAATGCGACCAAGAAGAATGTGAAACTACGCCAAGTACAGGATTGGAAAATTTTTCTTGTAACATTTGTCATGCATCATTTACTCTTACAGATATGCCGAAGAAACACTTGAAATCTCACACATCCCAGGAGTTGTTTACTTGTGACTTGTGTGATAAATCTTTTGATTGTAATTCTCATCTCAAGGAACACTTACTTGCAGAGTCACGGCTGTGAAATCCCTTTTTCTTGTCTGGTTCAACTGGTAATCTGAAGAGAGACATGCAATCTCACACTGGCAAAAGAAACCTTTTTTGTGTACCTAATGTAATTCATCATACAATCAAAGTGGTCATGTAAAGAGACACAGGTGAAGCATCTTTTGGATGTAGTTATAGTTTAAAGTCATGAGTAAGACTCACACAGGAGTACAACCGTTTTTGTGTACTATGTGTGGAGCATCGTTTACTCGACATTATTTTCTGAAAAAACATATGGTTACTCGCGGCTGAGCAAAGCATTTTTCCACAATGCTGTAATATGTCATTTTATCAGAGATTTAATCTTAATCAGCGTGGGCATATTTATATGGGAAAAACCTGCATGTAGAAGATGTGGGGCACCATTTAGTTGCAAGGGTTATGTGAAAATTCAAATGCCCACTCACAATGGTAAGAAAAAGTTATTGTATGGCACATTTCCACCATGCTTAAGTATTACAAAATTATGAAGTTCTGTTGAGTACAGAAGTACTCGAAGAAAAGTCAAATGTTACATGTGACCTCTTATTAGTGGGACAATGTCATGTGGAACTGTTGAAGGAATTTGAAGTTGTATAGGTAGATTTGTGTGGGAAGCTGTTTTTGTGTCTGAAGAGGTTTACGTTTCGCTCCTGTTTTCTGACTACATTCAGCTATTCTGAAAGTAAAAAACTTGGGAGCAAACTTTTTAACTAACTTTCTTAAGAAATTGTATTGGAAGGCATTTTTCATATGTTGTTTAAGTTTGAATGAGTACTAATAATTTGTAAAAAATTAGTGTTATAGGTATGAAAAATCAAAACAGACTTAAAACTTGGAGCACATATAAGGAATATTTACATCAGTATTATATCATAAAAATGTAACCTGTGAGAGACATAAAATATTAAAATAAATGATAAGAATCTGCTTATTGGGTTCTGTAAGTTGTACAGCTGTTGAACTTTTAATTCTTGTAGTCAGGTTGTCTTGAGGTGTTGATTTCCTGAAATGTGAATAATTTCACCTTTCGATTGAATCTAGAATAAACATTAGATCTAAATTCACGTATTGTGAAGATCTGTAGAGCTCAGAATGAAGAGTGAGTAGGCAGATATGAACACGACCATTGTCGCTTGTACAGAAGATTCGATGAATATTTGCTTGAGTTGCCTCCCACAATGTTTGTACTGTCTTTCCACAAGAGTGAATGTAGATGTTGAGGCTCATGAGCTCATCTCTGCTCAGCTTGGTCCTTCATCACGCATGTGGATGGTGTTTGGACTGCCCTCTGAACGTTTTTGCTCTCAAAAACTAAATGCATTTAAATTAAGCCACAAGGGTATGTGTATTCTAAAATTACACCTTTGCTCACCAGTTGGAACTGTTGCAGCATTTCCATGGCCTTTTTGTCATCTGTGGTTTAGTTGCCATGAGAACATGCAGCTAGAGCGGTCCTAACACCGCCAAGTGCATACTTATAAAGTCTGCTACAAAGCGCATCTACTACATGGAGTCTAATGAAATATAAGAATTTGTTTTATTCCACTGTATTTTTGTCAGTTCAATATTTAATTCATTTTACTTCTGTTATAATATGTATTTGTCTTTAATTCATTGTACATATTTCTCTAATTCGTCATTATTCTTTTCTGTACGTCTTATTCATTGAATAATTCTGATGGAATTCTTCAGTGCTTTTCAGGGAATTGGAGTTGAACAAAGACTTTGGCGGCTTTGATTGAGATGGCGATATAAATTATTAATATATTAGAGCAGAACTGGGTGACAGATAGTGATTCTGATCAGCCAATCAGAAATCATTTTTGTCTAATTTTGTATTTTTATAAAACAGTGAAAGTGAATAAAATAATTTTTAGTGATTATTTTATTATATGTTTAAAAATAAAAAATAATTAATCTTTGACATTTATTTTTAAATGAAAACAAGATAGAAAAAATTTAATTTGTGCATTATTTTCTACTACTCATATACATTTTAAACAGTCATCACAACTTATTTTATTTTTGTTAATTATAGATATTTTTCTTGCTTCATTTAAATAAAAAGGTTATTTCATTTTTTTTACTGTTTTTTTCTAAATTAAACTTGCTCATGTTTGGTGAAATACTCTAGAGATCATGTAAAAATATTGGGCAGTCCAAACACTGCCCTGCACACTGTCCTGTCATGGAAAGACGCGCACGCAGTGCAGGGTTATGCAAAATCAAGGTTTAGCAGTTGACAGGCTGGAGTTGCCTGAAAGAACCATAAAGAGAAGTTTATTTACAAGTGGTCGCTGAGCTTTGATTGGTGATGTGAATGTATTGGTCTAGTTCTAGGAAAGTAGAAGGGATTGCATCAGTAACACACAGCAAAACTTGCCTCCTCAATTATAATAATCCCTCTGTGGACGGTGTCATTACAATTCATCTAAGGGAAACTAGGTAAATGGGTATGTGTGAATAACAAAAAATATAGGTTCAAAAATAGTTCTCTTTTGGCTAAAAGTGTCTTGGAGACCTGATGCCTTACTACATTTTACTAATGCATTCAGATCTGAGAAAATAATTAAAGTACTGACTGATTTTGGTGGGTGTTGTTCTACTCCCTCTTTTGCAGTGATTTCGATACGGTTTGCTAATTCTTTTTTCAAATACAATAAATAAACTGTTAATTTGCTTTACTCTAAAGCAGTGTTTTCCAATGTGGGGCCCACACCCCACAGGGGAGCAATTCGATTGTTAAGGGGGTCAATTCGAAAATGGACATTTCCAGAGTTTAAGCTAAACTTTTCGCAACTTCCGGTCGCCACTCGAGGTGGGTAAACGTCCAGTACAAGTAACTACTGTGTGCCATCTTAGTAGCTGTGATTTTAGTGTTAGACATCAGAGTTGAATGATTGGTTATATTGAGCATCTGGGATCTCAGTTTCTGCCGTGTTTTGCAGTAACGCTCACCATTCATCATTGGTGTTAATTTGAAACAAGCGTTCTTTTAATTGCTGTAAAAGTCTCGTTGTTTTAAAAAATATGTACATTGTATAAATATAAGTGATATATAAATGGTATGAAAATTCAATTGGAAATTTTTATTAATTTCAGTTTTAGAAGCATCATTTTCCAGAAAAATTTGTCAAATGAAAAAGTATAGTTTTTGAGGTGGGGTAAATATGCCATACATTTTTAAATTTGCATTTTTAGTTTATGTTTACACAAGTTCATTTTTTTATTTTTTATCGTTTTCAATTGATCCTATATTTCTTTCTTTCAGCCCGTAGTGAATTGAGTGGTGCAAACAAGAAAAAATATCGTCATTATTCGAACTTGCCTGTTTTGGCCATCTCAAAGGTAGGCATAATTATTAATCTTGTAAATCAGCAATTTAAATGCACTTTCCAATTCCAATGTGGATGACATAGCTCACTCTGCGCATTTGTTGCGGTGGTTTAAACAGGTAAACGGCAAGTCACCAAAAAGGAAGAGGCGACCAGAAGTGCAGAAGGCCACAAATACTCAGGTCTGCATTTGCCAAAAGGGAATCTCTACTAAAATCTCTAACAGTGAGGGTCATTGTTTTACTTTCATTGACAGAACATCAGTTTCTGTTTGCCTATTACCGTGGAAAAAGAAATTGGAAACACATTATCATTTCTTTGATAAAAGAGAGATTTTGGCAACGTCATTTGAAGTTGTTTTTTTAGATGGACTTCAATGGCACTGACGAGGAAGATAATGATGATGATGGCAGTGGTCAAAGATAAAATTAGTTGACCTCATTAACCTGCTAAAGATTAACAACAGGAATCTGCAGGAAGACAATATCAGACTGCAGACCTTGAAGGTAGTCGGTAAAGGTATAGCAAAGTAGTTCTTATTTATCGTCTAACTTTATCTTACCTTTATAGATTAACTTTAAGAATTTTCCTCCTTACAGATCCGAGTAATATTACCGGCATGTCTACCCAATTGAAAAAGGACCTGAAAATCAATTAGGAATGTTGTTTCTTTACTTGCCCGAAACAAACTAACGATAAGTGGTCACTACTTTTATACCCAAGAGGTTGAACAAATTTCCTCAAAACCAATAATATTCCAGTTATAATTAACAATGACATTCTTTTATAAGAAAGCTAATGACACAAATTTAAAAAAAAAGTAAACAGCAGTCCACAACGAGTGTTTTCTATCCTAACTTTTATCAGATGTTTTTATTTATACTTAAATTTATTTATTCAGTCTGTTGTTCCTTCCCAAGATGTTCCTATTTTTACTGATGTGCTACTGGAGCCAAATTTTTTTGTACTATACAAAGCTTCATGTGGTGCTATGTCATTATGATATGCTCCATGAGAATACGTCTATCTACACTTCTTGTTTACTGAACAACAAGATCCACTGAAACGATAAGCAAAAGAAATATATAATATGATGAGATTTTTGTAAGGGGACCATAATTTGTTTACGTAAAAAATGACTTTTGTCTGTGTCTACCTATTTTCTCCTCATTTTGAAACATATTCAAAAGAAATTATTGGAAGTATGATTGTACTGTACCAGATTTCAATTTGGTTTTTGGGAGAACCAACAGTTTAGAAGGGATGTAAAAGTGACATGTGGGTTTGCGAAACCTACTTCTTATTTGAAAAATTTCTACGTTTGCTTAATATTTACTTTCCATTATTCATGGCAGACTGAGACTGCAAACATTAAGAAGGCACCTACTGAATTCAGTGCTATTGGCATTGATGCATGACACAATTGAGTGGATACAGAGAGGCTTTGGAGCCTGCCAAATACAATTAAATACAATATGATATCAACTAAGGTCACGGAGACCTACATGAGCGTTGAAGTGGTCAAATGGGAGAAAGGAGTTTCTAGATGTCTTGGTACATTAATTCTTCTGCTGTGTAGAAAGGACAAGCTTATCCATTTTATTAGATAATTTTTGTTCTGCTTGGTGGAGTCATTCAATTCTGGAGCAGTGAGTTAATGAATGGATGGCTTCTTCTCAAAGCGAGTTGGACGGTGGGCTGTAAGTCTGAATCCATATGCGATTCAGGTTGAATACCCATGTTTCTTGTAATTTATTTCAAGACCATGAGTGTTCATATACAATATGACCTCCAAAATGAAGAAGGAAACCCTTGTAAGAATTCCTAATTCACCTGAAATACACCTCTACAGGAGTCGCTAGGTTTTAAATTTGCTATAATTCAAACAGTCTCTTTGTTTTTTAGAGCTCTCTGCAGACCGGTCTTTGCAGAGTTGCCCCATACAATGACACCACATCCAGTATGTGACTCTATGAGAGCAAAGTAAGCAGTTTTTACTGCTTCTGTCAACATTTAATTCATTCTTCTCAAGACATAGCAACCTGTGCTAATCTTGCTGCATACCCTATCCACTTGTGTCGTCCACGATAACTCCAGCTCCGTCTCCTTAATGCAACAGAATGAGGGGAAATCTCATGAGGATTGTTTGAATCATTAGCTTTTGAAAGATGTCCTTAACTTGGGATAAATAATTACAACAGTCTTAATTCCTACTGTTCCCTAATGCTGCCCTGTGCCAAGTGTACCTGTATTAAACTCTCTTTTCCCGAAGAAAACCCAGGGAAGGATGTGTGTGCATACATAATGTACACAACAATATCAAGGTTATGAACAGTAACATACTACAAATAATATGAAACAAAAAACACTTTGTCGTACAACGTAGAGACACTATTGTTGTGCATGTAAGAAGGAACCGAACAACCCAATAACAAGGAATGGAATTGAGGAGATTGAAAGACTAATAACTGAATAAGTTTTATGTAGCACTAGGTTTCTCTTCAATTTGTTCATAAAGATTTTTAGATGCTTTAAGTTTTCTGAATTTTTTATAATAATTTGATTTTAGATCTTAATTCTGTGACACATACAATTTGAAATTTTATAGAAAAGTGTTAACAGTTGATTAAATGAATTGAAAAGGGTGACAAATCTGAATTTCCCTCTCAGTCGTGTTAAGTTATTGTAAAGCAATTGAAAGGGTATCTCAGGATAAGGCACCCAACGTCCCCATGAGCCAAATGATTTTGTTCTTTCTTTTCTATAGAAATACCTGTAAAATATTACCATTCATAACATTTTTAACATCTGACATGTTCTATACAGTTCCTTGCCCATACAAATTGGGTTTCAGGCTTTTATCTTAACTTTGAACCAAAATTAGATACCAACAATTTCCTCTCGAATGAAAAAAAAAAAAAAAAAAAACTTTATCCAGCAAAGAAAATGTTGTGCAGTTTATCATATGGTCAACAAAATCCCCATAAATGTTTGGAACATTTCCAAAAATTACATTTTATATCCTGGAATGTATGTGCAGAGCTAATTTTTTAAACACATTTTCTTTCACTATTCTAAACACATTTCCTGAATTTTCAAGTCTCAAAGAATGCTGTATCACCTTCCAAATTTCAAAAACCTCTTTCTATGGTTGCTTTGGCTTATGTTGTTGACTTTACTTTGAGTTGTTTTAGAAATTTTCTCACCATTAATGAATATTAACACTAAAATTTGTTAATTAACATCCATTAGTCTGTGTTCAAACATCGGAAACTGAAGTTATATTTGAATACGTTCATACAAAAAATCTCATACTGTTCAAATCTATTTGTTATAAGGTTTTGCATGGATGGTAGCACTCACAAACATGCGTCTGATATGACTGGGAAAAACAGACAAAATACCAGGGACGCGTTTCACAAAAGTACATGTTTGTCAGTAACAAGTAAATTTTCACAAGTTTGTAGAAACATCCAGTTACTAGCATTTCACAAAGGTACACTTGTAAACTTTAATTACAAGTGAATTCTTACAATTTTACAAGTGATTTACTTGTAACCAAGTAACATTGTTAGGTTACTAACACTTGTAGCTGACAAAATTGTAAAATAAACTTGTTTCCAACCAAGTTTCTCCTACCTAGCTATAAAGGTAGATTAACTGAGTTTACAAGTGCTTTTGTATTAAGATGTTGTGGTCAAGTTCTTCCTCGGACGATGATGTATTCATTTGAGTGCGACATAGGAGGACATTTAGGGAAAGAGTAAACTTTACCTTTGTTTCAGTGTATGAGACATAGGGCCTAGGCTTCTTCATCCTAAAGACCACTCCCACGCCCTGTAATGTAATTTTCTCAAGAAAAGTTAGTCTGTAGTAGACCTAGGAGAAAGTGGAAATTCCTGTGTTCCTGTTAGAAGATGAAATCATACCATCGCACCAAATCAGTGCATTGCTGAAAATTATTTTGTGTAGAAACAGTTGTGAAATATAAATGTTATATCAAACTTTTCTATCAAGTAAGATTGTGTTGGAAATGCTTCATAAAAATTTAAGCTATTATATTGTTGTGTTGATTTGATTTAGTTAGATAAGGTTCAAGAAACAGATTCAGTTTATTATGTTTTAGAGTTTGTCATGATACATAATAAATGATATTACATTATTTATTATTCACAGTTCAACCTAAAAGAATAAGTCAATGAACACAATATGATGCTTTACTATGTATCTTTTTCATGTATGCAAGGCTATAACTTAATTGACGGAATAATTTAATACAAAGAATACTTCTTTTTATTTTTGTAATTGGGGCTTCAGGGCTCACCAACGTCTAGGTGTTTCGAGTCCTTTACAAAGAATACTAGTTACAAGGATGTTTGTAGTTGTTAGTCAAGAAAGAACCTTAAAAACTATTTAATGTCATTATGTAATCTGTATATTTAATTAATCTTTCCTCAATAGATTCATTTTTGTAGAAAACAAATAAGATGCAGGTTTCCATGAGAAATTTGTTTTATTAATAGGTGAATTCTTATATAAATCATTGTTTTTTCAATATTGAACTAACAGTATTATTTTACTATACATTTTGTAAGTTTAATTTTGAAGCACATTTAATAAAATCATTAATCAAAATCACAAATTCTGTTATTAATTGTATAGAAGTATTGCCAGAATATATTCTAAACTTTTCTAAAGTATTGCCAGAAGTATTTTCATCACTTCATTTATCTTTGGCAACATAATAATGGACTCACAATCCACCTGAGGCAGGAATATATGTAGCCAGTTCACACGATGGATAGAAAATAAATTCATGTATCAGAAATAATTGTGAAAAACAGATGAAAAAAATTGCAGCTGTACAAACACTAGAGAATCATTTAATAATAGACGCTCTTGTCCTCTACTTTTTATTCATATTCCAAGCATTAAATATTTAAAAATACACAAGCATCACTGGAACAAATATATGCAGAATTAGCCGTTATGAGGTTGAATCATTCAAAAGCAATATATAAATTAAATATGAAATTCATTTTCAATGGATTTCTTCATTAATATCAGAATATTACATAAAACATATACACACTATAAATATTTTAAAGTCTAAGCACATTTCAAGGTATTGTATTATTCAACAAATGCAGATAATTACACTGACAAAGTAATTATTATACTTATTATTTCACCTCATTCCTCAAATGCCTGAAAGACTTGTTAGAAATACCGCATAATGGACCAATATACAACTCTAATTTTATGCTACCAACAGCCAGATAACAATTAAATTGAGTCAACTGCCATCTCTAGTTTTACAAGATTATTACATAACACTTGGCAACAATATGGACAATATGGAGTGCCTATTCATGCATCGTTGTATACAAACAGGCATCCATATTGGGAAGTGATTTTTCTTACCCTTGGATACTTAAGACTAGAGTTTTACTTATTGAAGGAAATTATTCAGCTGATATTTAATGAAGATTGTCATAGTATTTCTGAATTTCTACTGCACAATTATCCCTGGGTCATAGCTGATGAAACAGAGAAGGCCCCAGCACAATAACTTTAGTTAACAATTTTTTTTGGTAAAAAATATGTTTGGATGAAACTTAAATCAACAGATCTTACAATCTTGATTGATAATTTCTTGCATAAAATGTCCAAAATTAAGCTACGAACCATAAATATCCACTAACCTTTTAGCCTTTCTACAGAATAAATTTTGATACACACAAACATTAAATTTCATTATTAATTTTTACACTTCTAGCAATCTGAGGTAAACTTCCAAAATACATGCATTAAATATAACTTTAACATCATCACAATGCAATTCTCAAGTGTTATTTTTTTAGCTTCACTTGAACAAGAAGGAAATATATAATATTGTTGCTCTACAACCACTTATTAATTTTCTCTTTATGTTCTCCCTGAAGTTTGTTTATTCTCTCACATGGATCCTTTATTTCTGTAATAATAAAATATGCAGGGAAATTAGGAAATACAGAAAGAACTGCTTCCTAATAGGACTGTATTTTATCTCTCATATAGCTTTGTTATTTATTCCTCTTCAAGTCTTCATTCTCACGATAATGTTTCAAAACACACCACAGACAATTTTGATGGTTTCCAATAATTTGAAGGAATTTTCATCACCCACTTCTGGTAAACACCATTTATCTGGCATTCTCTTTTATAGTTTTTTTCTGTAACGTTACAAATTTTTTAGTGACAAGAATCGCAGAAAACAACAAATAAATTGTTGGTGATAGGTTAAGAACGTCTACACACACCTTTTACGAAATAAACCATTATATGATCCAACATCAAGAATTTGTTGCTAAATATGTCAGCAGCAACTATAATAAATTTTTGTCCGAAAACGCAAAACTTAATGCCTAAAATAAATATTCATAACTCCGCATACACACTTATTCACGCCGTCCCCAAACACTTATTTCTGACAAGTCTGAAGATACTTCACCAACAATTACTTGTTACTGATAAGTTTGTGAAATCTTTGTGAAACGATTGTAACTAACTAGTTGTAGTTACAAGTCTTGTTCATGACAATTTGTTACTAACAACACTTGTGCTTTCGTAAAACGGGCCCCTGCTAACCATAATTATAGACATTGTGGACAAGATGGCGAGTTTTGTTGGTATATTGTAGGGTTGATGCGGAGCGGAATGCAGTAACTTTCACTAATTCGAGAAATATTACACTTGTGAATAATCTGTTTACTAGGTTTGTGCTGGTTTAGTGATAAAACGTTGTGGGTAGTGCTCTGTGAGGAGTATACCTATACTGAGTCGCTCTGGCTTCCGAGAAACGAAATTTGCTTTGTTTCTTCAAGTGTTACTAGTGTTGTTTCCATTTGTTTCTTTATTGCTCCATATCTATTTGCTTGAAATCAGTACATTATTTGTGAAGATTCAAACGAGGAAATGGAATGTTTTCGGTGGAGAGGGCACTCTTCGGACTTAAGTTGTTCATTAACTAAATTGTATCAAAACATGGAATTAATTGACTGTGAGCTTGACATGGAGGGTGGAACATTAAAAGGACATAGAGTAATCTTGGGGGTCTGCAGCCCTTATTTAAAGGTAGTATGTGTTTGTGTTCAATAATTATTGAATATAAATTTTGTTAGGTTATGAAAGGTACAAAGGCTGTGTAGTTATATGTGAAACATTATTACCATATGCTGCAATTTCCTGTTTATCCTAGGAATGTGTGGCATGAGTTATCTGGTAAGGTTCTTAATTATGATCTTATTAAAGGTATGAAAATTTATTGATAATGTAGAGGTTTCAACAACCTGAATTTTAATTACGAAAGAGAATTATACATAAACTTTTTGCTGTGGATTCATGTTTTGGAAAAAAATGTGATAGCAGGCAGATAGTGAAGTTCAGGTAAAGATTGGTGAGGTTAAAAACCTATCAAAACATAAATCTTCATGATTAATTTATATGATTATAAGTGTATTGTTTGTGTTCATATTTTGTATATGTGTGGAGACTTGATTTTCATGTCTGTAGTGACAGAATGTGGATAGCTGTTTTGTACTAGTATGTAGAACTTGTTCTTTCTCTGATTTATTTTATATCATCAACATAACTCGAATTAAAAATTACATTATACATTCCACTGGTAATTAGAACCACTGTACCAGAAAGATAACTTTGATTTGCCATTTTATGAAACATTTAAAGTGTGTGGTCCACTTTAATGTTTATGTTCCACTAATTCTTTAATGAATGTGAGAAACTATCTGCTCTTCAGAAATCATCATCTGAGTCCCTGATAAAAAGCCATAACAATAACAACACTATTATTGTGAGCAATTTTTCCTTATGAACAATTATATCTATAAATACTACTATCATTTAAAACTTCAAAATCTCTCCTGTCTATCCAATTTCCAATGTCAAAAGTGTCCAACAATTTGGGATTGTTTTATTTCATGTGGAAGGTTATTATACATTACAACTCCTTTATTGAATACAATTTTACCCTCTAATACTACACAAGTTGGAAATACTAAGGAAAATAAGAAATCTATACATTATTACTTGTAAAGAAGAAGAATAACATTTATGTAACTGAAAGTAACCAATGTACAATCTTGATTCTAGAACTCAAGAGAGGGTAGTTCAGATTGTCTAAATTTCAACCCCGAATTTGTGTAAACCTTTATTTAGAGAAATAAATATTCTCTCTTTCCCTCGCTTATACATTTATGAAGTAGACATGTTTGTCGAGACAGAATTATTGAAATCCCACCCTTGCTAGTCTAGTTCATGAACACAACACTCATAATAAGGCTAATATTCATTGTCCTGGCTTGTCAACCATTCTTTGTCAAAAAGACCCATTTCATTCAGAAATAATTTTGTATAATTTCCTGCCAAAAATAATAAAAAATATTAATAAATTGAATCCCTTCAAATCTGTATTTAAAAGTTGTCTATTGCTATATTGCTTCTATAATTTGCTTCTATAATTAATTTTAATAAAAAATGTTAATGAGATTTAATTTACCAATAAATATTGTATTCCATATGATTTTGGATGACGTAAATGATGTTAATTTCTTGTATACTTTGTCACGTCATTGTTACAGTACTCGAGATAGTGATGAAATTCCTTTTCTCTTTCATGTTGTTTTTGATATTTTTTATATATAATAGTTTATTTCTAACTGTAAGCAACGTTGACACGGTTGTAAAAATTATCTCTGTGGTCACATCCTGGCCCACATTTTTCTCTGGTTTTCCTCCAGGTAGTTGTGGGTTTTCCTTAGGTGGGAAAGTCATTTAAAACTTTTGTTATTATTGATCTCAAATTTTAACTGCACATTACATCTATGATTCTTTTTGGTCTAATAATGTGATAACCATATACATAAAAAACTATTAAATCCGCCACTGCCGTTGGGTCCTTGAACAGAATTGGTGAGACGGTCAATTCCTTGTCAAGAGGCTTCTCCAACCATTGGATGGTACCCTCATGTATAAATGCGTTGGCCAATTTGGAATCGGCCTTCTCCTCCTTGTCAATTGTGACTTCTTGCTAGTGTTAAGTAAACTAGAAAAGAGGAGCAATTGCTGACTTATGTATGCAGCATATCCAGGGTCTATGTGATGCCTGTTTTTTAATTTTTTTATATATGTGTTTCAAGTATCTTTACGAGCTGAAACCCATTACATAATTGTTAAGAAATTTGTTGATTTAAATTTAAATATTGACTAGTCAATATAATTAATGATACAAAATATTTGCAATTAGGTGAGTTGTCGTGAATATCATTTTACATTAAAGAGAAAATAAGGAAGATAACAGGCATACATCATTTATATTTTGCTGAATGCAAAGCCTTATTAATTTCTAGTACGTAAGTTAAATTTCGAAGGTAAAGATACTTATTTAATTCAGTTTTATGAGCTTATTAGTAGTTCACTAATACACATTCGGTTAGGTCGGCAAAGGTAATGTCGTTATTCTTCATAAAAAATTCATTGGCTAGACTACACATTTGAAAAATTGGATTATTATCCAAATAATTAGTATGATTCATGAAAGAGAGCACTGTCGAGTGTTGACAGGACAAGTATCCCGTAGAAGCTTATAAATTTTTTTAAAATAATCTATGTCATGAGAAACTATCTAATGAATAGTGGTGACATCACTTGCTGGATCGTTACTGAATTAAGAGAAAGGAAGTTATATTTAGTAGCACTAGCAGTGTAGTCATGACAGAGAGGATGCATAGCATTGTTTTCAATTAGAGATCAATTAGTCAACGCGGGTTCAGTACCTGGTGGGGCCAGAAAAATTCATAGCTTTTGACATGAATGACGCAGTTCAATAGTAGACTATTGAAAAGCAAATCTTCTTTCCTCTATCCAGCTCCTCCTAGAATCAATAACTCTATTACTAACCCCTCCACGTGGGTCAAGTTGTTGGTAAACCCAGCTAACCGACCCCACCTATTACCACCCAACTCCTATCTCCTATCGCTCCACGTAGATAAGCTNAAAGCAAATCATCTTTCCTCTATCCAGCTCCTCCTAGAATCAATAACTCTATTACTAACCCCTCCACGTGGGTCAAGTTGTTGGTAAACCCAGCTAACCGGCCCACCTATTACCACCCAACTCCTATCTCCTATCGCTCCATGTAGATAAGCTTCAATGAATATCATGTAGAAACTGTAAGCCATGTTAAGGAAACATTATGAAATTATCTTCCACAATTTTATTTTGTTTCCTTAACATGGAAACCGATATATTTTATACTGCCCGAAATTAATTTGACTATTGTTATAAAAAATGTCTTAAAGCAGACAAGAGAAATTAGAGGCACAGAAACAAAAGGAAATATGACCTACAGAACAATGGAGAAAACTTGCATACAAAAAAATAATTTTGACTGAAGCATGTAAATAGACTGAAAAATTAGACTTTAGAATAAAGCTACTAAAATAATTCGCGCAATACTGGAGTTAAGAACAATTATCTTAATAATTTGAACATCATATTATTTATTTTATTAGCATTTGTGAGTTTGAATTGTTGGTTTAATTTATGCTTAGCATGATCAACACACATAAATAAACTTTTTCTTTTCCTCTTATATTATTTTTGTTCCAATTTTGAAAATTATTACAATTACGTATTCAGTTATTGTCAACATACAGTATAATGTATTCCTCAAATTGTCTTGAAAAAAGATTTGCCTAAGAGTCATACTGGCCCTTCTGTATTTGTATGTTCTTAGTTACTTAGTATTGCAAACACATTATTGACAAAGAACTTTTGTGAAATTCTGTGAAACATTTTGATTAAATAAGTAGATTATCATCTCAAATTGTAAGACTTAGATACGCAATGAAGTATTTGTGGTCTTTAATCGACTAGAATTCAGTCTTTATCAACATTGATGAGTATATTAATTGTATTTCTACATTCTGTCAATGTAATTAACCTTCTAATACTTATTTTATAAATGTGTGGTTTTCGAGTAACCCGAAGAAGACTGATTAAACAAATTATTTTTGATAGTTAATTTCTTGTCAATTCATTGTATGTTCTTTGCTCTTATTTTTATCTCGCTCTCTGAGCGTCCTTGAGCATCCGAAATTCTGCCGCTGGAAAGTGTGACAGATGGTTTTACTCTACATGTTAAGAACTGCACTAGATCGTTGCTGGACAGTTCTGTGAGTTTTTAGATGCTCCTCATATGTGTGTAGCCCCACCAGATGGTAGTGTTGTCGCTCATCACCAAGTCATCCCTGGTTCGATTCCCGACGGGGTCAGAAAATTTGTAGCTTTTCACATTATACCAGTTCTACTTCTACTAACCTCTCCATGTGGGCCAAAATGTAAACCCATCTAACCGACTCTCCTAATAACAGTGACATACTACCCAACTCCCGACTCCCATTGCTCCATGTAGATAAGCTTCAATAGCACTTAGCTATATTTCCCATTTACAAATACTACAATAAACAAAAATATGTGTATGATTAAAAACATTGATTAAGTTCATCAGCAAGTGGAGATGGCTTCTTGTATTTATTTTGTGACATTCCAAGACTTGACTTCTCACAGAGGCTTACATTAATTTATGGCTTATATTATTATTAATTCCAACCTACTAGTAAATGTTGAACCAGAAAGCGAATGACGTTAGATTAGCATATATTGCAATAAACTAATTATTTATTTAAAAAAATTAAGCAGAATTAAAGCAAATTAATATAATTAAACTACATTAAGTAGTAAATATGAGTAAAATAAGTTGAACTTAATGTTGAAAAGCGTGAAAACGAGAGAGTGGTCTGCTGTCGTAGTAAAGAAGAAAAATACTTTTTTGTAAAAATATGGGCTTTAGGGCTCGCCAATGTCTAGGTCACTAGAGCTCTTGAGAAAAATACAATTCACATTATTAGTACATTGAGCTCAATGTTCGTATTACGTCGGGGTCATTAATTTGTTACTTAATCTAGTGAGTAAGTCAATTAAGATCAATTAACAAATATAATTAATAAAAGGAAAACTAGTGAACTACATAACAAATAATATAATTAAATAACAATTATTCGATTCCCATTGAAACGGTGCTTTACTTAATCAAAATTTTACCTTAGGCAATAACAAATGAAATAGAGAGAAAGAAAGAATCAAACAGAAATAAATGTAACACAACATATGATGGATTTATTTAACTGGTAAAAACGTTAATCATGAAACAATATGATTGAAGCTAAGTAACAATAAGGATTGAACAACTAATAAAATATTAGTTATATAATAAAATTTTATTACTGATAGAGATTAATAAAGAACGCGATGGTTCAATAATGAGCAATAACAATTAATTGTGGCTATGGGGAGGTCCTAAAGCCGCCACACTTTTGATCATTATGATTCATCTTTCTTGGATATGTTATTTTTAAATCCTTTTTTGTATTCCATATTTATGGGCCATGTTTAATGTGCTAAATGTTGTTCATATTTTACTATGACCTGTAGGATCTTCACACTTTTGATAAATTCTTTATATTTATAGAAATGATTCATTGTCTATTATTTTGTTTTTAAGAAGTGAAAAATCAGCTTTTTTTTCTTTGTNTTGTAACCATTGAAGTGCTTCTTAAAAGTATAAATCTATTTTGCCTACAAATTGAAAAAAAAAAACAACACTTTTTGGTATTAGAATTAAGAAATTATTACCTTGTAAAGAAACCAAGTCCAAATAAAACTCTGTAAAATTAGGAATTATATTATTAAATTTGTTCCCTTTGTTCTAAACAAATATGCTTAAGAGTTGGACTAATATACCTTAAACTTTTTCATATCTTTCTCTAACAGAAGCTGCTTATGCATCACCAGGGAGTAACAACTGTTTCCTTGAAGCAAGTTAAGTACAAAGACATGAAGCACATTTTGAATTTTATCTATTATGGTAAAGTAGGTGTACTTTCAAATGACGTTCCTTCCATGATGAAAACTGCTCAATTCTTGCAGATTGCTTCATTGACGACATGTATTTCTCAAAATGTGAGTAGCTGCATGAATTGCTATGTTCTGCATTATGGTTCATTTTTCTTACCGTGTTGTGTAGGTTTCAGGAAAATTTCTTTACAACATTACTTGTGAGGGTCACGTAAACAACAGTGGGAGTGATGATCTGAAAGATTCCNCTTACCGTGTTGTGTAGGTTTCAGGAAAATTTCTTTACAACATTACTTGTGAGGGTCACGTAAACAACAGTGGGAGTGATGATCTGAAAGATTCTGAGAGCAATTTGACTGTACAAGAAAGTCGGGGAATTTGTTGTCAAGATGCACCATTTGAGAGAGAAGATGGATTGGATTTTAGTTGTGAGAACAATGATTCACAATCAGTTTGTGAGACCGATAGTGAGGAACCCAACGATTTACAACAAGCATCTTGTGGAGTGAATGACATTGAATCTCACATCATTATTCCGAATACTGTTGCGAGTGAAAAGCACTTAATGGATAAAGATGATGAGAAATTACACGAAGATGAAGGAAAATTACCTTCAGTTTCAGTAAAAATTGAAGAGCAGGAAAAGCAAGAAGACTTGACTTGTTCAGATGCTGCTGATTTAGAAGATGATATTAAAGGAGGTTCTTACAACTGTAATGGCAGACGTAAGGAAGAGAATGTTGGGGAGGAAAATAATTTTCAGACCGAATCCAGAATAAAGATGGAGAGCGAAGATGACGTTGGTGTTCGTCAATTTAACTGTCTAAGCTCTGAGAATAGATATATATCTGAATCCTTAGAAAGTAAGACTGGATCTTACATTGTTCCCTTTAATTATGAAACGAAGCATTCATGTGAGGTGTCGGCAGATATTGAGAGGTTTCCAACGTGTGATGAAAATTTCATTAATGATCCAAACAAAGATCGTAGTGTTAGAAGAACAGGAGGCTTGGAAGTAAAATTTGAATCTATTTGCGATGTTTCTGATCTCGATTTGAAAGCAGAGAAACCTTTTGGGTCTGGTGTGAACTCTGAAAACGAAGAACCTGTTAATGAACCTCCCTTATTGCAACCATTATGTGTGTTTATAAAAGATGAACCAATAGAATATGATGACATAGATAATAATCAAGAGACAAATGATTGTTTTGATGAGGTAAATTCAAGTGGAGTGGCAAGGGTTGTACCGGATGGAGTGTCTTCGCAAGGAGTCCACCCATTTCATCAAACTGAATTTGGTAAAGAGGCTTCAGGTGAGAAATTTTAGTAGTGCATATTTTTTATGGTTAGGACATGATTTCTATTCTGTTAGTTATTGGTTCTAAGAGTTTGTATGTCTACTTCCTAATCTTTAATGGAAAACAAGCAAATTTTCTTAAGGTTTCGTAAACTCAACTGTTCATTTACTAATTCATGAACTTAAATCTGTACTTCTTTCTCTCTGGGAACGTACCTGATATATTTCTTGTCTTGATACAATTGTTTTGTATGAGTTGATCCATGTATGAAGAATGAGTAAATATGGTAATAATAATAATAATGAATTGAATCCTTTTTTATGATGAAAATGTTGAAGACTGTTCTTCTAACAGCCAATGTTGTGTTTTTACATCAGCAAAAATTTCAAACATCCAAGGAAATTAGATTTTAAAATCTGCAGTGTTATACTTTTTGTTAACTAAGTAAATAATTTTAAAGAAACATAATTTGATTTCTATCCTTTTGGTCGGCTATGGATTGAAGCCTCCTGTATCCATTCTACTCATTACACCCATTTGTAGAAGAATTGTAGTTTTTATTGCTCGATAGAACCTACTCATTTTTCCCCTGCCGTGGTCTTGACCTCCTTGTCTATTACGAAGCTCATGAATATTCTTTGACACCTTGTCCTGTCCCTGCTGCGAGGAGGCGGGCTCTGCTTCTACCATTTTTCTTCACTCTCACATTTCATCAAATCTCTTGTCTCACCAATTTCACCCACATATATTTTGAAAGCATTGTACTTCTCCATATCTAGGTACTCTTCTCTTATCCTGAAAATAAATGTACCATCTTTCTTCAATTGTACCAAATAACTTGCTTTTTTACCCCTATGTAATGGGCATTCTCATAATATGTGCTCTACACTTTCTTCTCCTGTTCCACTCATAACGCAATCCTCCCTAAGTTCACATTTGGTAAACATTGAAATTTCCGTGATCTAGAAGAAATTCAATGACAAATGGATTTAATTTGAACTGTTTTCTATCCTTGTTTATGAAATTCACATTTGGAATTAAGGCATGTATTTCCCATTCTCCGATCGTATTTGCCGGGTTGCCACAAGTTTCTGTGTTGTCCATTTTTATGACTCCCTTTCTGCTCGTTTGAAATGTTCTATCTCCATTATCCAGCTATATTTTAGTGTAGTGACAAATAAGTCAATTGGCAGCACTCGATTTATCACTTCTATTTGTACAGCAGATGTTGTTCGATTGGCCCGTCCCTTGTGAGTATTGGTCGAGTTGTTCCCTTATAAAGTCGTACCGCATCTCTCTCATCAATGTTGAATTTTGATTAGTCCCACTTGGATCACACCATAATACACATGATTCGCTTTTTATATCATGTGATCAATATATTCTGTAAATAGCACTTTATCATGTATAACCAATCCTAGTAGTTTATATTGTCTGACTATTTAATTGCTTTGAATTCAAATCAAGAATTCAACATTTAGAATAACGACTAGCTGTGAAACACTGAAATGTAGCATCTACTTGAGTGTGGTCATCTTGCCTACATCAAAAATGAAGTAAATACCCCAATTAACAAATTTCTGACAAATTCATGTTTCTGGGTTAATGAGAAGTTGATATGTTAAATACAATATAATAATATGCGAGTATGTGTTCTTTGCAGAATTGAAGAAGAAAACAATTTTTTCATTTGTTAATCTCTTAATTTGTTTTAACGACAAATATTGACCCACTAAAAAAGTATCTTTAAAATGTTAGATTTTAAAGACAAAAATGACACCTGAAACCAAAAGATTTTGATGTTGAAAAGTAACACAAACAAGTCACATATTAAGATACTGGGCAATCAATTCAAAATATTTAAAAAATAAACAATCATGAGTTTCAAGGGCTCTTATTGTGAAATTTTATATACATTGACTTGTCATGTGCATTATTATATAGTTTCTTTATGTGATTTTTCAACATAGTTAATTTCCATGTTACGTTGTCATTACTTTAACTGTTTCTGATTTTGTAATAATTCCTTTAAAACATTGCGGGAATAATTCTCATTGTACAAATGTTGCGTTCTGTAACATTTTGCGGTATTTAAATTGCTAGGTTACTTCACTAATAAAATTAAATTCTTTGCAGCTTTTCTTCCATTTGCTATATACTATATATTTTATTCTACTATATACTTTTAACCTATACCTTTTTTAAATTATTTCTGTGCTCCCAAAGATGACCCGATCCTGGGGTCAAAGAGAGAGTCCAAACTTTTGGCATGTCTTTACCTGTGTCAAAACTGAGTATATGAAGATTTCACCTATATGAAATGTTCAACATAGAAGAATTGGTGTACTTTTATTTCATATTTTTTGTTTGCCAGTACTATATTGCCAGTACTGTATTAGTAAGCAATTTCTGCCAATTTCTGTGTAGCTTTGACAAACACTTATGCTGTTTTTTGTTTTAATAACAAATGAGAATGGAGTGTTTTTTAAAATCTCATTTACTTCTTCTTGCAACAGTAACTTACACGGAACACTTTTCATGGAACACGTTTTGCATAATACACAATAGAAAATGAATAATACCGTGACATTTACGGGTGTTCCGATCAATCTCGAGATTTTTGAGGGAACAATATTATTTTGTCTTTTCTCAGAGTCAAAATTTTTGTCATATTAACTTTTTAATTGTATTGAGTAACTATCTCTTTTGTTTCAGCTTTCAATAAATCTCGTCGATTGTCGAGGATGCGAATTAGCTCAAGAGAATGGGAAGAGGAAAGGCCGAATAGTTCCAGAGAAGATCAGGAATCTTTTAATTGCCTGCAAAGTGAAGCTGTTTTGATCCCCAAAGTAGAGCAAGATCCTGCCCTTCCTTCCCATTCAAGAGATCAGGATGATTTATGCTCTTCGATGTTTAAAAGTGCATGTGACGAGGAAAAATGTGAATCTACAGGATCGGAAACTTTTTCATGTAACATTTGTGATGCATCATTTAGTCTTGCAGATACGTTAAAGAAACACTTAGAAAAACACACTTCCAAGAAAGCACATGCTTGTGACGTATGTGAGAAATCTTTTGATAATAGTTTTCATCTCAACGTACATATGCGAAGTCACACGGGGGAGAAACCATTCGAATGTTGCTTTTGTCAAAAGTCATTTAGTCAGAGCTGTAACCTAATAAATCACGTTCGAATTCACACTGGAGAAAAACCTTTTAAATGTGGCAGATGCAAAGCATCTTTTCGTTTTAGTAATAGTCTGAAGGTACACAAGCGGAGACACACCGGGGAAAAACCTTTTTCGTGCACCATTTGTGAGACATCATTTAGACAAAGTAGTGATCTAACGAGTCACATGCGAATTCACACCGGCGAGAAGCCGTTTTCGTGCGACTTGTGCAAAGCGTCTTTCAGGCTCGGCAACAGCCTCAAGAGACACATGCGAAGTCACACCGGAGAGAAACCGTTTACGTGCAGCAAGTGTGAATTATCCTTCAGCCTACGGAGCAGTCTGACGAGACACATGCATCGGCACACCGGAGAGAAACCTTTCCAATGTGGCAAGTGCGAAGCATCTTTCGGTATACGGAGCAGTCTCACGAGACACATGCATCGGCACACCGGAGAAAAACCTTTCCAATGTGGCAAGTGCGAAGCATCTTTTAGTTTTAATAATAGCCTGAAGAGACACATGCTATGCCACTCTGAAGAGAAACCCTTCTCGTGTGTCCAGTGTAACGCTTCTTTCCATGTAAGTGATAGTTTGAAAAGACACTTGCTGAGTCACTCGGGGTTAAAACCTTTTTCATGTCTTACCTGTAACACATCATTTACTCGAAGAGCTGATCTAAAGCGACACTTAAAAATTCACACAGACTGAAAACTGTAGTGGCACCTGCGGAACATCTAAGGTGTTTTGAAGATTCGCGAGGAAACTCTTACTGAAGATAAACTATTTTTAGCTCGTTGACTGCATGCAGTGTGGATCACTGTTGCTATGGTAAGATACGCCGCGTGATTCGCGGATGTTCCATTCGCGCGTTCTTCTTTGAGTCTGCGTCGCTCAGCCTTGTTTTACACTAGAACGTCGTATTTACGTAGAGGGTAATGCTCCATTTTGCCTCCTGGATACTATGTTTTAGTGGCTACAAATATTTTTCATGAGACACATAATGCACGTATCTTAAGGAGATATTCCTTTTATGCATTTCAAGTTTCATGTGTCATATCTTCTACATTTGCCTCCATTGTCTTTCTTCATAGTCACCCATAGTTGACAAGAAATTACTAAAGGAGTTACTAAATTTGCATCACTAATTACTAAAGCATACAATTATCAGTCACACTTCTTTAGCTGCAGGTCGCAAATGCTATCTTAAAGGTAATATTGGTGTATTACATTCTACAGAAAATAATAAGATACGAAGTATATGTGACAGAGTCAACAGGCTGAAGCCAAGAATAGTTGCTACATCCATGGGCAAATAATTGCGAGTCCCAAGAAATGTCCTTGTGCTGTCAAGGATGCTTGCTCTGCATGACACGAGAAGGAAAGTTTGCTTGCAGGACTGCTTGGTGCAAGCATGATTCTCACTTCTAATTTTTATAAAAAGACAAAAATAATGTACTTTATCTACAAAAAACATTATCTACCGCTATTTCGCACCCTCTCAAGCTCAAAAAATGATTTGGCTTGGGGGCAAGATAAAATCTTTAGTATTGCAGCAGTCAACATGTTAAGTTGTACATGTGATATGTCATTTTCAAGCAAGGATAATATAAAGAAAGTATTGTAAAGTCATAGTAGTGTTCATGCAGCACTTACCCCGCAATTGTTCCAGGTGGTGGGGTGTTTGCTTTGGTTTGCTTCCTGCTTGAACAGTCAATATAGAGTCTTTATTTATTGTTTATATCTTTGTTTAACAATAATACATTTGTAACGGTTGTTGCACAAACAGGCAGTGTGGGCTAACATGACAACTCCAGAAGTTGGCCCTGAGTGCAACGTGAGAGTTAACATAGATGGGACCAACTCTCTGAACGGCAATATGCTGCATGTCAGAAAGTTTTATTGCTGTATCCTTACATCATGTGTTCCCACATCTTTACCATTGCACATTTGAACTATTTACATCGATTAATGTTAATTCTTATTTCATGAACCTAAATTCAAGTATATATGTGTGTTGAAACTTATGTAGATACGAATGTTTTTCTTGTTAATTTTAGCCTTTAACTATTGTAAATTTTTGTAAATATATTATAATAAACCCTGAAATATATACTATTGGTATACTTTTTTCAAGGGTTTTGATTATTTTCAATATAATTTTTTATAATAAATCTAGTAAGCATACGTTAGGCATATTGATTAAGAGACTACTCAAGGCAGTGTTCCTTCACCGATTACTCCACATGCTCTATCTATAGTTTTAGGAAGTCATAGTGGCAACACGGTCGAATGTGAATGCAAACAAGTTAGGTGAATGTTGGGGCAAAATGGGAGTTCCCCTCACGAAAAAATCTGCAGTGAATCTGCTCCGGGTGCCACTACAAGTTCTACTTTGATGAACTGTGATAAGAACCGGTGTCAACCGGTGGGGTGGGGGTAGAAGACTAATGCACTGTGCAGCACTGCACCATGTGGGTCTCCCTCCCATCGATAAATCTAGTGCAAATACAAAAATGTGAATTCCTTACACAATTACAGTTGAACTGCATTAAAATTCTCAGAAGGGTTCATTGTCTGTGTAGTTATTATTACTTTAATTAATCTTATTGTAGTGTGGTAATTTTTTTGAAATTAAACTTAAAACAATTATATATTTCAAAATTCTCTCTTCAGAGTAAATAATAAATGTAGGCCTGTAATTTGAATATTTTATGAAAGAACCATCTTCATGAATTGATCTGATGATTGTTTCCTAATAATTCTTTTGAAATTTTTCTCCACTTACTCTTATTTGTATATTTTAACAATTTAATAGAATAAAACAACTAAATTTTCTTAATTATCTTTGGTTGTACTTATATTGGATGTTTCTTTATTTTTCTCTTCAATAATATTCTTTTTTATTTTAGTGTTACAAGTCTCATGTAAGACAAATGAGGTAGTTGATGAGTAATGATCTTATAAGATTTTAATAATCTTGTAGACATACAAAAAGATTAGTGAATGATCTGGTGAATGACACGATTCAACAAAATTTCATTTCAATAAAATGCGAGTCGGTAACGACTAAAATAGTGAACACTGACGTGAGTTCACCTCTTGAACTAAGATCGGAGGAAATGAGCAACCCACAATACAGAACGGCTGCCTGGTTAGTAGATCAACTCGTTTCCCAGTGGACAAATCTTAGTTGTAGAATAAAGATGGTGTTGGTGACATTTTGTTGGCTTAATTCAAAATGGAATTTATTTTCTTAGTCTCGCTAACCATATGTTTATCATTAGAGTCAACTTTCGACCGCATAGCAGTCATCTTCAGTAATCTAAAATTAATACTCACAAAATAGTATTAAAGGGACACAAGAATAGTAAAGTCACTTCTTCTTGTCCGGTGGAAGGTTAGTACATAGAATTTACTTGTCTTGTGTCCCTGTAATGCTATTTTGTGTTATATTAAAGTTCGTTTTTCTTTCTTCCTATTATATACAAAATTGTACAGCATAGAAATATTTCAAAGGTTGAAAAGTTCTTGCTCTAAGTGAATCCAATGAAAAAGTTACCTTTTTTTGTTTACAAAAGGTTGTAAAATTTATAATTAATAACATATCATGATACTTGAATAACTCTACTATTTTATAATTTTTTAGTAACAAGTTTAAGTGGGCTATTTCATGACAATTAAATAAGTTAAGCTCAGGAAAATTATGTCTATTTTATCATTTAAATAATATTAGATTTACTTTATTTGCCTGGAGAGCAGCAACACAAATTTTCACAAATTATACTCGCTAATTTAGGTAAAAGAGTTTCAACTAATCAAATATTTTACGTCTTTTTAATAGTCTAAAGCCTTCTTCAATCACTTGATAAAGTTTTTTAGATGTTCTATTAACTGATATGAAGAGCTATATAAAACTGATTGCACGACTTTTTAAACCTGATACTTAGATAGTTGTGTCTCTGCATCATGAGGTATAAATGGTAATATGTAATCTTGTAGAAAATTAAATGAAATGAAATTTTGTAATTTAACGTGTAAAAGTTCATCAAATATGATAATGTTGTATCTGAGATTGAACAATGTATCCACCTTGGACTGCCCTCTATATAATTTATATAAAATGTGTCCATTATTTGTCTATTATTGAGTTAACTCTTCTAAAATATTACAAACAGTCAATCTTCAGCTGTATAGTAATATATGAATAAATAAATAACGACCTTTGAAAACAAACAATATATTATTCATTTATTGTTCTAAAATATTGTTTGAAGACAATATGAAAAAATATTAAAGTAGAAATTGATTCAATGAGACTGTTTCAATTGTATTTAAAGTCAATTAATTTTATTAGAAGGACAAATAATTGAATTAATTTGAACTATTTTTCCAGCTATTACATTATTTTTTGTTGCTTTTCCATTGCAAGTTTTGGAAAGAGAATGGGCAACTCATAACCTTGAAGAGTTCTCTATATATTTTAGAAAGAAATCTTAGAACTACCATCTTGATAATAATACAAATAATACCAATTATTAAAATTATATAAAAATAAGGAACCACGTCAAAACTTGCAAATTTTAAGATTTTTTTCAAGAAAATAAATATCATTCATAAAATTTATGTCTCTCTTGAATTAATTACATAATAAACCAGAATTATATAATTGGAAAAAATTGACAATTTTAGAACCTATTATTTATGTTCAATGTGGGAAATCATTTAAAAGATAGATTAGACTTAATAATTGTTTTTTACATAGCAATATTATATTAATAAAAACAAGGAAACTTGAAGAAAAATATTTTATTGGTCATAAGTCTTTATAAATTTTCTAATTATTCTTTACTGACATAAGTATTGCACTATAACACGTGCTGAACTGTTTTTATCATTAGGAATATATTGAAATGTTAAATTCACCTCTGCCTTAGTGCCCTTGATCAGAATTGATGGGATGGTCCCTTGCTTGCTTCTGGAGAGTAAACTAGTTTCTTATCCTCCATATGGTCATACACAGTTTGTAACCATTTTAAAAATTATTTTTACAAAGTTTATCTTCACTGAAATCATGATGAAACTTACAAAATTAGGCCCAAAAACAAGTGAGCAGTGACTATAAGGCATACTGTCGTTTTGTGAAAGTAACTCAAAAGATACTACCAAACACTCAAATGCTGTGAAAGAATTGACATAATCTAATAATAAAAATAAAATGTCAAACAATAGACAAAATAAGTACAGAATACAAATGAAATAAATAATTTAAATATAAAAATAACTCAAATAAAACAATTCAACTAAATATAAACATAAATATCTGAAGTCAACTCTATTGACTAGATATTAATGGAAAATTCAACAGTCATTAGTATTGACAAAATATAATTGGGTCATTCTTTGTATGATTTGCCAAGAAAAAAGTCGAGCATGACGAAATTAAACAAAAACCTTTTTTCTAGTTAACTACATTAAAAAATGAGGTTTATGCCCATTGATTCCATGTTTTTGTCATTTTTTACTATTGAGTGAGTCTGTTTTAACATAAATTAAGTCAATTTTTTTTGGGGTGGGGGCTTTAGGGCTCGCCAACATCGAGGTCATTAGAGCCCTATTAAGCTAATATGAACAGCAAATGGAAAATGCTTACAAAGTACTCTGATAAAGATCATTATAGTGTTTTATACGAAAAGTTTAGGCTCCATTCTATTATTTTCAACCATATTATTATATTATTTTTGTGAAACAAAGGGCATTGTATATTTTAGTAATGGTCATTCAGGACAAAACGCATTTCTCTTAATACTCTACTTCAACACAATTAAAAAATATTCTTGACACAGTATTGCAAGAAATCCCAAATCAATGTGCCAAGTCTGTGAAATATAGATTAAGGTGCAATTTCATTAATGTAAGAGCAAACTGTCGGAATTTAGTTAGACTACTTCTACATGTGTAATTAAGATAAGGGGCAATTAGGTCAAAAATGATCTAATTTTGTCACTTCAGTCTTTTTGCCACTCATTCATTTGCAAAACATTAAGTTTCGCTTGTGCATTGCAGAGGTGACGCTCAGCGCTTTCAATACAATACATCGAAAGGTGAGTTTGAGTTGAAATGGAGGTGAGTAAATAAATAAATTTATTGTCAAAAAACAGTACAAACTGCGTATGACCACGTGGAGGAAAAAAAAAACTAATTTACTCTCCGGAAGCAAGCAAGGGACCATCCCATCAATTCCGATCAAGGGCCCTAAGGCAGAGGCGGATTCAAAAAATTCAGCAAAAATTCCTAGATAAGATAAAAAGTTAGCTGCGAGTTATAATACTAATAGA